>ML677358.1:18902482-18975746 GCA_007922305.1 Dermatemys mawii
GACCTGAAGAGGTCATCAGGTCCAGCCCCCTGTGCTGCGGGAAGACCATGTTAATCTAACATCGCTGACAGGTATTTGTCTAACCTGTGCATAAAAACCTCCAGTGATAGGGATTCCACAAACTCCCTTGGAAGCCTTTTCCAGAGCTTAACTCCCCTTCGAGTTAGAAAGTTTTTCCAAATATCCAACCTCAGTCTCCCTTGCCTGACATTAAGCCTGTTGCTGTATGTCCTACCTTCAGTGGCCATGGAGAACATTGATTATTGAGCTCTTTGGAACAGCCCTCAACAAATTGGAAGACTTTCCCAGGTCTCCTCAGTTCAGCTGCCTTTTTTCAAGACTAAACATACCTCAGTTTTTTAACCTTTTGAACCTTTCCCCATAGGTCAGGTTTTTTAAACCTTTGATCATTTGTGTTGCTCTCCTCTGGACTGTCTCCAATCTGTCCACATCTTTCCTAAAGCCTGGTGCCCACAGCTGGACCCACGACTCCACCCCAGGTCTCATCAGTGCTGAGTAGATCATGACAATGACCTACCATGTCTTACATACCACACTCATGTTAATACACCCCCATTATATTGGTGGCTCATATTCAATTTTTGATCCACCCTAACCCCCAGATCCTTTCTAGCAGTACTGCTGCTTAGCCAGTTAGTCCCCATTTTCTAGCTTGGTGTTGGGTTTTTCCTTCCTACCTGAAGTACTTTGCACTTGACTTTATGGAATTTCATCTTATTATTTCAGATCAATTCTCCAATTTGCAAAGGGCATGTTGAATTCCACTCCTGTCCTCCAAAGTGCTTGCAACCCCGCTCAGCTTGGTGTCAGCTGCAAATGTCATAAGCATCCTCCCCACTCCACTGTCCAAGTCGTTAATGAAAATGGTGAATAGTGCTGGACCCGGAACAGCCCCCTGCACGACCCCACTACCTCCATCTGTCCAGGTGGACAGCAATCCGTTGATAACTCCTCCTGGAGTTCGGTCTTTCCGCCAGTCGTGCATCCACCTGATAGTACATTTCCCCAGTCACTGGCTGACTGGCCCTCTGAGGTGAACTGGGCTCAGCTATGGCTTAGCAGCTCTCCCTCATCCTCACTGATGAACTGGCTGCACAAGGGCTAGTGAGTGACCCCAGCTGGGTGTCATGGGGCTTTGTTAGACAGACTGGCCCCAGCTGTGGTGGGGAAGCAGGACTTGAATAGACTCAGGAGCCGAGGAGCGGGGGAGTCCCCCTGCTGGGAAGAGACTGACAAAATCCGGCGGAGGCACCCCAAGGGAACAGGTTGGGCTCCTGTCAGGGGCAGTCCTGAGTTAGAACCAGCAACAGGAGAAAGAGGCCCCCAGGGAGCAGGCTACGCTCCTGCCGGGGAGCCCTGAGCCAGGGCCTGCAAGGAGAAGGGAGTAGCAGAGGAGCCGGCGAGGGGCAAAAGACCAGGGGATGTGGTATTTGGACCCCCAGCAGGGAAAGCCTGGGGCGTCAGAGCTCTGGCAAGAGCAGGGAGACGTGCCCCAGGAGGAGTGATGGGCCTTTTGTGCACTTTGACTGGGACTCTGAGCACCCTGGCAGGGGAATGTGAATTGTCCCATGACCTGGCACGGGGCCTGCCTCAGAAAACCCAGCCAGGAAGTCAGAAGACACCAGCTGGGACTGGTCATTGCGGCCAAGAAAGAGTCCCTAGGGGCGGTGTGGGAAGTGAAGTCCCTTTCAATCCTTGTCCAGAAACTTTAGAGGCCAGAATACGGCATGTCATGTGGGACTGGGTCAAAAGCCTGACTAAACTCAAGATACAGCAAGCTGACAGCTTCCCCCATCCACTAGGCCAACAGCCCTGTCAAAGGGGGAAATGAGGTTGGTTTGGCATGACTTGTTCCTGACAAATCCATATTGGCTGTTCCTTATTACTCTGCTATCCTCTTGGTGCTTACAAACGGATAGTTTAATTTGTTCCAGTGTGTTTCCAGGTATCGAAGTTAGGCTGACTGGACTAGATTTCCCCAGGTCCCCTTTGTTGCCTTTTTGAAAGACAGGCACCAGGTTTGCCCCTCTCCAGTCCTCTGAGACCTCAGCCAGCCTCTGAGAGCTCTCAGTGATGAATCACTAACAGCCAAGATTACCTCAGCCAGTTCCTGCAGTGCCCTAAGGTGAATTTCGTCAGGCCTGAGGACTTGAATATGGCTGACTTGGCTCAATATTCCTTAACCTGTTCTTTCCCTAAGCTGACTTGTGTTCTTTCCCCATGGTTATTAATAGCAATTGTGTTAATTATCTCGTCACCGTTAATCTTTTTAGTGAAGACTGAAACAAAGCAAACAAACAAAATGAACACCTCAGCCTTCTTGATGTCACCAGTTCGGCATAAATCCAGTAATTTCCTACAATGGAGTCTCCACACTGAGACTGGTGATTTGACCCAATGTGTTTCTGTTGTGTGGCTGGAGTAACAGAAATGTGTTGTGGGAGTCAAAATAAGAAATGTGCATCGACGTCAATTAAATGCTTATTGGCCTACCTGTACATGAGTTTTAATTAACTGAACCCATGTCATCATTACTGCTGTTGTTGGGGGGGGGTGTAGCCAGTGCAATGGGTTTGTGTCCATAGAGATGGGAAGTCACCCTCCCTTCCCTACAAAACTGACTTACTCTGTGGCCCCAGTCCAGCAGCGAGCACCATGCAGATGTCCACACGAAGCCCTTGTGTGGAGAATGGCAAAGGCTGGCGGTGGCGGGTGCAAGGAATATGGCTGCTCAGACCCTCCGCTCCGGTTTATTTTCAGATTCATGCATTTCTGGAATGGTAACGTTGAGACACTCCAGGCTGATCTGGGAGGCGCTGTGAAAACAGCTGCAAGGAGGGAAGAGGAGGAGCAGGAGGCAGGCTGGTATATAGGGCCACTGAGGGCTGCTCCCGCCAACAGCAGCAATGTACTTCCGTACTTCCGTATGGAATTTGCTCCATGGAGCTTGTCAGCTCCAGGGAGATTCGTTTGTGTTTACAACCAGGGGGAAATTATTCTTTAACTGGTCAGTGTTTTTTTTCCCAGGCTGGATAGGATCTGTTTGTCTGTCTGTCCCAGGTTTTAAAACTTAAAATCCAGACAAGAGGCACCACCAAACCATTCCGGACGTGAAGAACTTATCACTCAAATAGACCAACCTGGGAATAGTTTTACAAGATCTCTAGTTCAAAGGGAATAATACTAGGGCTGGTCTCTGGCCAGTGTTACACAGGGGGCCAGATGAGATGATCACAGTGGTTCCTTCAGGCCTTGGAATCTGTGAATCTACAAATAGCTGTAAAACAATATGATTCACTCAATGTGATTGTATGGTGCCCCCTTGTGTGAAGAGGCAGAAGTGCAGCCACTGTTAACGTGAAATGTTGCACTATGACCAGGACTGGGCAAATATCACAGCAAATCTTCCACAAATATTATCTGAATTTTCAAATAGACTGATTACAGTGTGTTTGTGCCTCTTTGTGCATTTCTTCTTTGCTAACAGTCTCAGAAATCAGTATCAGAGGGTAGCCATGTTAGTCTGGATTTGCAAAAGCAACAAAGAGTCGCTTAAAATCTGGTTTGGGTCAGAGGGTAAAGCTTATGCTCTAATACATCTGTTAGTCTATAAGGTGCCAGGAGGCTCTTTGTTGCTTTTGCAGTCTCTGAAATGAGGTTACTGGCAGGAATATTCCTGGAACCAACGGACGCTAGAGCATTGGAAAATGTCCGCCAGGTCATAAACACCGAATAGTCAAGTGAGTCTAAGCACCCGCACACCCAACTCGCATTCATCCCCAGAACCTCAGGAACAACCTCAGCAAGCTGCAGATGTCTTTCTGATATCCCTGCCTCTCTTTCCAAAGTCTCTTCAGATGTCTAAGGAATCGGAGGTTGCTGCTGAACGTGGGTGCACCCTAGAAGGAGAGGGAAGTGTTGCCGAGCATGGTTGCAGGCGGGTAGCCCAAGGCAGAGGGTTGTGGAGGGGAGATGCCGGGGAGTGTGTTTGGGAAATGGTGCCTTAGCTGGGGATATCCTTGATTTCCAGTGATTCCATTCATGGCAGATGCCTAATTGCAGGGCCTGAAAACCGAATTTGACCCTCAGTCCCAAACCAGACAGGGCCTAGTTAATGTCCAATGTGAAACCGCCCTGAGCAGATGGGATCCGTGGGCGAGGTGTTGATAAAAGGGGAGGAGACGTTCTTGTCAACTTCCTAAGCAAACCACACTTTGCATATTTATTGCCCTTCCCTCACAACCCAGCCCCTTTTGCTGACTCTGGGCACTGTATAGGTGTGCAGTGAGTGAGAGGGGAAGGCTCCCAGAAATTCCTCTTATCAATCAAACCATTGTTTGTGCAGAGTCTTCATTTTAGCAGATAAACCCAGCCCTGTCCCTGATATGACTTTACATCTGGGTTGGATTTGGCCCTAGCTTGTGCTGGGAACTTACCGGCCTCATTTTCATTACTTCCTTATCAGTATCTGGGCAACACCTGCACAGTTATTGCTCAGACAGGGAACTGGTTTTGAGGCTCATCACAGATGGTCAGGGTTTGTTCCTAATCGTCTGTACTAGCAAATATCAAGTCCCCAGGAGGGGAAAAGATAGAGGGTGTTTGGGTGCAGAAGCAATGTACTTAGTGAGCTGTAGCAAGCTATTTCTGGGGTCCAGGCTGGGGTTTGTCCTGCCTATTGGCTTCTGTTATAATATCTGCGAGAGCATTAAAAAAACCCAGTCACCCCAAGAGCACACAATGTCTTCCCTTCAATTCCTTCTCCTACAATGCAGTTACCGATGTTGGGGGTCACCTCTTCTCAGAGGATGGGCCATCGGACGGACATCTGGAGCTGGAGCAGTGGTTGACCTTTAAATCCGCTATAAGAGTTAGATGGGCCTTGATCCTCCAAATTCTTAAACAAATGTGTCCCTTTACATATGTGATTAGCTCAGCTGGAGCCATTGGGAAGAGTCCTGGGTACAAAGCTCCTTGCAGGAGCAGCTCATTGG
The DNA here is from genome assembly GCA_007922305.1 of Dermatemys mawii. Lineage (NCBI taxonomy): Eukaryota > Metazoa > Chordata > Testudines > Dermatemydidae > Dermatemys > Dermatemys mawii. Next base: position 18,907,498 of record ML677358.1, read on the forward strand.
TGTGAAATCCTGAATAATGATCTCCGGGTCTGACTTGGATGAGAAGCTCTTTGGGGCAGGGACTGGTTTTTTGTTCTGTGTTTGGACAGTGCCCAGCGCAACAGGATCCTGGTCTGTGGCTTGGGCTCCTCAGTGCTACTTCAGTACCAATTATTAATAACAATCTAGAAAGGTTTTTGTTGGCTCCAGCTGTCCCGATCCATCTCTCTGTAAAATAAAGATCCCGTCAATGGCTAAAGCATGGAGCTCTTAGCTCACCCTTCCATCCCCAGCTTCCCGCATGGCACTAGAATCAGTGGTTATAGCTCTCCTGGGTATTGGGAGGATACTGGCTTCAGGCTGCACTCTGATGCAGTTTTTAATGCACAAAGGCTGAGCTATTCACTCTTCTTCCTGGGTTTATATGCAATGGCAGTGATGAATGGCTGGTCAGGCCTAGCGGTTGGAGCAGGAGTTGGGCGCCAGGAACCGGAGTCAAGAGGAGGAGCCAGAGCTGGGAGTGAGCAGGAGAGGAACAGGACCGGAAGAGACAAGGCAGGCCCAGGGTGATTGTAGCTGTTGGCAGCCAAATGACCTGCTGCCAAGCTTACCCGCAGGCCTGCTGGCTCCCGTCAGCCAATTGGGCGACCCTACCATGACTCGATGGCACCCTTCAATCTGCCTGGAGGCCAGGCGGGCTAGTCCCTAGGCTCTGCGGACGGAGCTCACCCCTCCCCACGTGCATCTCTAAATGGATCCCAATCTCCATTTAGGCTGCTGCCCCACCCCTATGAGTTAGTTTCTTGCACAAAGCCGCTTTGCTCTGGCTTTGCATGGGGGGCCAGGAGGATGTTGCTGTCCCACACCTGTGGCCACCGCCTGTGAGCTGAGATGTTACCCATTAACTCTGGGTGGCTCTTTGCCCTGACGCACCCGTCTGAGCCAGCCGTAGCATTCTGAATGTTGTTATCCACCCCTTGGGCTTGTGCCAAGTCCCGTAGAGCCGGGGGCTGGCCTGGGCAGGGACAGCACGGAGTGGGCAGAGCCTGGAGGGCTGTCTCTTGGGTGGATATAAAGCTCCCCCCGTAGGGCTTCTCGAGAGGGTCTCCCGAAGACAGGCAGATTCTGACTCCGTCTGCAAGAAACAGCCATGAAGGCAGCTGGCCTCTTCCTGCTCCTCGCCGTGGGGCTTTGCTGCTGCTCAGGTGAGTGGGACGGGTCCAGGCCGGGAAAGCAGCCCCCGGGCTGGTGTGGGCCCTGCTCAGCTCAGGCCGAGAAACCCAAGGACCTGGTCAGTGTTCAGCATCGAAGAGCCTGACACCTGCTCAGAGATGGCTGGAGGGTCTCGCTCTGTGTTCAGAGCGAGACACCTGCAGCCAGCCAGCCTGTGAGCCGGTCTGTTCCGGGGACACAGCGATGCCTGAAAGCGAAGGGGGCAATGCCCTTGAATTACAGTCCTTGAGCTCCGGGAGTCCGTAGAGCCACAGACATGACAGTCCAGCCCTTCCTATCCAACCTGCCTGTCCCAGCCCCCGCCTGACTCAGTGCTCCATACAGGGGACGTACAGAGCAATGATATCCCTGAGCTCACCCGGCTCTCTGTGGGGCCTACTCGCTGGAACCCTGCCTGGGTCCCCGGGGCATTCACACGGTATGTTTCTCCCTCCGCTCTGCCTGATTGCAGAATCCCCCAGCTCTGCCCCCGTCGCGCTGGGAACACAGCGCTGGTATAAATCGATGTGGCGCCAATGCGGATTTACACCAGCAGAGAATCCGGCACAGCCAGTGCCGCCCAGTGTCTCTGTACAGCAGCAAGAAGGGATCTCCCTCCCTGCCCGCTTCCGAGGCCGCCAGCCGTTTGCCATCACGGGGCCTGATTCTGCTCTCACTGACCCCACAGAGATCAGCAGCTCCGCCCGCGCAGGCGAGAGCACAATCAGGCTGTGAACTGCGCTACGCAGCTGTGGCCAGTAACCGATTCTGGGCAAAGGTCCCCTTGTTCCCCGGCAGCAGCAGGTGGAGTTTGAGCGAACCGCCGGGAAGGTCAGTGTCATGGGGCTGGGTCATGGTCAGGAGCCTGCTGCGGGAACGGTGGGTTTCCGGTCAGGGCACAAAGGCAGAGCGGGGTGGCAAAGGGCTGGTGAGAGGAGCAGGGACAGGACTGAGCTCAGGAAGGAAGGAAGCTGAGTGGGGAAGAGGCTGGCCCAGGACAGTAGCATGGAAAGGGAGCAGAGAGGAAAGTCAAAGGGGATCCTCCTCCCAGGAGTGGGGCCTGGAAGCAGCGGGAGAGTTTCTGTTGGACCTGTGCAAGGAGCCGGCTGGGAGAAGCCAGCAGCCTATTTGATCTAAGGAGTTTCCCTTTTCTCCCTATGTGTTCTAGTCAATGCTGAGCCGGATGATGCTTCTGACGAAGGGAAAGAGGTAAAGACTCCTTCTGTGCAATTTAACTGCTTCCCTTCTTTAGCAGGGCCATTCTGTACCAATGGAGTAGAAAGCCAATACTGCTAAAAGCAAGGAGGCAGCATTTCCTAGTGGAACATGCACTAGAGTGGTAGTCAGAAAACTCAGGTTCTAGCCCCAGCTCTACCACTGACTTGTTGGGTGACCTTGGGCAAGTCACTTCCTCCCTGCCTCAGTTTCCCTATCTGTCAAATGCGAATAGTGATGCTGACCTCCCATTGCAAAGTGCAGTGGGATCTCTGATGAAAAGTGTTAGATAAGAGCTGATTAATCATCTTAAATGCCAAACTAGCAACGTGGTTACGATCACAATTGTTGGAGTTCAAGTTAAAATGAACTCACACAGTGGCAGCTACCCACATCACTTCTGAACCCTCGAGGTGGAGCAATTAGTGAGCCAGGACTTGTAACAAAGGGATAAGTACAGAAGAAATTGAGTATCTGATACAGCTTCCAACAGGGCCCTTAGATTTTAATTTCTCTGGCTCCCCACCAGCCTAACGCACCACCATCAACAAGAAGCTCTTTTCAGCAATGCCTTGTGTATGGTACATTAATACTCCTCTTTACTCACACAGCTGGACTGTAGCCAATATATACGTCCGGGCTGCCCAAAAATCTTCGATCCTGTGTGTGGCACCGACAATTTGACATACTCCAACGAGTGTGAGTTGTGTGCTGAGAACCTGTGAGTATCTGGACTCTTTTGAGTGCAAATATTTCTAAGATTGCTGTTTTCACCTAGGCCTTCTACCACCGAGCTCTGCTTTAAGGCCCCTGTTTATGCAGAAAGCCATGATTTTTGTCTTGGTGCAATTTTCGGGGATAAATGTTTGCCATTGCCCTCTTCCCTGCTGACGCTTTCTTCCACTGGTCTAGAGTAACACTAGAGCCATCTTCACCGGCTCACCCCATGCTTACTGTTAGCTGCAGTATTATCATAGCACCTTGGAGTCCCGGTGGTGGACTGGGACCACATCGCGTTAGGCACTGTACAAACACAGAATGACATGGCAGTCCCTGCCCCAAAGAGACAAGAGACAGACAGACTGATGGGGGAATACAATGAGACAACATTGGACCAGGGGAAGTGATGCACATGGTGTATTAGGGCCTGATCCCAAGTCAATAACAAATCTTTTGTTGGTTTTAATGGGTTCTGGCTCTTAATGAATCTGTGCATTGTGGGTATCCCGTTTCGGATCAGAGCATGTGGGGAGGTGTGTGAAGGGAGTGAAGCCAAGATGTTCCAGCACATCTACTGCAAAGGAAATAAGACTTAGCTGACACCAGCTGCCTGCAGTCCCTGGGGTCTGCTGTGGTATGTGCCAGTGCATTGCAGATAAAGAACGAGACAGTTCTTTTAACGTGCATGCCATCAGTTGAATGGAAACTGAACCCTGCAATGAGCCCACTAGCCATAGGAGAACCCGCACTGCGTTTGGCAGGGGTAGCGGGCGTCTGTAACGAGAGCTCCAAGACTAACTTCCGTGATTCAACACGAAGGGACTCGTGGGCCCATCTTCCAGTGGAATTCCTCGGACCTGAGGGCAGTACTTGTCCCACAGGAAAGTGAGATGGAAAAGACTTAGGTGGCCTTGGCCATCTCTCGTTGTCTGCTCTCCAGTGACTTCCTCAGATCTGAAGGCCAAAGAGGAGGGCTTCTAAGGAGACAGGAGGACAAAATAGATTCAAGAACGTGGGACCAGTGGATGGGACCTTAGCTAGGGAACTAGGATCAGTGACCCAGCTGTCTTGGGGCCCCCACCACATCCTTTTGAGATTGAGTGAGCAGCTCCTCTGACCCTGCTGTCACAGCATTGTCTAAAGACAACACCCATCTCCACTTTCAGAGGGCTCCAGTGACTGCTAGATGATATGATACCCGCAGGGGAGAGCGTTGGGTAGGATCCTGAATCCGCAGCATCACTAAGGGCTGGGCCAAGAGCCGGTTCCAGAGTGCAGAGAGGTGGCGGGTTTCCCAGTGAAATTCGAAGAGGGTCAAGTGACTCAGAGGGGTCAGGAGCGAAGGAAGGAGGAGATACGGGAGGGGAACAAAGTGCTCTCTCCCCGCAGAGAGCTGCCGGGAAAGGAAGGCGACGGTCCGAGGAACAGAGAGCCTGATCCCATGGAGATGAAAGAGTCTGTTCACTGACTTCAGGGGGCTTGGGGTGAGCTCACAGTGAGCATGCTGGGAGCAGGGGCACATGGGGCTGGTGGGGAGAGTCCCTGGTGAAAGGAGCTGGATTCAGGAGGCTGGAGAAGGTGGGAAGATGGGAACCAGAACGACACCGGCCTGCGTTTTGCAGTGACAGGGCACTGGTCCTGCAGCGTTTTTCTCAGAGGCCCATTAATCTGCGTGGCCAGCAGAGACCCCTAACGATGGGCTGGGTTTGTCTTTTAAAAAGGGAAATAAATGACGTTACCAGTACTCTGTTAGTGTGGGAGCTTCGGGAGCACGGGTTCAAACAAAAAGCCTGGTGGTTTCACTCACAACGCCTGATGGTTTCGATCTCACGGTGTGTCAGGGCTGTTGATCTAGACCTCAAAGCCCATGAAAAACATCTCCTTATCAGCATTACAGGAGAGATAAGGACCCTGTCCTTGGTCTCTGCAATGTCTCCTGGTTTGTAGGAATAGGGAGCTGAGAGTCAGGACTGAGGGGTATTGGCAGAGCTCTGTGAGTTGTGGGGAGGGGAGCCCAGGGCTAGAATAGCAGGGGGGCTGCAAAGTAGGGTTGTGGGGCGCTGGCAGAGCTGTGTGTGAGACGGGGGTACAGCATATCGGGAGTGCTGAAGGCCAGAACAGAGAGGTGGGAAAGGAACAGCTGGAATTGCGGAATTAGTTAGTTGGCTAGTCCCTGGTAAAGGGCCTGGGTCTGGTCTCACTTGTACTGCTGTCATTTCATTATGTCACTGTTCCTGGGGTGCAAAATACTCATAAGAATCCACACCTGCTGGGGGCTTTTTGGTGTTGTTGTTTGGTATGTCTCTGCACACCTGGAAAATGGGTTTGGTTTCCCAGGAGAAAATGGAGCCAATCTGGAGACAGTTGGGCCCACAACTGAGCAAAGCTGTTATTTTTTCACAAGTCCATATTTGCATTTTCCCTGCTTGTGGCATTCAAATGGCAGTGAAGAGTTGGGGCCAGGGATGCAGGTGCATGAGACAAAGTGGGGTGTGTTTGCACATGAACCCCTGCACAGTCATTGCAGGGTGGGCTCTGCTTTAGTGAGGCAGAAGTTGCAGGTTCTTGATTGCCAGCAGGTGTCTGCTGCCTGCTTTGCAACAATAAGTAATTTCTTCTGACAGGAGATGTCACAAAGTATTAGCTCTGAGGTTTACAGGAATTAATTAACTCATAGCCCTAGTAACCTCCCTCGCCCACGCCCCCAACTGCCTGCCGAGAAGACGGGGGATCAGCCTATGACTGTGTGTAATTTTAAAATTACATTTTAATTATTATTTTCTACCTGATGTTTCCCCCTGGAGCCCGAGAGTCTTCCCTGCCCAGGGGGTTTCAAGTGGCCCTGATATGTCCAACCTGTCTTTTCAGGAAAAGGCAATCGAATGTTCGCATAAAGAGGAAAGGAATTTGCTGAGTGCCTCGTGCACTTTCGGCCTCTGCTCAAATGCCGGCAGAGAAGAGCAGAACGGGATGGGTGACCATTCCTGATGAAGATGCACCCAGCTGCTGCTCCACCATCCTGCTTCACCATCCAATAAACCTGACCGCATCGCAGTCGCTCCCACGGCTCTTGCTTTCCAATTGTGTGACCTTTGGTTTGGGCTACGGGGAAATCTAACGAGGTGTTAGCAAAACTCTTAGAGGTGCTCCCCCCACTCACTGGGGAAGAAATAACCGGTCTCACATTCAAAAGAGCCGGTTCTAATCCCCCTGACACCAGTAAAAATGCAGAGTGGCCTCCCGATTTTGCATCGGTGTATCAAAGATTGGGATCAGGCCCACTTGAACCTGGGCGCTCTGCTGGGAAGAGGCAAGACTGGCCTACTCAGTAACGTGCATAGAAGCTGCCAGCCTGTATGAGCCAAGAGCTAATGGCCTAACGACCTGCCGCTCCTGCAAACTTCAATGGGGCTCATGGGTGGCTGGTTCCTCTGCAACCCTCAGCTTAACTGGGCAGAAGCCAATTCCCGTTTTTGTCCTGCCTCGTAACCCCGCCTGTCCGCCCCGGCGCTGGGACACCGCGGAGCCCGTACAATGAGCTGGGTGACTTCGGGTCTTTGGGCTGGTCCTCTGGCCACAGGGGAATTTCACCCCCCGAGTGGCATCTCAGTCCAGATACCTCCACTTTGACCCTCCAGTGCGCGGCCCAAAGAAACGGGAGGTCATTGAAAGCACCGACAGAGGGGCTGGGCCGCGGCTGGCCGCTAGGGGCTGCTGTTGGACCACAACATTTTGGTGGCCAGAGTCTGAAGTTGTGTGTTGAAGCCTCTTTTCTGTGCCGCTGGCAACGTTCCAGGGTCTGCAGCCGGGGCCTTGAGCGCAGTCAAGGATTTGGGCTGCAGTGATTCCAACAGACTTTTGGGGGAAACCGACAGGGGGTGTCTTGCGGTTCATCTCGTGCAATGGAAATAGGGGAGCTCTCCCTTTAGCCCCCCCCAATTTCTGTTTCTCAGGTGACCGTGTCTCATCCTCCTCACCGTACACTGATGCTGGCTGCACCCTGGCTAAAAAATATCATCAGCCACGACCCTTAATTACATTCCTGGCTTCTCCTCTGCCAGCCCGGGGTGCTAGCAACCACAGGCAGGCCCCTGTCCCACAGCTGGGGCCATCTGGACAGGCCCTTGTACCTACGTGGACTTTTGGTTCCTCGCTTGCAAACTGGTGCCCACACACAATCTCACTGGTGTCAGGCCTGGGGAAGTGACTGCAGGTGCGGAGCCTCGCACTGAAAGTGGAGGTGCCAGGGCCTAGCACAGAGCAGGATGAGCAGGATTCGAAGGGCTGCACTGATCTAGGAAGAGCCCAGAGAGGCCGGAACCCATATACTTACCCAGGATTCTCAGAGCCTGCAGCATGAAGAGGCAGGATGCCATGTGGTTAGAGCACTGGCCCCAAACTTGCAAGACCTGAATTCAGTTCCCTGCCAGACACTGCCTGTCATTGTGTGACCTTGGCAAAGTCACTTAGTCTGTCTGTGCCATTAACATAGCACTTCCCTATCTCACAGAGGCATTGGGAGGAAAAAGGCAATGAAGGTTGTAAGGTGGTCAGAGATTGTGGTAACAGAGGCCACAGAAGTACCATAGATTGCCCTGTGGTCAGAGAGAAATTGCACCCTGGTGTGACCAGCAAGAGGAAAAAGGATCATGATTTTTCGCTGCTATTCAGAGTTGCTGGCATTCCAAGCTGCACCGGCACCTCGAAAACTGGCTGACCAAGGCCCCTGACAGAACTGATGCTGCTCCCTTTAATTCAGACTAGTCCAAAGTCCTGGGTGTCCAAAGGCTTTGAAGCAGCTGGGCTCCCTTGCGCTCGTCCAGTTAGTGGGGGAGCTGGCAGAGCAGTTTAGTTTTTATCAGCTAATTAGTCCTGGCAATTTTAGAACCAGGCAAAACCCAGGTGAGGCTTTAGACCAAGATTCGCTACCTTTGGGGCTTGAGCTGTGCTGGGAGCTGGCGAAAGCAGAGTTCTGTGCTGCTGCTCACCTCTTCAGTGCCAGCCCTGAAGAGCATTTCATTGGTATGCTGGGCAGGAGTTAGTTGCAAAACAAACCTCCTGTTTCTTGAGTGCGTAGCCCGTGCTTCAGAGCTACCAGCTCTGCTCTGGGTTTGTCTCTAACACCGTTTCTCTTGGAAAATGCTGGTTCCAGAGAAATGGTTTTGAAACCCCAACAAAAGCTCTGAAGACAATGAGACTCAAAACGTGTCCAGTGGGAGCAGCGGGAGTGGGGTGGGGGTGAGGATTCCTGGGTTCTTCTCCCAGATCTACCATGGAGTCTTAGTGTGACTGCGGGAAAATCACATAACCTCTGTTTGCTCATCTATACCATGGATGTAAGGACAAGAGCAGCCTCACAGGGGCTTGTTAATGTTGGTGCCTGTAAATTGCTTTGAGAGTCCTGAATAAAAGGGGTTATTATATGTCTAATGGGGCGTTATTAAGGGGGCAGGACACTCAAAATCCCTTGGTTCTCTACAGGTTTTATTCTTACTGCACGATAAGAAACATTTTGAATGCGTCGGCCCCAAACTCCAGGGAATGATGAGGAAGTAGGCACCGTGCCCTCTCACAGTTCACTGCTCTGCATCTTCATTGCACTGGTGACCAGTGTCCAAGGGCTTTTGTACTCTTAAAACCCTCCAACGCTTCAGTGTAAACACTACCTACACAGATGAGAGGGGTTCTCCGTCACACACGTAATCCAGCCCTCCGAGAGATGGCAGCTATGTCGATGGAAGAATTCTTCCATTGACCTAGCATGCTCTACACCAGGAGTTGGCTTAACTACATCACTCAGGAGGGTGGAATTTTCACTCCTCTTCACGATGTAGCTGGGTCAAGCTGATTAGTGCAGACCAGATCGAAGACTCTGCACCAACACGACATGGCTCCCACCTATAGGGACCTGTGTAGTACTATAGATGCCAAACTGATGCTAGCCCCTGGCATGCTAAACGTTGATCAGTAGATGTCCTGTCCAGATAGCATCACCCACCTTTCACCAGAGTATTTGACTGTTTATGGAGGAGCTGACCCAGCGTGGCAAACACCAGGTCTCTGGAGAGTAAAGCCAGGCTCAGTGCTATGTCTGCTCAGGGTTTCAATCCACTGTGAATTATGGATTCTTGCTCCACAGAACCCAGATGGACCCAGGCTGCAAGATCCCAGATGCGTTCATGTAGCATGGGACATGAGGTAAGCGCCAATGTAAGCGGGGCATTCTGGAGTTTCAGTGTAGACAGAACACACAGCAAGCCTTTGGGGAACAGAACTTGTCCCTACTCCAGCCTGGGTGATTTCACTCCTGTGCAGAGTCAGCACTAGAGCTGTGCATCTCTTCAGTCTGGATTAATCCCAAATGAGAGTGTGTACATGGTGCATGGTCCTCTAAGCCCTATTTGGAGCTCTCCATTGGACTTAATGGTGCACAGGTGGTCTTCTACACAGGGGTGAATTTCACTCACTGAAGAATTACCCCAGAAACCAGCTTCCTGACCAAATGGAAATTCATCTCTAATTCAGCTGGTGAATTACACATGAATCCAGTCCTTAACTGGAGTCCATCTGTGCCATGGCTGATTGCATCCCTCACGCCTGGTATGGACCAAGGAAAGCCCTTTCCAACATTTCCCCTGGTTCAGGAGGTTGCATAAGAACTCATTAGTAATTGCTTCCATGTCTGCACCCTGCTAGGAGCCAAGTTTGCTTTTCTGAGCCATCAATTAGTTTCTCCAAGTCACTGTACTGCTGTTCACATCACCAGCAATGTGACACACTAAACAGGGGGAAAGAACAAAATTGTACTTCAAGGAAGGCGGCAAATGGCTTCTGGTTTTGTCTGACTAGCTGCTGCCTTTCATCTGGTGTTCCAAGGGCAGCACTTCCCAAAATTATTGTCCAGGAGAGCTGTGAATGCATTTTAAATGACTCAATTAGGCGGGGAAACAGGGCTTGTCAACGCGCAAGAAGGAACAACCGCTCAGTCATCAGCCTCTACCACCGCTCCCCTCCCACAGCTTTTCGCATTGTTCAGCCAGGCAGCTAAATAAGAGAGGCAAAGGGGGCTGCCAGGAGATGTAATTCAGCATTCTGGAGGAGTTGACAGGCAGAGGACTCTGGGCTGGGCTGCATTGCCTCATGCAGGGCTCTGCCAGGGAAAGAACTTGCACAGAGAAATGCAGAGCCTGCCCCAGCGCCCTGCTCTGGGCTCAGAAGTGCCCAGGGTGCAGCAGAGCTGAATGCAAGCCCGGCAGACAAGAGGCTCCCTCCCTCGCCCAAAAACCCGGATGCCAAGGATGGGCAGGATTCACTCCTGCTGTGGGAACCGGGGCACAGAGTCCCACGGGAGGAAAGGCCACTGGGGTTGGAGAAAGGCCAGAGCTGACTCAAGGAGGCTGGAGCAGCCAGCCGGAGGAAGGACCAGCAGGCAGCTTGCGCTGTTGACCCCTGCTCAGAGGAAAGAGTGGCTGGAGCTGTCTCCTGGGCCTGCAGCTTGGGCTCCAGGGGCTGCAGAGACCCCCTCCCTGAGCTCTGCAGGTTGCTACTTCCACAAAAGGCAGCCGCTCCGCTGTGTCCAGACAGACAGGCACTGACTCTCTCCCAGCCTTTGCACCCCCTTTGCTTCCTCTGGAGCCAGGGGAGGAGCAACAGGCGGCAAAGGGATGACTGTTTGCAGCGGTGCAGGGCGTTTTGCTCCGTGAGTGAGCCCTGGCTGTGCAGTGCTGCTGCCGGGACTCAGATGAACCAGCGGGCAGCTGCACTGAATTCTCCTGGTGGTTTCTGTTGGCCGCCACGCTCCCCTTCTCTGCTTGCCTTGGCGCTGTGTGGGCCGTTAAACAGCTGCTGCGTTCCAGGGGTGGGCGGAGGGACTGGGGAAAAGGCGCTATCTGGAAATGTGAATCAGTCCCAGCGTACACTGGTGTAACCAGTCAGGATGAGAACAGTTCATTCATTCCAACACGGCACCATCGCGGGGGGAGCACTGTGTGACGTGGGCACTAGCTGTAGAGAGACGGAGCCACCGTGGCTCTCTTGGCAGGCTGGACAGTTCCTAGCTCTGCAGCAGCTCACACGGATAAGGGGCAGTCCCTGGTTTCTGGGTGAGGGCTGGACTGCGGGTGAAGGCTCAACGGAGGAGCCCTGCATGAGGCGTCCGACAGGAAGGAACCGTGACGCAAGGGGACGGATTGTCATGGGGTTAAATTGTGGGATTCATCTGGCTCTGCTGCCGGCTCCTGGGGCAACTCGGTTACTCCCTCAGTGCCTCGTCTGTGAAATGGGGAGATCAGAGCCCTTCTCCCCCAGACGTCGTCTGTCCGAAAGGCTCTTTGAGGCAGGGACTATGGGTGCTGGGTGCCTAGCACTGCTACTCAGCTGCACAAGGGTTGAAGCCTTTGGCCCGCAGTGACCAACTCTGCCTCCTGGGCCAACATCCGGTGTCTGGCTAGGCTGCTTCCGCATCAGCCGTTTCACCTGGCATGGGGTTTGAATTTTCCCACTTTGAAAACAAACAAGCCCTTCCCCAGATATTTCTGCAGCCATCCCTGATCAGTCCCCAGGCCCGGGCTCTGCTTCATGTGCATTATCCCTTCCCTTCGCTGTCAGAGACTAAATCAAAACTAGAGCGAGTCCAAAGCCAAATGTTGACAGAAAATGCAGTTTTGTCCAAATCTGTTTTGTGGGACCATGTCGATTTTGATTAAATCTTCTACAGGAAAGTCTGAACAGACAGTTTCCACTTTCTCGTTTCCTTTAGGTTTGTATAGGCTATCCATTTCCAATGATATTAGATCTGATAGTACATATAATACATGGGGCTGTACAGTGTTTTGACGTTATCAAAGAAGTGTTTTTACTTTACCCAAACAATGCGTTTCAATGTTCAGGCACTGACATTTTTTCAGTTTTCATTTCATGGAAAAACGTGAAATCTCAGCTTTTCAGTCTAACTCGGAATGACAGAAAGTTCTGCACCATCAGCATTTCCTGCAGACCGTCAATTCCGTTTTCTGAACAGCTATAATAGAAACCAGTCTAGAAAGCAGGCGAAGAAACAAAACGCCAGCTGAGGCCTCACCAGCAGCAAGTAGCACAGAACAATTACCTTCCATGGCTTCCAGACGACCTTCTGTTCATATACCCCAGAGTGATATTTGGGGGTTTTTACAATAGCATCACACTGCTGACTCAGATTCAGTTTGTGATCCACTGTAACACCCAGCTTCCTTTCGGCATATTACCACCTACCCAGTTATTCCCCGCTTCCAATGTGTGTGTTCGATGGGGCCTTCCTAAGTGTAGCACTTTGCACTTGTCTTTGTTGAATTTCACTTTGTGGACCTCAGAGCAGTTGTGGCTCCCTTAGTTAGTACTGGTAGAAAGTGAGGCCAGCAGGTCCAGACAAAACCACCCAGCAAAGGTACGAAATACATTTCCCACTCAGGCAGTGTATACGCTAGGGGGTTTCTCTTTACTCCTCCTCTGGTTGCCACCACAGGTCCAGTCCCAGCTGCACTATCAATAGGGGGAGCGCTAGTGTATACAGGCTTCCCACAGCTGAACCACTATATTATCTAACCCTGCTGAGAGCCAGTCTAGAGACCATAATCATGTACCCTGGTAAGTCACACCAGAGCCGCAAGTCTGTGTTAGGGGGTTGCCCTGGCACAGCTAAATCAAGGCACATTTCCCTCAGACCTTAGATAGAAATACTCACTTAACTCGGGAGCCCCCACTGTCTCACAGGCCATGGCCCTCGGAAATGCAGGAACACAGAGTTGGAAGCATTTGAAATTGCAAATAGCTCCCGTTTATCTAACCACTGATGAAAACCTCTTGTGCAAAATGCACCCCTGGCAAATAAACAAATTCATTAACAACCAAATAAACTACAAACCAAATAAACTACCATTGTACCACTATGACTGTGTCCGCTTCGCATCTATATCATGGTAGCGACCGGAAATCTGTGGCCAGCTCTTGGGTTACATGAGAAAGGACTCTAGCCTGTTCTCTGTGGTCTGCGAGCCACATCGCGAGCTACCTTGCACTGGAATCGGGTGTGGTTTTTTCAGAGGCTAGAGGTCTGGACTGCCCACAGCGCCAGCGAGCAATTGAACAGAATGAGGGTTTGGATAGGGAATGGGCCAGGGCTGCTGTCTGAAGTGGTGTGAGATCCAAGTGGGCTTTGGCCGTTGCTGTCTAATACTGCTGCTCAGGAGTGTGTCTGTATCAGATTCCAGCGGAGCCTTGGGGTATCTCCATTTCTCCCTCCAAAACTGAAATAACCTTCTCTGGGAGGCTGGAGCATCCTCCCTGCTCTGAAGCCATGGCAGACAGAAAATCAGCTCTGCCAACATTTCTGCCTGTGTTTTATGGCCATCACTCCCGTGTCAGACTCATTCAGCGTGCAAGACAAAACAAGACTCTGGAGAAGTGCCAGCACTTGTAAGCTCAACATGGTGCCTGAAAACAAAGCGAGATCCGTTCTGCTTTGTACATTGCCATGGACGCTGAGCATTCTGGGATCAGAACTTAGCAGCCACAGGTACTTTTCTTGGTGAAAAGCACCATTTCCTTCCCGCCCCGTTGATCAGAACTCCCGGGACGTTGACAATTGGATCTCATTTCCTTTAGCAAAACACGAACAATAATTTGTTATTTAAGGATGAGAAGTGGAGCTGGATTGCAGACACTTAGGAGAGAGAGATGAAGTGTCTGCTTCGAAAAGTATAGTACAAATAAAGAATTAGGCGTTCTTCCCGGAAAGACACAATATAAAACCCCAGAGCCACAGAGCGGGGCTGTTGGCCCAAGGCAGGTAGCTAAGAGCTCTTTTAACGATAGAATATAGCCCCTCTATCCCAATGCTGCTGAAGTGATCTGGCTTTGTTGCTAAATTAAACTAATGCATCTCGAAGCCACACAGGGAGCAGAGATGTGCAAGCTGCCATGTTTACAAGAGGCACTTCCTGAACATAAACATCACTCCCAGTTACAAACAGAAGTGTGTCTGCACCATTAATCAGAGAGAACGAATGGCTCTGGGTCCCCCCTCCAGCCCGGGGAAGGGAAAAGATATTCATTCCTCAGGAAGAGGGTGCACTCTAGTTTGGTTCAGTGCTTGCTATAGGGTTGAAAATGGCAGCTCGATGGTATAAAGGCCTGACTCAGAGTCTGCTGAAATGCACGGGAGTCTTTCCGTTGACTCCAGTAGGTTCTGGATCAGGCCCTGCAAGAGGGAATGGCAAGAAACATGCCGAGAGGAACATTTTTGCACCAGCACGTTTGCCACAAGCTCCTCCAGTTGAGCCGTCATCTGGGCATGAATTTCTTCTCCTCCTGGGTCTCAAAGGCACAGGAATTAGTTAATCCAAGAAATATTTCACTGATTAGAATGTCCAGCTACTGCCTCTTGTTGCCGCATTTCAAGTGCTTCCATATTCTTGGCCAGTGTCTCTGGTGACTTATGTCCTGCTTCGGGATCACTTCCAAGAAGCGACTGGAAATCGCCCGTTTCCCAGGTGAGGCCATAGTGCACATGCACATCTGTCCTGGCTTGGTTTACTCCCTATGTCCCCTAGCATGATCCCTCTCCGTTTTTAAAAAAAGCCTCTTTCTGAAGCAGTTAATTAGCTGTGAGTGGCAGGTCCAGGATTTTCCTGCTAGCTCCAGGAGGAAGTGCAGGCATCGGCCCAGCCAGGCACGTAGGCACAGGAGCACTATATTTAGAGTCATATCAATGGAATCGCCAACGTCGGGAGCGAGCATCAGGAGCGCAGGCGACATGGAACTTTCTCACCAGCTGGCCAGGGCTGTAGAACTAATGTCCAGGAGGGGTCAGGCTGCCCAGGAACTCGCCCTGCACCCTCAGCCAGGGAAAAATGGTATCATCCTTGGGGCATTAGGCCAGGACTAGGGGATCTGGGTTCATGTGCCAGTTCTGCCATAACCCTCCTGCCTGGTGTTAGGCAAGTCACTTGATCTCTCCGGGTCCCCTTCTATAAGCAGGGGATCATGATGCTTTGTGGGGATCAGTACATGGGAGGCGCTTGGGCACTGTAGAGATGGGGGGATATAAAGGTCCATCTATGCTGCAATAAAATACCCATAGCAGCAAGTCGCAGATTCGGGGTCAGCTGACTTGGGCTTGCGGGACTCGGGCTGTGGGCTAAAAATTGCAATGCAGGTGTTCAGGCCTGGCCTGGGACCCAGGCTCTGACACCCAGTGTGACCAGGGTCCCAGGGGACCCACATTCAAGTCACTCAATTAGGGCAAACTGCTAAGAAGGAGCAGACAATCCCCAAAGCTGGGGGACATTCGAATACTTCCATCTACCAAGCCAGCACAGAACAGCTTCTCTAGTACCTCACTGGTTTCCCTTAAAGCAACCCTGCCTTGGGCTTCCACTCAGACACTCAAATCAGATGTGATGAGGATTACTGACAATCTTATTCATGACAAAAGAAGATTCTGCCAATCCCAAAGGACCAGACACATTACCTCCCAAGTTAATGAATATTCCAGATCTTACCCAAGTACACACTTACAGCCAATTCCTATTAACTAAACTAAAATGTATTAGAAAATAAAAGAGATTGTGTATTGGTTAAATGATCAGTATACATACTGACACAAGTGCAGATCTGAGATCAGATGCACAGCAGAGATGGTGAGCTTTGGAGTTACAAAGTGTTCTTAGAATGAGTCTGTAGATTCAATCCAATGTTCATACCCAGGGTGGTCCAGGTGGGACTGGAAAACTCAGTCTTATGACATAAGCTTCCCCTGCATAAAGCATCAAGCAGCCCTGAGATAAAAAGGATCACGACCCAAGGGTTTTATATACAGCTCCAGGCCTTTTCTTGACAGCTCAGAATTCTTAGGCGAACACTAGGCAATCATGGAGACTTTGAGGGAGACCTATTTCCTAAGCATCAACAGTAATTGACATCAGGCTATTGCCTGTTTTCCACCATTCGCAGGTGATTTGCTATATATTCTAAGAGAAATCAGCACAGTGACATCACTGTATTTACAATTTGTGTAAAGACCCAGCCATTCCCAGTCTCTGTTTAACCCTAAGTTGATGGTGTCCGATTTGCACAGCTGCTACTCTGAAACCTGTCACTATATTTACAGTTCATGTAAATGTTAAGATCTCCTTTTGATCTCTGGATTAGCAGAACAGCATAGACGGGAACCGTTTGGTTATATTGTTAATCTCGAACATTACATCTGTAAAAACCCACAGACATTATCTACCAATATGTCCCTAAAGAGTGAATCTGGGTCATTTATCCTGCAGGATGCTTAACTTTTTCTGGACGTGTGTCATATCTGGCAAGGCGGGGAAGGGGGGCTCTCAAAGTCCGGGCTGCAGTGTGAGACCGAATGTGCACCCTGTGATTTTTAGCCCCACAAGCCCAAGTCCGCCGACCCAGTCCAGCCATGGCTGCACCATGGATGCTTTATTGCAGTGTAGACGTACCCACCCACACATTCCAGAGAGAGAGAGAAATGGGAAACTTTGTGCGTTCCCCTTCATCATTTGTAAGGAGTTCTACTACCCCAATGAGGGGTATAGAAAGCTAGATACGCAGCTGGATAGCTCTTGTGGGCTCGCCAGGCTGAACAGAGGCAGAGAACGACATGGAGTGTGGGGAAGGAGTCTCCTCTCTTGATGGTCCCAGCCCATCTCTGCAGACTTGAGAGCTTCCGAGAAAGGAAAGGGTCAGCTCGGTGTTTGGATTGCGCGGGGAGGGAAGGGGGGTGTCTACACTGAGCCCAAGATTTCCCAGAGGGACTCGTGATTGTGGGCAGCCGACTGGAAACACCCAAAAGGGGGCTCGTTTTCAGAGGTTTTCTGAAAATCAGGCTGTTTGAAAGTCTCTGGTGCTGGGTAGCTAAACGTGCGGCATGAAAAATGGCTACCGGCTTTAGAAAATCTTGGCCTGAACCTCTGCTCTACACATTGGCAAAGAGTGGAGAAAACTGCTTTTGAACAAACAATGTAACTGTGCCCAGAGGACATCCTGGAGCAATTTCACTGGGTGTATTTGTCAAAATATTTGTGAATGACTGTGCATTTTCCAGCCAGCTCTGGATCTAACTGGCTCAGATTTAGCAGGCGGATGGGAATGAGAAATTAATTAGAAATCAGTTTGGAACAATGTAGCATCACAAACCAACAACAACTGCTTTATTTCAGCCGAGATGTAGCTCCCAAAACAAGATGAACATCTGGCAAAAGACTAAAAATATCTCTGCAAACTTGTATTCCCACAACATGCCTAATTAGGCATTGCCTATAACTGGAGCAAGCGCATTCCTGTAAATGCCATTTCTTGGCAAGAGCCCTATCAGCTCTATTATGTCGATGTGCTTTTAGAGAAATGCCTGCCCACAGAAAGGTAGGAACAAAAATGTAACTGGAAAGGGCATGTGGTGGAAAAATATCATTCCCTTCGCAAACGACTGTGTTGTGGAACATCTTGCAAACATTCAGCAAGAGTGTGAAAAATGTTTCAACAGCGGATGCCAAGACTGGGGCAGGAATTTTGGTTTTGAATCTGAAAGTGAGTTGAAATGCTCTGAAAGAAACATGAAACTCCTCGGCCATGAAGAGAAAATGTGCATAGCTTCTTAACGCTTGCCACTGGACCTCGCGAAGCTACAAGGGCCTTGAACGGGGACTTTCACATTAGGTGTGCTTCTGAACTGTCCCAGTGTCTTCCATTCCACCACCTACAGAAGGTGTTGATCCAAACACTGGGGACCAGTACTTGTTAGTGCTTTTCTGTCCTGTGTGCCCTCTGCTCAGAGGGTGAGGAGGCCTATGCAGGCACCTGGAGAGAATAGACCTGAGACACTCCGCTGTTGTGACTTCCCTACTCAGGTCTTTTTCACAACCACTGAAAAATGCCTTAAACACGGTGGTCCTAGGCCTTCAGTTCAGAACAGCATGTGAGCAGATGCTTAACTTCGATCATTCGTTCAAGTGCCGTCCTGAGCACAGTCCTAGCAAGGAAGCTTAGCAGACCAGCAGACCCCGCTGACCGCTTTCAGCCATACTGAATATTTGACTGTTGATTCCGACTCTGTTTTCAGTCTCGGACCGCTTCTAATCCATGACTGAACTTAACTCTCCACCCTGTGCTTGCCTTATTCCAGCCTCTTGAGAGGCACTTGGTCAAAGGCACCTTGAAAGTGCAAGTAACTTATGTCATTTGATTCTCCTCTGTGCTCTATTTTCTCAACTTGCTCCCATAACGTCCGCAGAGAGGCCCTATTTTGCTCACCAGAAACAGCTGGTTTTCCCCTATCATGATCCTCCAGATCTCTCTATGTTTTTATTATCATGTCAACCAGTATACCTGGCACTGAAGTACAGCTCACAGGTCTGAAATCCCCAGGAAAACCCCGACAGCCTTGTGGTAAGATAGTTCCTCTCTTTGCCACCCTCTTATCCTCTGTGATAGTCACTTGTTTTAGGGAGATGTTGCATTTTTGTGTTAGCAACTCAGAACTTCTGCACGTGCAGCATCTGGTGCTGGTGATTTCTTGCTTTCTCTAGGTTCTCAGTTTGGTCCAATTCAGCAACTCCTGTGTTGAGAGCTCAGTCCCTAACGATGCCTGATGGTTATTACTCAAAAAAATAACACATGAGACTCAGCTTCTCCACAATGTCCTCATCCTCCTTAATCGCTCTTCAGTTCATGGCAGCTCAGCAGACACAATGGTTCTCTTGTAAAATTCCTGGGAAACTCCTGATAATGCCAATTACAGATGTCCTTGAAGGATGACTGGTCTGATCAGACACCACAATTTCAATGTCCCAAAGAATTTTCTGAGCGTTGGCTTGCTTGCTGGGCAGCAAAAAGGAATCCCCTTTTTTTAAAGAACCTTTGGTTAGTTATTTAAGAATCCGTTTGCTTTGGTTTGGGTTTGTTGGCCAAGAATGTTTTTCCATGGCTGAAATATCAACATCAGGACTGGCTCGATAATAAATCTTGGCTTTATTTCTCAATCTCCCTTTCTTCCGCTGGGTGTCTGTTTATTTAAGGATTCCTTCTCGACAACGGTTCCATTATGGGGCTTCTGGGCTAAAGTGGGAATTAAGCTCTTTGTAAATATTCAACAGTTTCTCATATAATCACTCTCTGAGGGAGGTCAAAGTGGTACCGGTGACTGGGCTAAGGGTCACCCAAGGAATGTGGTACTATGGGAACTAAGAGGAGCTTATGGCCTGGGCTGGGGGCCACATATAGATTAGCATTAGCATTGCGCTCAGCAGGCGATTAGGGAAACAAATGAGCTTTAATTGAACAAGGGGTTTTGGCCTCTTAACTTTTGTGAAGCTGTGAATTGCTGTTTTTATTTATTTATCTGGTTTGCCACTCTTTGCCCTAGAGAATGAGCCTGTTCTACAGGAAGACCTGAGTTCAAGGAAGAAGCAGCAGGCTGGCTATTAATGAATCCTGATTCTTTGAGCAAGCTTATTAATGAGCGGCTTCTCCAGCCTCCCTGGCTTGGAGAAAGGCAAACAAGCACTGGCTTTGAGTCCTTAGAATCAGTCATTGCTCCAGCCTCTCTCTATACGTGTGCAGAATGAAATGAACACAGACGGTTCCGTGTCATTAATTTTCAGAATGGTGTGTGGGACATTTTCAGATATTTTATTATAATTTCTTTAATCAATCCATTCCCAATTAATTTCTAATTAAATCCGTTCTGTGTTTTTGGAGGCTATTTTTGTAGTGCACGGCAACCTAATTACAATCATTATCTTGCCTTGAACTATTTAAAAGAAGTTGTATTTAATTGTGTGAGTGTGTGTGTGTATGTGCACATATATAATGTGTGTATGTGTGTGTCTATATATAAAAAGTATAATTATATAATTGATATATAATTAAATGGAACTATGTGTGTGTATATACACAAATATGTCTACAGGTGTAGGTATGTAACACTAAATGCAACAATTTACATGTTATCCATTATAAAGGTCACATAGGTTAAAAGGTTACACAGGTTAAAGGTTACATGTTATACAAGTTAGAAACTGCAACAGAGCAAAAAATGACACCCCAACAGCAACGTTAACCCTGCATGTGTCTCTCATTAGTATGTGGAGATCAGGTAAGAGTGTTGTAACAATCACCGACTGTTAGTAAAACTGTTTTTACCTCTAGGTAATTTTATCAGATAATTACCAGCCTCACCAAAATCACTGGAAATTGGTTCCCAGTAGATCTGTGGGGTTGGGATTATCAACCCCCCTGGACTCTGGAGGCTTAAACTCCCCAGGATGTTTTATTGTGAGAATCCTTGTCTGCCCCAAGGGGTTAATCTGAGAGTATGTAGCCGATTTATCAATCTCCTACCCCATTAGACCTTTTTCAATGAAAGTTTCCCCTTGCAAATGCCCACTGCCTAGTGTCCTGCTTCTTCCTAGGGAGGCAGGTATAAGCTGCTGGGTGATTCAAATGTAGACATTTTTCCAGCCAGGTCATAGGATCAAAGCCATAGTGCTACAGGAGGACTTTTAATGATGATTGATTACTGCCCTAATGGTGACAGATGACACTGATTAATGGTGTGTGTTTTGCCTATAACAATTCACATCCCTGCCAAAATAAGCAATCAGCCTTCATGTTCCCCAAAGAGAAGGAGATGTAAGCCCCAAAGAGTGATGAGTGGTGGGAAGCGTGTGCATGTCCTACTTGTGTTAGGGTAAGAATTTCTGCATGAGTCTGAAAACCTAAATGTCCATTTAAAAATGTGAGTGGGATGCTTTGTATGAGGGAGGCATGCAGCCCAGTGCTCTAAGTACAAGACTAGTCCTCAGGGAGCCCTGAGTTCGAATCCCAGCTCTGTCAGACCCTGGTGCATCACCGCGCTTTCACCCTCGGTAAAATGCATTGTAGCACTAACTTACTGGCTCCCGGGGATGGGATGAGGTTGGCTTAGTTGGTGTATGGCACCAGAATGTGTCTGTCATAGCGCCTCAGCTTTTGTCACAGGTTGTGGGGGAACCCAGTTCCCGCACCCCCACTTCCTGGGATTCACAGTGACTCTCAGCCAGCCAGTGGATCAGAAGGTTTATTTGAGATGACAGGAACACAATCCAACTCAGAGCTCGTCAGTGCAAACAGGACCCCTTAGTCAGACCCTTCTGGGGGACAGGGAGATAAGACCCCAAATTCGGGCTCCCTCCTCTTCCCTAGCCAGCTTCTAACCCCCTCAACCGAAACTGCTGCCTTTCTTCCTTCCCCCCGGCCACTCCCCCAGCCTTTGTTCACATTCAGGCAGAAAGCCTCCCCTTCCCCCGAACCCAGGGCAGGGGGTTGGGTTACTGTCCAGGTACATTCCCTCCTGAGACCTCCTGCTCCCTGCTTGTTACATCACCCCCACCTTCCAGTATGAACTGAGTGGGGTCACTCTGACCAGTGACCCGGGGAAGTTTAGGGTCCCCTCTCCGGGACAATGCGTTCGCTATCATGTTGGCACTTCCCTTCACATGACCATGTCCATGTCATAATCCTGCAAGAGCAGACTTCACCTTAGGAGCTTGGCGCTCGCCCCTTTCATCTGGTGCAGCCAGGTCAGGGGGGAGTGGTCGGTGTACACGGTGAAGCGTTGCCCAAATAGATACGGTTGTAGTTTTTTGAGGGCCCACACCATGGCCAGGCATTTCTTTTTGATGGCCGCATAGTTCTGCTCCCGGGGGAGCAACTTCTTGCTTAAGTACACGATGGGGTGTGTCTCCCCCTTTTCATCCTCCTGCATTAACACCGCCCCCAGCCCCACGTCTGAGGCGTCGGTGAATACCACAAACGGCTTGTTGAAGTCTGGGTTTGCCAGAACCGGGCCACTGGCCAGAGCCTTCTTTATTGCACAGAGAGCCTTCTGGCACTGCTCGGTTCAGACCACCTTGTTCAGCTTTTCCTTTTTGCATAGCTTAGTGATGAGGGCAGCTGTGGCGCTAAAGTGGGGCACAAACCTTCGATAGTACCCCGCCATTTCGATAAAGGCTTAGACCTGCTTTTTGGTTTAGGGCGCAGGCCAGTTTTTGATCAACTCCACCTTGGCTGGTTCCGGCTTTAGGCGGCCGCTCCCCACCCGATGTCCCAGGTAGGACACTTCAGCCATCCCCACTTTGCACTTTTTTGCCTTTATGGTCAGCCCAGCCTTCTGGAGTTGGTCCAGGACTTGTCTAACCTGGGACACATGGTGCACCCAGGTCTGGCTAAAGACACAGATGTCATCAATATACGCCACGGCAAAACTCTTCATCCCTTTTAGGAGCTGATCTACTAGGAGCTGGAAGGTGGCCGGCACCCCTTTGAGCCCGAAAGGCAGGGTCAGGAACTCATAGAGTCCCAGAGGGGTGATAAAGGCAGATTTCAGCCTGGCATCTGCATCTAGTGGCACCTGCCAGTAACCCTTTGTAAGATCCATAGTGGTAAGGAACCGAGCTCCCCCCAGCTTGTCTAGGAGCTCATCCGGCCTGGGCATGGGGTAGGCATCAGACACAGTGATGGCATTGAGCTTTTCATAGTTTACACAGAACCGGATTGATTCGTCCTTTTTGGGGACCAGCACCACTGGTGAAGCCCAAGCGCTGGAAGATGGCTGGATCACCCCCAGGACCAGCATGTCATTGACCTTCTTCTCCAGGTCCTTGGCAGTGTTCCCTGTGACTCGGAACGGGGAGCATCTTATAGCGGGGTGCGATCCCATCTGCACCTGGTGGACAGTCAGATTAATGCGTCCAGGCTGGTTGGAAAACAGCTGCTGGTACAATTGCAGCACCCCTCTGATTTTACCTTGATGGGCAGGGGTTAGCCAATCAGAGAGAGGAATTATTTTCAAGGGGGAGGGTTTTTTTGTCCTAGGGAATAGATTTACAAGAGGATCAGCTCCCTGCTCCTTTCAATGTTTACACACGGCCAACACCACATTTCCTCTGTCATAATATGGCTTTATTATATTCACATGGTACACCCGGTGATGGTGCGCCCGGTTAGACAGCTTCACCACATAATTTACCTTATTTAGTTGCTTGACAACCTTAAAAGGGCCTTCCCAGGCGGCCTGAAGCTTGTTTTTCCTCACGGGGATGAGAACCATCACCTGGTCCCCGGTGGCGTAGGCGCGGGCCCGCGCCGTGCAGTCATACCAGACCTTCTGCTTCCTCTGGGCTCTGGCCAGATTTTCCCTGGCCAGGCCCATGAGTTCCGCAAGTCTCTCTCGGAAGGTCAGGACATACTCCACCACCGATTCTCCCTCGGGCGCGGCCTCCCCCTCCCATTCATCTCTCATCAGGTCCAGGGGCTCCCTTGCCCTCCATCCATATAGCAGTTCAAAAGGTGAAAATCCGGTAGATTTTTGGGGCACTTTCCTGTATGCGAACAGCAGGTGAGGTAAGTACTTGTCCCAGTCCTGCGGGTGCTGTTTCATAAAGGTTTTTAGCATCATCTTTAGCGTCCCATTGAACCTTTTTACCAGCGCGTTAGACTGGGGGTGATACGCTGAGGCTCAGTTGTGTCGGACCCCACATTTCTCCCACAAGCCCCGGAGCAGGGCCGACATGAAGTTGGATCCTTGGTCTGTCAAGACTTCCTTGGGGAACCCCACTCGGCTGAAAATGGTCAGCAGCGCGTCTGCCACAGTGTCTGCTTCGATGGAGGATAAGGGCACTGCCTCCGGGTAGCGGGTGGCGAAATTCACCACCACCAGAATGTATTTCTTCCCCGACCGGGTCGTCTTGCTGAGAGGCCCCACTATGTCCATAGCCACCTTCTGGAAAGGCTCCTCTATGATGGGCAAAGGCCTCAAAGCCGCTTTCCCCTTGTCCCGGGCCTTCCCCACTCGCTGGCAGGGGTCCAGGATCGGCAGTACTGTCTGACTGCGGAAAAGACCCCAGGCCAGTAAAAGTTCTGTAGCAGCCTCTGCCCGGTGCGCCGGATTCCCTGGTGCCCTGCGAGAGGGATGTCATGGGCCAGGTACAGTAACTTGCAGCGATACTTCTGGGGGACCCCCAGCTGCCTCCTGGTCCCCCATGACTCCACTTCCCTGGGGGGAGCCCACTCCCAGTACAGGAACCCCTTCTCCCACAGGAACCTCTCCTGGCAGCCTTTACCCATGGTTCGTACCTCACTGAGGTTGCCCAGGTTCCTGAACTTCCGCAAGGAGGGATCTCTCTGTAACTCAGCCTGGAACTCAGCGGCTGGGGAAGGGATGGAGGCCGGCTTTCTCGTGCTGGCTGAGTTTGAGGCCACAGCTTCTCTGAGCTGGGTCCCTGGATACTCCCTCCCCCCGGGGCAGGGTTCTGCACCCCCAGTACGGTACCCTCTCCCAGGTTAGTGCACCGTACCCCGCGCCGGCTCTGGCTACGGGTCACAACCAGGGTGCCCTTGGGTTTGCTTGGCCAGTTCTTTAGGTTGCCCCCCATCAATACGTCCATGGGCAAATGATGGTGTACCCCCTCTTCTTTGGGGCCCTCCTTGGGCCCCCATTTCAGATGCACCCTTGCGACGGGCACCTTGAATGGGGTCCCTCCACCCCCGTTAGGGTCAGATAGGTGTTAGACACCATCCGTTCTGGGGCCACCACCTCGGGTTGGGCCAGTGTTACCTCAGCCCCCGTATCCCAGTATCCATAGACCTTCCTTCCGTCCACCTTTAGGGGAACAAGGCACTCGCTTCGCAGGGACAGCCCTGCACCCACCCTGTAAACTGAGAACCTTGACTTCTGAGCATCCAGCCCCCCAGAGGAGCTGGTCTGGGGCACTACTTCCTTCTGATTAGGTGGTAAGCTGCCAGCCCCCCTGGCCTGGGCAGTCTGCCCCTTGTCGGGCTGGGACCCTACCCAGTTAATCCTGTGGGGGTTTGGTCTGCTTAGTCTGTTCTTGAGGTTGGGGCAGTGGGGCCGTATGTGGCCTTTCCGGCCACAGTTATAGCAGCTCATGTTTCGCTGGTTCCCTCAAGCGGGTTGGTTGGTCCTGATGCTAGAGGTTCCCCTTTGGAAGGGGTTCTCTTTTTTTTTTTTCCGTTGGAAGGTCCCAAGGTGATTTTTTCTTGGTCTTGTGGTGGGCCAGTTCCTTTGGGACTTTTCCCTGCTACCCCCTGACCGACTGTTTACTAACTTGTTGGCCAACTGCCCTGCGTGCTGCGGGTTTTTTGGCTTTTTGTTCCTTAACCACAGCCTCAGGTCGGATGGGCACTGTTCATACAGCTGCTCCAGTATGAATGGGTCGAGCAGGTCCTCCATCGTTTGGGCCCCCGCTGTCCACTTGTGGGCATAGCCCTGCATCTGGTTGACCAGTTATAGGTAGGTGACCTCAGGGGTTTTCTGCTGACTCTGAAACCTTTTCCGGTACATCTCAGGAGTCAGCCCAAACTCACGGAGCAGGGCCTTTTCGAACAGTTCATAGTCCTCTGCCCCTTTCATTTGGCTGTACCCCTCCATGGCTTTGGGGTCCAGTAAGGGGGTGAGGAACTGGAGCTTGTCTGCGGGGGCAATCCTGTGCATCCCGCAGGCGTTCTCAAAGGCCGTCAGGAAGCTATCTATGTCCTCCCCCTCCTTACGCCGGGCCAGGAAGCCCTTATCAAAGCTCCATGCAGTCTTGGGTCCCCCATCCCTCGCTGCAGCCGGGGCCCCACTGCTCCTCAGCCTGGCCAGCTCCAGATCATGCTGGCGTTGCCTTTTTTTTCCTTCAGCTCACGCTGACACTGCGGCTTCTCATGCTGGCGCTGCTGCTTTTGCTTCGCTAGTTCTTGATTCCTTAGCTTGAGCTCTTTTAATTTTATGTCCCATTCAAGGGGCCTCCGCTCCAGGGCTGGGGAACCCCGCCGGGAGGATCCCCTGCTGGCGGCAGGGGTCCGGGTACCCTCGGTATTTGCTGGGCTTCCCCCAACCCCTCCCCTAGGCACAGGTGAGAAGGGCCTCAGGATGTCCTCGGCAGCAGTCTGCCCCCTCCCAGTCGGGCCAGGCACCGTGGCTGATGCTGAGTTTGCCAGGCAGCTCCCCTCAGAGGCAGGGCTCGGGGCATCCCCGCTATCCTTCTCCTCCAGCTGCGCTAACAGCTGGTCTTTGGTCAGCCTCGCAATGCGCAGTCCCCGCTGCTGGCACAGCTCCACCAGGTCGCTCTTAAGGCGCTTGGCATACATCTTCCTGCTGGCCACTCGCAGGCCTGTGCTCCCAGCTTCCCACGGTTTCCAGGAGGAACCTCTTTTGTGTGCCAACCCTACTCACCCCCACTCTCTCTGGGTCGAGCTGCAGCTCTTTCACCCCTGAGACTGCTCTCAGCAGTGCCCAAGGAGACCCTGTTACTGCAATAGTCCTTCTTGCTGGTTACACACTCTCGGGGGTTGAGCATAGCTTCTCCACCCCCCGAAACCGCTTTTCTTTGAATCTTTCACACACCTGGTTTCCGTCAATCCCCCTTCGTTCTACTGCTCCCCAGTCACTTACTGCAGGAAGGGCCATTCATGGGGTGTAGCACATCCCACCACTGCCACCAGTTGTCACAGGTTGTGGGGGAATCCGGTTCCTGCACCCTCACTTCCTGGGATTTACAGTGACTCTCTGTCAGCCAGTAGATTAGAAGGTTTACTTGAGATGACAGGAACACAATCCAACTCAGAGCTCGTCAGTACAAACAGGACCCCTTAGTCAGGCCCTTCTGGGGGGCAGGGAGATAAGACCCCAAATTCAGGCTCCCTCCTCTTCCTCAGCCAACTTCTAACCCCCTCAACCAAAACTGCTGCCTTTCTTCCTTCCCCCCGGCCACTCCCCCAGTCTTTGTTCACCTTCACACTCAGGCAGAAAGCCTCCCCTTCCCCCGACCCCAGGGCAGGGGGTTGGGTTACTGTCCAGGTACATTCCCTCCTGAGACCTCCTGCTCCCTGCTCGTTACATCTTTATTATACAAAAAAGGGCCCCCGGGCTTCCTCCCATAATATAAATGAGACCAACTGATGACAGAGATACATACTTAATGGAGCTACGTAGAGGCATACATTATTCTGCAGCACATTTGGCTGTGAGAGAGTGAGCTTTGTTTGTGCCTTAATACAGCGCTGGGATGTAATAAAAATAAGAGGCTAGAGACTCATTTCTGATGCTCTCTTCTGCCAACAGAGCTGGTCATCTTTCTTTCTGACTTTCCAACTTTCTTACTTTGAGTCTGATTTTATCCCAAAATGCCAGTGTAACCAGGGAACTATAATTGTCCAGGCGTGGTTCCAGGGGGGTCCCGTGGGTTTGGCTCTTGGCCCTGCGCTATTTCATATTTTTCTCAATGACCTGGAAAAAAAACCTAAAATCAGCACTGAGACAGTTTGAAGATGGCACAAAAATTGGGGGACTGGTAAATAATGACAAGAAGAGGTACCGATACAGAGCGATCTGGGTCACTTGGCAAACTGGGTGCAAGCAACTAATATGCAATATAGTACAACTAAATGTAAATGTATCTAGAAGTATCAACAAGGGGAACAAATGTTTAGTAATGGGGCTTTTCAGTCTAGCAGAGAAAGGCCTAACATGATCCAATGGCTCTAAGCTGAAGCTAGACAAACTCAGACTGGAAACAAGGCGTAAATTTTTAACACAGAGAGTAATTAATCATCGGAACAACCTACTGAGGGTTCTGGTGGATTCTCCATCACTGACCATTTTTGAATCAAGGCTGGAGATTTTTTTCTAAAAACTCAGCTCTAGGAATTATTTGGGACTGTCCTCTGGCCTGTGCTCTATAGATCAGACAAGATGACCACAATGGTCCCTTCTGGCCTTCGAATCCAGGAATCTATATTTTTAGAACATGTGTGAATAAATAATTCAACAGATAAAAAAAAATGAGGAGGAAAGAAAGCAACAAAGCAAGTAACCGCCCCGTCATCTTTCACCAGGTAGCGTGCAAGGCAGGCAAATGGCTGCAATTAGGCCTCTTATGACATCCAAAAATAGACTCTGAAAATACAGGGCTTGTTTAATTAGAGTTTTATTGACAACAGCCTGAGTTAAAATACATGTGAACAGTTCCCCCACGGCCCAAAGGAAAATCAATGACACCAGCACTTCTGGTTTCTTTTCCTTTAATCCCATGTCAGTGATAAAGATCAGCCCTGTTCACTTGGCGATGGGGAAGTCTGTGTTCCATGGATCCCTGGGAGGTGCGCTGATGGGATGTCATTGCAGTGTATGTCATGCTTGTGCAAGTGCTATGCAACAAGGGGGTCTGTTGATCCAGAGAACAGGTGCAGCATAAGCAACAACAGCAGTGGAAGCTTTGCCTTACCCCACTGCCAACCCACAGAGACCTCATCTCGGGACCCCCCGCTCATTTGTTCACTCCGAGACACACAGCCAACGTGAGCCTGAGACTTCTCCTCCAAAA
Source organism: Dermatemys mawii (assembly GCA_007922305.1). Taxonomy (NCBI): domain Eukaryota; kingdom Metazoa; phylum Chordata; order Testudines; family Dermatemydidae; genus Dermatemys; species Dermatemys mawii. The sequence goes on from ML677358.1 coordinate 18,936,039, forward strand.
GGAACTCAAGGTCGACTACAAACCATGTTCATGGAAGAACACTGCCCACCTGAAATGTCTGGCCTCCAGCGATTTGGACTGGATTTGAACCTGGTTCTTAGACCTGAAAGGCCCAGGAGTCCATCGCCAGTTCCCCAAGCCCCCAGCTGGGTGGCCTGGGACTATTTTTTCAGGCATTTGGGTGAGGTTTGTTAGATTTAGCCTGAGATGATCAAAGCCTGGGAAGCAAACTGAAACTAAACTCTTCTCTAGAAAATCCATCAGAAAACAAACTGAGGGCCAGTTCATTTTGGTAAATTTGTTTCTAGATGATTGGATTTAAAGAGTCAATGGGAAAGTTTACATTCAATTCCTCAACCACCTATAGATCTTTGGGCTCCCTGCAATATGCCTGCCTAGCAGTTAACCTTCGTCTGGCATTCTTTTAACAGGAAAACTCCAGCAAATCTCCAGATGGCTTTTTAAACCCACTGGTCCAGTCCACATGTAACTCTTCCAGCTAGCACGGGGTTTTTTAACCAGATAAATAATAAAACTATGCTTTGTTATCAGGAAAGAGAAATCCCTGGCAGTATAATCAATGCCCAGCAGCCCCCCTCAAAGTCTTTGCATGGTCTAGTGCGTGGGTTACCCCCTCAGAGGAGTCACGACAGATTTCAGGGGGTTTGTGGCCACCCTACAGCTAGGTGGGAGAAGAGCCCAAAGTTTCTTCTCTTGTAACATGGGATCAGAGTATGGGAAAAACAGAGACCCCCTGGTCTAGTGCTTATCACCAAGGGCTGTGAGTGTCCTCGGTTCTTCTTGCAGCTGAGCTACTGACAAGACTCTGCAATCAGATCACCAGGAGCAGCCTGGCACTTGCAGGGATTCCTGTTGAGTTCAGCAGGGCCCCACATGGCTGTAAGGATCCGACTACATGGAGTCGGAGGAATTGCCTGCAGGGTCAAGACCTTCCTCTGCAACTGTCTTGTCCTCCAGGAGATGCAGTCTCACCACCCAGCCAGGAAAGCCGGTGGAGGCAAGGCTGTGATTTCCCAGCACACCCCGGGCCACTGTCCTGGAAACACGTGATCACCAGCATAGAATCATAGAATCACAGAACATCAGGGCTGGACGGAACCTCAGGAGGTATCTAGACCAACCCCCTGCTCGAAGCAGCACCAATCCCAACTAAATCATCCAGCAGCCTGGTTAATGATTGCCATCCATTCAGTCTCCCATTTCCGGCTGGGCTTATTGAAAAGACCATGGCAAAACGACTGGGCAGATGTCTCAGACTTCCCTGGCCCTTGTCAGTCTGGGCTGAGGTCTGGGAACGGCACTGGTTGGTGATCTGCTCCTGGGGACAATTGGAGATTGGGTCCCCGGATGACGTTATTAGCTCTGTCTGTTGTTTCCCATGTTGCTGACCACGAGGTGTTCGCCTCTTGCCTTGGTGTTGGTGGGAACATGGGGGGTACTGCTGATGCTTCATTCCTTTCTCCCTCCTGCTGATGCTGGGTTGGTACGGCCACAAAGCTCTGAGGCACGTGGAGAGAGCTGACCGGTGGTGCTCCATTCCGTGGAGCAGACGGGGACAGGTAAATACCCCTTTTGTGGTACGCACAATACAGCATGAAGTCAGCAAACCCCAGGGGAAGAATATGCATTGAGCAGACGCAGCAGCTGTCAGGGCATTCCCCAGGGTCATATCAGACACTTGTCTTTGATGCATCTGCCAGCCGCAAGTAAGTCCCATGGGTAAACAGACCCCTAATTTCACATTGGTTGCCCGTGCACTGTGTGCTTTGCTGTGGAAGCAGATAAAAGCTTCCCTGAAATGGGCACTTAGCAACGTTTTGGTAACAGGCCAGCAAGCTCACTGCTACTTGCTTTGGGGTCTTTGTTTTCAGTTACTGGTGTTTCATGGCCAAGTTCCATCCCCGTCACTATTCTCTCCAAATGTCTCATCAATTACTACTAATGAGTTGGCGCTCCCAGCTTTTTGGCATTGCAATATTGGCAGAAATTCCTCCTGAAAGGTTGTTTAAAATGATAATTGTGTTGTGGAAGGCTGAGGTGTGACACCAACAGCATCTGCCATCTAATTGTTATTAGACGCACTGGAAACCTGTGTAGGCTTGGAGCCGATACACCGAGCAGAATCTTTAGGTGCCCAGTTTAACAGCAATTGCACAGCACTAGATGTGGTTGCCCCACCTCAGAAAGATACATTGGAATTGGAAAAGATTCAGAAAAGGGCAACAAAAATGATTCAGGGTATGGAACGGCTTCTGTATGAGGGGAGATTAATAAAACTTGGAAAAGAGACGACTAATGGTGGATATGATTGAGGTCTATAAAGTCATGACTGGTGTGGAGAAAGTACATAAGGAAGTGTTATTTACTCCTCATAAAAATTTCACCTAATGAAATGAAGAGGCAGCAGGTTTAAAACAAACAAAAGGAAGTATTTTTTCACACAACACACAGTCAACCTGTGGAACTCCTTGTCAGAGGATGTTGTGAAGGCCAAGACTATAACAGCGTTCAAAGAAGAACTAGATTAAATTCATGGAGGACAGGTCCATCAATGGCTATTTGCTAGGATGGGCAGGGATGGTGTCCCTAGCCTCTGTTTGCCAGAAGCTGGGAATGAGTGACAGGGAATGGATCACGTGATAATTCCCTGTTCTGTTCATTCCCTCTGAAACACCTGGCATAGGCCACTGTCAGAGGCAGGCTACTGGGCTAGATGGGCCATTGGTCTGACCCAGTAGGGCCATTCTTAGGTTCTACTGCAGCTACTCAGACAGTCTTGACAGGCACCAGGCCATGCAGACACCACCTCAGATCCCATGACCTGCTGAAAGCAACAGTGGAAAGCAAACATTTGAATGTGTTGGGAGGTGATAACAGCTGGGGAGGAGAAAGCCAAAGGGCTTTAAATATGATAACGTACACGCACTGGCTCAAACTCATCCAGCCAGCTTCCCCTGATTGGTTTAGGTCTCTATCTTCTGCGTCCAGATGTCAAGCTATTCCAAACGTCACCCAAGGCACCAGGGGCATCGTCGTACTGATTTTAGAAAGTTTCCCACTTTGACTGGGTTTGGGCATAAATTCTGAGATGTGAGCAATAATGAAACCAGAATTTAAGCAAGTCTGCAGCCCAGAACACCTCTGGGCTTATGATTTCACAAGCCTGAGCCGGTTTCTACTTGGACAAGCATTCCCCAGGAATTACCCCAGGCCCCGGAGGAAGTAGTTCTGGAGGCTGGTAAACAGTATTCTTAAAACAGAGGTACAAAATATTTGTGCTGACATAAAAAGCTGCTTGAGATCCAAAGGGGTCATTTTTTTGCATTTATTAATAAATTTGAAAATGGGCCAATTTCAAAGAAAATGTTCCCAAAGTGGGTGCAAGCTTCCAAGAACCAAAGAGACATTTTCACAGTGATGCCATATCACGCTGTGAGCAAAACAGTCTCATTTGTGAGCTATGGAAAGGTGCCTATTCAGGGAAGAAAGTTGGCAAAACCAAGCAAAAATGTTATATTTTTAATTAAAAAAATAGAATTTCATTTAAATTTTACAGGGAAATGGGGGCATGGAACTGCAAAAATGCTTGTGAAATTCCATGAAACAAAAATTGTGTACTGTAATGTGCAGATCTCTTTAGGACTGTGGACTTAGAGAGTCCTTTTACCAAGGGAGAGTAGTGCTATGTTAATTTTACACTTGATACTCAGTAGGAAAATCTAAGCATAGAACTCACAACCAATTTGGAGTTTGTGCCCTAGTTCCTGACAGTCTGGTCTGAGTTGGCCTCATGCTCTTGAGTGACTGCAGGGAGCCTGGCAGTGGGAAGAAGGCGGCTGAGACGTGCAGATCACTTGAGATGTATCAGGCAAAGGATGTCGCACATTTCGGAAACATCGAATTACCAGAATGACGTAAGATGGAAGATAGATTCAGGCAATGAATTGCTCGCCCCACCACGCCAGCGCCTTTCGCTGTCCACATGGCACAGAGGTGCACAGAGCCCTGGAGAAATGGAACCAGTTCTTGATTTCTACCAGGCAGAATATTTAGGAATGAACACGCATCATAAACTGCAGCATCCCACCTCATCACCGGGTGTTCTGCTGCCCAGGCTCCGCACCAGACATAGCGCAGCTCAAGGCTTGCTCCAATTTTCAATACCTTCCGTGAGAATAGCGGGAGCTGCCTGTGAAACACCTTCCCTTCCAAGATCACGCTCTCCATCAGCTCCATCCAAGTGGGACAATGAAACTACTGCCAAACAATAGGGAGAGAATTGGCAAAGCACGAGGCAGAACTTCCAGAGGAGCTGAGCCTAGACTGGGTAACTCCCTGCCACAAGAGAGGATAATGATGATTATTTTGATAGCGCATCACAGAGTGGACAGACAGATGAGCACACACTCTAATGAGCTTACAGTCACCTTTGGAACATGATGGATTAGATGGAGTAACAAACCTTATGGAGGGACAGGCTATGAAGGTTACAGCAGTAAGCTTTGTTACTTGTGGTTTAGGCATGTAAACATGTTAATAATTCAGTTAAAACTTTAAAGGTATCCTTCCTCTCTGGAGGCTGTATGGGCAGATTTGGAATGTTAGTGGTAAAAGCCAGTTTTACATCACCCCATGATGTGTCCCTGAATAAGCACCACACTAGCTTCCTATGAACAAACTTGGCTAGAAGACCTAGAAGCAGGGAAGCCAAAACCAGAAGCTGCTGGGGACTGTTAATATCTATGACTTTGACCTTCCTGATAGCCTACTCACAGGTTACAGAACCGACGCACACAGATTGCAGAAAGCCCTGTGTGCTTTCCCACTCGGTGTTTGCTTTGGAAAAGTCCTTTCTTTTCATGTCTTGACTATTGTTTTTCAACTACCTTCAGTTCCATTGAACCCTGTGCAAGGACCTTCGGGTCCATGAACGTTCCTATTGCTATCTAGGACAAACAAATCAATGGACGCCAGCACGTTGACTGTTTGGGATGAAATCCAAAGATGAAGAGGGGCATTAGCTTCCACACGCGCATGGAGTCCGGGCCATCTCTTTGGTTTTACAGTCAGTCATGCAGAGTCCGAGCCCCTGAGCGTGAAAAGCTCAGCTTTCATCCTTTTAAATGTAAGTTTCTAGCCTCCAGGCCCAGCCCTCTCCTGATTTCTAAGCTACTCACGTGATATTTTGGGGCCTGGCTCATGGGTTTTGAACCTTTTAGTTTCCCAACAGTGGGGAGGACAGAAGGATCCGGCAAGGTGTGGGGGTTAACAGCCCAGTTGCTAAGAAACGCACAATTAGATCTTTAACGATCAGAAATAAGCCAACATACGAATGCCGCTTTTCGTCATGCAAAGCCGCCTCAGCGTTCACCCTAGTGCTGGGTGCACCACTCCCGGGAGATGAATTTCACCCTTCGCCCCGTACGGTCTCGGATCTTAACCAATTGGTTTGGTTTTTGCAATTATTTAAATTTCAAGGGAATTTTTCACATGAACCAATGTTGGCCCCCAGGTCTGGTGGGTTTCACTCCAGCAGGAAATTTAGATTTGCCCCACCATAGGCAGGACACTGTGCACTTCCTGCTGCCTCTCACAGTCTATTTAATCCTTGGAGACAAGAACCATTTACAGAGACCAAGAATGTAACCAAGCCAGATACAGCAGCCTCAGGCCTGTGCTAAATTATTATCTTCTCGCAGAAGCGACAAAGAGTCCCGTGGCACCTTAAAGACTAACAAAAGTATTGAAACAGAAGCTTTCGTGGGCTAATACCCTCTTTGTCAGATGCATGGAGTACCCACTTCGCCCACTGCATGCATCCAATGAAGTGGCTACTAGCCTATGAAAGCTTATGCTTTAATACTTTTGTTAGTCTTTATGGTGCCACAGGACTCTTTGTCGCTTCTGCAAATCCACACTAACACAGCTACCTCTCTGATTCTCTCTATCTCCTTGCAAGTTCACTACATAAGTTCCCCTGCAACCTGCCTTGATCTTCCTTCAACTATCACAGGGCTGCCCGTGAGGCCTGCTCCCTACCCAGGAGTGCTGTTCCCTGCCCTGGCAAGAGGCTGTTTGCCAGGAAAACACCCTTCTCTGCTCAAGACACCACAAGGAGCAGCACAAAACAAACCACGAATCTCCCAGAGACTACCTACGCCTCCACATGTAGTGGGTGTCTGCTGATCTGCTGCTGGTGTCCCCTGCTCTTTCACAGACAACTGGAGAAAGGTGGACTCCCAACCATCCACCTTGCCTGCTTCTTGCTTTGGGTCTGATCATTTGACCCTTCTAAAGGGAGAACGTGAATCTCTGGTTCTGAACGTGACCCTTCCGGCTGCACCCCTCCCGCCTTTCTTCGAACTCAAGAAATAATGCTCGGGGAGCCAACCGGCCTGTGAGCTCCATTCCAGAACCCATTCTTCGGGTTGTAGACTTTGATTTACTTTGTCTGTGTGCGAGGGGAGGTGAAGAGGCTCTCCGAATCTTTTCTAGCTCCCTGCGGGAGGCTGAGCTGCTCTCTGTGCCATTTGTGTGATGCATTAAGAGGACGGCACTTGAAGGCTTAGAGAGGAGAAGTGTCTGACTCAACATCCCCGAGTCAAATATCCAGAAGCTTGGATCCCACTCTGCGTCTCAGCTTTGCAACCGGCCTGTCTTCAGAATGGGCTGCACCAGAAACCTGCCAACCCTCAGGATTTGGACCCAAACTGCACCTCAGACCTGCCTTTTATTCACAGTGGAAGCCTGTGGCCCCAGAGGACAGATTGGAGAGTTCAGCCCGAACTCCTCCGGGGCAAAGGCTGGAGAACATCCATTGGGTCGCCCGGGTCGCCGAACAATTATTTTTAAAATTTTCTCCTCCCATTTCAAAACCCCTTTTCCAGTCATGTCTTGGATGGGCCCAGGGTCACAACTCCAGTGCTGGGTTGGATGGGCCTTTCTTGCCAGGGATTCCCAGAATGCCAGGGGGCAAGGCAGAGGGGATTTAGCAGCAATGGCAAAGTTTCATTTTCATTGCTTCCCTGTACTGCCCTCCTGTTCCCAGCCCGGTTCCCCATGCAGAACACTGTGGGGGAGAGGGAAATCTGCTCCCTGTGCTCCAATCAGCCTGATCTGGCAAATGTGACTCTGCAGCTGGACTCTTGACAATCTCCCAAAGCCTTGTTAATCTCCAGTTTCTCCTTCCCAAACTCAGACAGGAAATAGCAGCAACCAAGGGCCTGGGATAGGGGGAGGGGAGAACACCAGCTGCAGCCCAGTTACCCCCATTCCCATGTTTCCCCTGGCCAGCCTGGCTGAAAGCTCCAGCCTCGCTCTAGCCCGAGGACAGGGAATGACAGTACAGGGCGAGCGCATTACATTTGCAATCTTCTTGCTCGTTCTGCACCTCTCAGCGGATCTCTCTGCTGGGCAGGGGGCGTGTGTGGGGGGGTCTCCAGTCCTGGACTGGAAGACCCCGTTTCTGAGCCAGGCCTCTCAAAGGGCTAGTGGGACAGCTGGCTTTGTGCCACCTTTGCACTTCCAGGATTCTGGGCCTGCTGGCTCAGTCTGGCTCCTGGTATTGTCCCTCCCCCACAGCTTCCCCTGACTTGTGGCTGGGTCGCCATGGGCCATGCCGCAGCCCAGAGTTTTGGTTACCACCTGGCTGGGATTTCACCGGCCTTGTCGGGTTTTTTACGGATTTGCCAGTTGCCAGAAAAATAATTTAATCTGCCAGGGTTTTTTTTTTTTCACCTGGGTCTGAAGATTTGCATTCGTATCCCAATCCACTGGGATAGCGAAGGGTAAAAGCGTCTGTGTCCAGCTAACGCTGCAGCCCTCTTCCCGCTTCCACAGTTTTAGTGATAACAGATTGCACAACACAGCAGCTGGCTGCCCACCCATGGGGTGAGTTACACGAGAGTGAGCGGCGCTGCGATGGTATCTATCTGATCTCTCTAGATACTCTGAGTGACTGCTGTGGAGTTGCCTTGTGGCTGGGGTTGCAATGGGCTTGCCTTCTAGGAGCGGGATGCTGGTTTCTTTGCATTTCAAAGGTGGTAACCCTGCCCAGAATAGCCGGGGTGCAGGGCAATCTGACCACAACCTCTGCCTCCTTGGAAATTCCCCTCCTGCCCCCGGACACCCTCACACCGGTGATGTGGGGGAGGAGAGGGCAGGGCTGTTCTGGGAATTTGTGGGTGGGGAGATCTGGCTGATTTTCAGTCACAGGAGCAGCCCACGATGGGGACCAGACCATTGATGAAATATCCTAAAATGTGAAGAAACCTTTTACATGTGCTCACCCACTTCCTGGGGCTGATTCTCGCTCCAGGCAGACGGGACAAGACCTGCTCTGCCTGCACAGACAGGTCCACAGCTTCCGCCTCCAGGCAGAGACTCCTTGATGGTGCAGGTAGACAAGGGGGAGGATCTCCTTGCGGAGTGGAAGTTACCTGCCAGGATCGGAGATCTCCTGGACTGGATCCCCATTGCTCAGCCAGAGCCTGGGGGTTTCCGCCCCTCGTGCAGACTCCCAGAGGGGAGGGGCAGCCTTACTGCCCGCCTCTTGGGCCTTTCTCAAGTGGGTCCTGGAGGACAGTGCTCCCTGCCAGCCCCTCACCCGTGGCCTTCCAGACCACACCCTCAGGCCCCTCCCCTCTGAGCCCCCCCCCCCCGGCCAACCCCTCTGCACCCCCCGACCTGGCTGTGCCCCCTGCAGCTGGCCCATCTCTGAAGCATGCCAAGGAAACAGTTGTAGGCACTCGTGCTCCATAGTCTTCATCTCCTCCCCTCGTGTCCCGCCCTGCCACCAAGTGAGCCCGTCTGTGTTCCACCCCGCCGGCCGGAGATGTTAATTGGCAGCTCCTTCCAGCACCTATGTACCAGGAGGAGGATGCTGGACAGGGAGGTACCTGCAGCTAAGGGGCCTATTTCCAGTCCTCCCTTAGGTCACCTCTCTGGGCCGCGTCCACCAGCTCCCTGGACACCTTTGAGGAGCAGTGGGCGCTGTCCAGGGTTCTCTGCTCAGTGTCCCTCTCTGGCTCCCTTTAACCCTCACTCCCCTCCCTGTTTTATCACGTATCACGGGTCCACTGGCTCCTCCCCTCGGGCTGGGTGGGGGCTGTAGCCACGGGCAGGCTGGTACCCATCCCTGGCAATCCAATGGGTGCAGAGCAATCACTGGGGAGTGTTAACATAAGGCAAGGGTTGGGGCATGCAAAGTCAGCACCATTGTAGCACCAACCTAGGTGAGCACAGCAAGGATGGGGGGCGGGTGCCAAAGGGATTTCCCTCCTCGAGGTATAATCTGCTTCCTGTGAAGCAGTTGGCTTGGGCTGCTGTCCGAGGGCTAAGTAAGATGGACTGTTGGTCTGTTCCATCATGGCATTGCTTGAGCGATGCTTCCTGCATTCTCCTGGCTCCAAACCCTCCAGGTCTTTGCTCGCACCTGTATCCCTGAGATTGTTTTTAGCAAAGCTGGTCATTATTGTCCTAAAACATTCGGGCTCCTTAAAAATATATGGATCAAAGGGTAAGTGTCTGCTGCGGCTGGGGCCAGACCCTGGTCATGTGCGGGACTGAACTGAAAAGAAACCTTTGTTAGTTAGGAGCAGAACTGAGACGTAACTCAGTGAGTGGAAAACATGCAGAGACCTGGCGGATTCAGGCAAGTCACTATTGTGTCCTGGGTGACAATCCAACTGGCCCAGTGGCACTAAAGCACTTGGCAAACTCTGAACCTCTTAGCCAGCTCAGGGCAACGCATAGTATCTCTGTGGGGGAATGGCTGCAGTAATTACTAGCTATGCCATTAATTCTTCTACAGCTGGCTCTAACTCCCATCACCTGCTTGCAGGAGAGGCAGCCAGAATACACCAACCTGCACACCAGTGTTACTGATTAGATATATGTTAAGATCTGTTACTGAACCACAGCACCCAGATAAACTTTCTAATGAGGTGCAGCCAAGAGAAGCCAAGTCTAACAGTGAAATGCAGCAGCCTGCAAAATAGATTTTTCTGATTTTTAGCAGCACTGAGCACCCCCAGCTCCCGCTGGAGCTAACGAGACCTGGGCCGGCTCAGCACCCTTGATTATTGTGACCTTCCCCAGGTGTGCAGTTGCAGCTCCTATAAGAGAGAGCACAGCGGGGTAGGGGCCTCTTCCTGCAAACTCACTGCAGGGCACAGACTTTTAGAGCTTCTCTTTGCTTCTGGGTGGGGTGACTTTTAATATGGCCTGGGATTTTGTAAACAAATGCATCTGTATTAATTGCAGCTTTGTTTAATGGGCTTTCACGGGAGGGGAAGAGAAAGAAAAGTTGAGTGGATAGAAAGAGGAAGCGGATCAGAGAGAGGTAGCTGCATTAACACAACCAGGGAGGGAAATCACATGTACACACACTTACACCTCTAGAAGCCTTGTTTCATTTTCAGGTCCCCATAGAGCTGTGCACTCTTTTCTCTCCCCCCTGCCCTTTGTGGTCTAATCTTAGCTTCACAGCCCACGCCGTGACTTCCCATCCCATGAACTGAGTGAGCCAACTCTCTGCTTTGAGTGGGGGGCTCCACCCACCAGCCTCCTCCACAAACAGGCTGTGCAAGCCAGGGGGCATGTGTGAGGGGGGAAATCAAGCCCCACACTCCAGTGCAGACTCACTCCCTTTCCTTGGGGCACAAAACAGATTTGAGAACAGGAGCAAGGTAACCCGGACGCTTGCTAACAACCCCCAGAGCCCTCTCTGGCTTCCAGCAGGCTGGGAGACAACACAAGCCTTTCCCCTAGGTAGACTTTATCCTCCGCTCCCAGGAGACCTGGGCTCACTTTGTAACCCCTTCCATGCTGGTAGAGAAGGAGCACCCCTGTAGGCCTGATCCTGCCATCAGATTCCCCCGGGGCTCCACACATGCTGAGGGGCTGCCTGTGCTGCTTTAATGGGGCTCATTCTGCAGATCTTGTAGGGTCCCACAAGCCAGAGTCCCTTCGTTCTGAGCAGGGGAATGGCTGTTTTCCCAGGGGACGACTACGCACCGTGGTCCTGCAAGTGCCAACAAGCAGTGCAGCAAAAACCTCCCGCCCAGCTCTGCTGGGCTACGCCTCAGTACCCGATTCGGGGCTGAAATAGAATTCAAGGGCTATGCACAGGCCATCAGCGCAGCTCCCAGGTGACCCCCACCCTGGGGGGTCACAGAGAGGAGCCCATCCCATTAAGGTAGAGACAAAGGCCAAGCTGGTCATCACTCCTTTCTGTGCACTGAGGCTGTTCATTGGTCAGGAGCTGATTACAGGCAAAAGCACTGACTTAGAACTCAGTCGGATTCCATGCCCCTCACGTGGCCTTCCATAAATGGGAGCTGATCCGGAAACAGGTGTCAAAAGCAAGAAGTGGGTTGCTTAAGCCTGCCTGGCATGCAGGAGTCAGACCGAACAAATGAACAGACCAGTCCTGGCATACAGCGTGGTACATTCTTGACAAGCCTTGGGGTAGCTCTCAGGGAGAGGTCAAGAAGGGTATGAATACCTGGGTACACCCTGTTCATGTGGCATCCTTTTGAAGGATTGGGGTCTGGAGCTTAGAGTGGGGACTGAAACCAGGACTCCTGGGTTCTAGTCTTATTTCCGTTACTGACTTGGTGGTGTGTCACCTTGGGCAAGTCATTTTAGCACTCTCTGCCTCAGTTTCCTCACGTGCACAATGGGAGGTTTACTGCAAGAGTGTTGTGTCTTTCAGGAGCTCCTTAGCTAGCAAGCTTTGTGCAAATGCGGCCGTATTACCGGGGTGTTCTGCAGCATTCACTCTTGCTCACTTCTGAGATGTGCTTAGTTTTGCAGTCTCCATTAGGTTTTTTCAGCTGCCAGCTCAGCCCATGGCTTGAAAACCCCAATGATTCTCTCTGTTTCTTACCTCAAATCCTGGATTCAGAGCTTTACAGATGACTCAGGTATCAGCCAATCCATTCCACAGCTGCTGTTCTGGTTCTGCAGGGCTAAGGTCAGTAAACACATCTCTGAGCCTACTTCTGCAGTCCTTACTCATAGTGAGTAGTGCTTACTCAAGCTAAGAGCTTCACACATTGTTGGCTACTCTGCGTGTTATCTCCCGAATGACAAACAGCTTACACTGGTAGCAGCATAATTCTCCCTCCTGAAAGGAGCCTACAGCATTTGGCAAACTGTGTTCAATAATCACTTTGCCAGCACTGAAATGCAGCCACCTCTGGAGCTGAGCACGGCAGCTGTGTTAAAAGTTAAAATGCAACAAAAAGAAAATTGCATCCTGACTATTGCTGTCAGTGGTGATCTCTGGGGGGAAGTTGGGAGAACCCTGCCACTTTGGCATAACACCCATTGAGTCCAATGGGGCCACAAGTTGGTCCCCAGAACTCTGGGTCTTTTGCTCAGCCTCCCAGCCAGCTCCTTCCCTTCCATCCTAGGCTGAGGAAATATGTCACAGATCAGGGGACTGGCTTTTCTGCCACTTTATGTCAATGATTGGCCTGAAAGGCCCCAGAGTACCAGAACTGGGAAGGCCGGAAGGTAACGCAACAGCTGAGTGGAGCAGCCGATTGGCCAAGTCTATAAGAACAGCCCCACGGAACAGACCAGCATTCTGGGGTCCTGTTCCCAGGAGCCAATTCCAGATGCTTTGAGGGAAGATATAATGGCGAAGAGCTACACTCCACCAATTTCCTCTGCCCCCAGGGACTGGTGATCAGCTTCTGCCATGAAGCAGGAGAGTTTGATAACCTTTGTCATTTCCTAGTGTGGATTAACTGCAGCTGTTGTTCTTGTTCAAAGGACCAAATTCTGATCTCAGTCATGCTGGTGTGACAGACTTAAAATGTCAGCTCTCCTGCAGAGCTCTAAATAACACCATGTGGACTGGTAGCAGTGGGAAGGAATGTCTTTTATAACAAACCTGGTACTTACAGTTTGGCTCCTACCTCTACTTAACCCTTTAAAAGTCTCTTTGCAGAAAGGAGAGACTCTTTTAGCTGCTTATAGCTGAGGGCTTGTATGGGTTTGTGGTTGGAAAATACAATCTCCACCCCACCCCCCCAGGAAATTCTGATATTTCAACGTTTGTTTTAATCTGGAGTTGAAACAAGTTGAAACATCGGAAACTTTCACTGAACGAAAAGTTTCAAAAACTTTCAAGCCTAAAATTTTTCACTGAAAAATGTCGACGTTTTCAATTGCAACGGAACATGCTGAAGTTTTGAGTCAGAATGTTTGTTCCAAATGGCCATTTCTATTTTGTTTGCAACCAAACATCTTTCAAGGTGTCGATTCAAAATGAATTTGTTGGCTTCCATTTTCGTGATGGAAAATCAGAAAATTTAATCAAAAATGACATTTTCCCATGGAAACCTTCCATTTGAGCTGTTTCCAAGCGCTACATTTCCACCCGTTCTAATAAGACCTTGACTGGACATTCATTTTAATCCCACTGAGCCTGGCAGTGTTTGTATCTTGTGTGATATGATGCAGAATCTCCTATCAGCTGACGTCTGAGTTCACAACAGCCCCCTGATCAAATTAAAGCCAGAAGCCATCTGGCCCCAGGTGTTCATTTGCTCTCTATTCGAATCACTTACACATCTTCCAGAGCAGGTTTTTCAGAGAAATCACTCTTGTGTTTTTAATAGTCTCCTAGCCTGGGACTCAAAGCCTTGAAGATGTAAATGGCAGGAGATATGATCTATTCCAGGCTACAGGGGACCTTCACGGTCTGTCTTGCACATGCTGCGTCTCTAATGAGGTTCCCGTTTGCTGGCACAGCATGTTCACAACATTAACCAAACCCAGAAAGGGTGCAGTGGAATAGAAGCACACGGTGGCTGTGTGTGGGGAGGGAGTTTTGTGTGCATGCGTGGAGATCCATGGGCGGGGGTGAGCATGTGAGACCTCAGTCACCCCTCAGTGGCCGTTCCCAAAGAGCCTTTTAGTCTTTCCGTTTCATTTGGAAGACATGTTAAAAATCGTGCAAATGTGCAACACAGAAGCTTTTGAAAGCAGGTAAAGGAGGTCTAAAGTGCAGGACCGGTTAGTCACTTCCTGGCTCACCAGGACCTTGTGGTATCTATAGTTTACACCTAAAAGTAGTGAGGCCAGAGGCTCAGCTGGTGTCAATCAATACAGATCAATTGGTTTCATTTACACTGAGGAGGACTTCGCCCATAGTCTGCTATTTATATCTGAAAGATGAAGTGTACCACACTCCTGGGACCCACCCAAGAATCACATACAGCTGCCAGCGGCTCTTCCGTCCCAGTCTGGGTGGGGCAATCTCAGACTTTGAACTCCAGCCCTGGAGAGGCCACGATGGACGCGGGAGAAGCCAGCAGGTTGCAGGTGCTGTTCTGCACAAGTCACTGTCCACCACAACGGAAAGCCAGCTGGATCCGACCTATAGAGAAATGACCAAGTCCCTCCCTTCTGCTCCCGGGGAGGCTCTGCAAAGAGCTAGCTCCCTTTAAATGCAATCCCTCGAGGTGCAAACTGGATACATATATTGTCTGTGCCTGCAAAACACATACAAGCATGTGGGCTGAAGGTGACATTGAAAGTCCCTGAAGGGCCTGGTACCCCACAGATACAAGGAGGTTCAGTCAAGAACGAGAAGCCTTCACATGCCTCTGCTTCTCCTAGGTACTGCTGGTATCACCCGAAGGCCCCTACTGCTATCAGAGCCCTGCAGCCTCACAGAAGGAATGAATGAGGGATTGTCAGTCCTGACACTGACTGCCTTGGCTTTGGAGACTGGCCACATTCAGTGCAGTGACAGCTGCTAGCAGCCCTGTGACCCGCTGTCCGACGGGAAGGTGCTTGAATCCTGCAGTGATGGGTGTGGTATTGGAACTGGGATAGAACAGAACAGTGGATAGAACAGAATTGCTGCTTAAAGGCGAGGCAGGCGTCGGGAGGTTCTTTGTTAAGTTCCTCTTTTAGGTTCAGTATTTACCCTCTGGACTTCAACAGCTCCTGTCTTTCAAATGGTGCATGCAATATTCATAGCTTAAATAAACAAAGCATCTTGTAGTCACTGCCAGACCAGAGAAGACAGTTTATCTAGTCTAATATCCTGCCTCCAGCTTCATACAGTCCCCGGTGCCTGGGAGGAAAGACACAATCCCCCTGTAATGTACCTAGCGCTGAGGCACTGTACTAGGAGGAGGAATTTCTTCCTGACCCCAGAGAGTGAGCAGTTTATGCCTTGAAGTATGAAGATTAATTGTCCTTGTCATTATTTAGCAAGACAATGTGATTGCAGATGTTGTTCTGCATTGAACTTCCTAATCCTGTTATTGGTCTTATTAAACTAAGAAAGTTTTGGATTCATCTTTGTTGTCTTCAAAGCCAGACAGCATGATTTTACTTCCATATTTGGGAGACGGGCGGAATGCATCCCAGCTCCCCATTGTCCATCACTCTGGTGATGTCCTGCATCAGAAAGTGACTATAAAAAGCCCTCTCCTTTTCCCACTTCCTGGCAAATGCTGTTTGTTGATCCAGCGTCTTCCCAGCTCTGCTATATCAAAAGGAATATTTGAATGCTCTTAAAAAGCTCCAGATTGCTCACAGGGCAGAGGCTAGCACAAAGCCTATGGATCACTTTAATCCCACCTTTCAGGAAGATGTCTCCACCAGGGCATGTGGTCCATAGACCTTTTGCTGGCCCTCTGTGCCAGACTGAATGTGGCCTTCCGTGCACAGAACAAGTACAGAGCTAGTGGCAGTGTAAGCACCCCCATATTCCCCTGCCAATGGATCTCAGACCTCACTCGCACTGACTCTCCTGGTTCAGTCTCCAGGTTCCATTCAGTACTAAACCAGCTGACAAGCCAGCTGTGCTGCTGGGCTTTGGACTGAAACCAGCAGTTAGCTTCACACCGGTCAATACACAGCTGTAGCCCTGGGCCAGTTTTGAACCAGCAAGTGGGAAGGGAAGGATCTTTACCAAGCTCCCAGTCCCCTGAGCCTTCTGCTTCCCCGGCGTGCATAGCAGAGGTATTCTACCCCACTGATCACTTCAGTCGCCAGGCTCAAGTTAACAAGAAGGTCTCACCACATGATGGTACATGGGAATTTTGTAGCTAAGCCCCTCAGAAAACCTCTCTCAGATTTGGGTCTGAAGGGCGAAGCATTAAACCAACTTGAGCTCAGAACACTCCTTCTTCGCCCAGAATAACCCACCCTTCTTCTCTGTCCTTCCCTGAGCGCGCCGGACGTCTACCTAATCTCTTGTTTATACATGATAGTAGGGGAAAACTGAGGGCCGTGTCCTGCTCTGAACTCTGTGGGCATGTGGCCAGAGACAAGAGCAGAGAATCAGGCCCCCTGGCTGCGTTGCTATTCCACTCCCAGAGGCTGTGTTGACACTTGTGTATTGCTTAAAATGCCCGTCAGCGGCTCTCGCACCAATGTGGCTCTATCAGAGGCCAAAGGGAGCGCTAGAATAGACCGTGCCCAGGGTGACTAGCCTCACCCTGCCCACGGCTGCTCTCCGTGAGATGGTTGTTACTGTGTCTGTATGACAGCTCCCATGGTCGCTACCGTTGATGGAGCTGCACTCCCTGGAAACAATGCTTGCTACCACTACCCCTAACAACAGATGCCTCCAGGGACCTGTGTCTAATGGGATTGAGAAAAGCATATTATCCAGACTCTTCTAACTGTCGCTTTGGGCTATTTTCTACATTATGAGCAATTATAGCTCCAAGCCAGAACTGCGTAATACTCTGGGGAGAGGAAAAGGCAGACGCTGCTCTGGGACAGGGCTCAGTGTTGATTCACTAAGCTCTGCGGCTAACAGAGGAGGTAACGGAACTGGCCACACAAGGCCATGCCAGTTCCAGAGCAAGTCAGAAGATCTGCTCCCCACCCCAGATCCAGCCAAAAGCAAATCCTTCCTCCCTTCGTGTGCACTGTAATGTTGAATAATTCAGCAAGTTGAAACTTATCTGTGGTTTTCCTGTGCTCATTTCCATTTATAGCCAATTCACCACCACTATTTTACTGGTTTTAAGTTCTCAGCTCTCCCCTAGCCTCTGCACCATAAATAAAGGGTTGATGGTCTGCTATTGCATAGCATATTTTCAGAGACAAAATCTCCAAATCCACCTATGCTTAGGGGGCTGCTACAAGGCATCAGAGCCCACCTAATGAAGAGGAGTCAATCACATGGGCTTTTCTACATCCTGCTGCTGCTCTGTGGCTGGCAAAGTGCTGTGGTAGTTACCCGCTGGCAAGCAGCCTGTGGA
Source organism: Dermatemys mawii (assembly GCA_007922305.1). Taxonomy (NCBI): domain Eukaryota; kingdom Metazoa; phylum Chordata; order Testudines; family Dermatemydidae; genus Dermatemys; species Dermatemys mawii. The sequence goes on from ML677358.1 coordinate 18,953,309, forward strand.
TTTTGCTATCTCTACGGCACTAGAGAAAAGGAGCCCCAAGTTTTCCAAATGGCAATTGGACAGTGAAGGGAGGCTTCCCAAAAGCTGTCTTAAGGGGAAGAACTCTTCAGGCTTCCTGGAGATGTTTGCTGATGCTCTTCTGCTGTTTACTCTTGTCCAAACACGCCCAGATTGTCTAGCTTATTTTCAGTCAATTTCAAATGCGCAGCAGAGCTTAAGCAAAGCCGATGGGCAGCGCATTCAGATGGACTGGGTGTCAGAAGGACCTGGGTTATCTTCCTGATTCTGCCATTGCCCTGCTCTGTGAATTTAACATGCACCAGGACCTTCCTGTTCCCATCTCACTGCAACCAAACGACCCATGCTGCTCTTGCTGGCAGTCATGAGCAGGCCCCAGTCTCCTGCCAGCTGGCAGGAACATTTCCTGGACTTCTAAACTTCTTGAAAAGTGCAGCCTCGCCAATCTGACGTCATGGCAAGAGCTGAGTTCAATTTGCTTTCCCATGGGCATTGTCTTGCTCTATTCCTGCCCTCTCTTTTTGGCTGGAAAATTGGAATTACTGGCGTCTTCTCTCTTCAATCCTTTTGCTGTGTTTGTGCTCCAACTGGGGCCCTAATTCCCATCACACTCAGTCCGAAGGTGTTTGTGTGTGTGCATGTGTGTGTGTGTATGTGCACACGCGTACGCACACATGTGAAACTTTTTACTCTTTTCAGCCAAAGTTATGCTGAGGTTCTAAGGTTCCAGCAGAGAAAATGTCACCCTGGGCAAAATGAGAGACTTTGTGGAGGTTAAGAGATAAGTAAGAAGGGAACCGGGAAATGGTTACATCTAATACCACAGATATGGATGGATTTCCTGGGCTACCCGAAACTGCCAGTGTCTCCTGCCAATCTCGGTCATCAAAGAGGAAGCATTGTACACCCAAGCCAGCGCTGCTACCAAGCCAGCCAACAACTACTTGCTAGAGAAGGGATTTCACTAAGCAGTAATATTACTTATCTTTGTTGGCACTTTTATCATCCTACGGGATCAACCAACTGAACACACTATAGAATGGGTCGGTGCAATTTAAGTAATTTACATGTTGAAACACCTGACTTATCTCTGCAAAACTATGAGCACAAGAGAGTCCAGTTATAGCGACGCTGAAAATCAGACCCTATATAAAATAGTGTAAAATCACCAGTCAGAGAAATGCACCCCCATCTGGGCTGGAATTCAGCAGCCAATGCCATCCAGTAGCATCAGTGCTCCCATGAAGTTTTTTGGCGGGGGGAGGTTAAGGTGAGAATGCGAAGAAGAAGGACTCCATTTGGTTCCCATGGGAAGGACTTGGAGGGGCAGGATGTTGGCATGGAACCTCTGAACTTGCTTTGTCTCTCTCCACCCATGTTGCACAGAGATGCCAGGGAGCTAGGCAAAGGATAGGGCTCGGAAGAAGGGTCACTGATTTTTTATTAGTAAATAATATTTTTCGGATTTCTGCTTCTTGGGCCCAGTTCTTCCCAGGAGGTGAAGCTCCACTGAGTACAGCAAGGCTACGCCAGGGACGGGGGTAGCCATACACATGCACTGGCTAGTGGCTCAAAGGGAAGGAGCAGGATGCTGAGGTGGGATTTCCCATCTCCTCCTAGTTGGCAAGAACTTTTCCTGGGCTTCTAAAACTTCTTGAGAAGTGCGTCCTTGCCAAATCTCACGGCATGGCAGAGCTAAGTTCATTTTGCGTTCCCAAGGACACTGGCTTACTTCATCCTCCCACAGACGGATGAACCCAAACATTCCCAGCAGAGCCTCTGGCCTGAGACATGAGAGGCAGAGTGCACAGAGAGGGTGCAGGGAAGAGAAGACCTCGGGGAGTAGAGATGGTTCGCATCCAGCTTTGAAGCCAGCCTTGTGCGTAGGAGGGGGACCATATTAACTATTAGTGCTTGGATGAGGCTTCATCATGGTAATGAGCTAATTCATCCTCACTCAGCACCACACAGACATAGGGACTTTCTAGTACCCTGGTGCCCAAGAGGCAAGAAGCCTTCCTGTGCCTCCAACGCCCTGTGCAGCCCTGCACAAAGGGTGGGCCCAGTGAGGCCGGGAAATCCACACACTGCATATGGGTACCAGAACCAGCATCCCTGGAAGAGGAGGGGTAGGGTCAAGACAAGGCGCTGCCTTCTGCACACCCACACCGGCAAGCACAGACAGCCGGGCCGGGCACCGCACCCTCCCTTCAGGCTGGCAGAGGTGATGGGACAGACCTTCCCCTAGGGGCTCTGGCTCCGGACCAACTCCCCGCACATCCCCCTCCAGCGTGGGACTGCGGCTTTAGTTCATAGTCCAGCCCAAAGCTGTGTGGCCAGCATTAGCCAGACACCCAGCCCTGGATGATTGTTGATGGTCCAGAGCCCCAGCAGACAGCACTGCCAGCTTCCAAAGAACTGGCGCTGTCTACGCTATTTAGGTGCAGCCCAGCGTGCCAGCTTCCCGGCCCTGGCTATTCAGGCAGCCCCCTCTTGCTGGCTGGCATACAGTGCCCCTGGTACCAACGGAAAGCAGTGGCTGGTGTCTAATGTGCGATCCTGAGCAGAGATTAGCCTGCTCTTCGCAGGGAGCTTGTGATTAGCACCCACCAGGCAGGGGAGGAACAAAAGAAAAGGAGAAGTGGAAATAGAAGGAGCATGTTGGCTTGTAAGTACAAAGAATTTATTATAAAGCAAAAGAGATTTAACAATTTCCCACCAAAAAATGAGAAGTAGAACTGTAGCAGCTGGCTAGTATGCACTAGCCTGGCCAGCAGCAGAACTCTCTGGCTTTAGTGGAAATCTGTCAAGGGCCCTCTCAAAATGTTACCAAGAGCTTCCGCGGTGGACGTGGCTCCGTCTGCCTTGCCGTTCCCACACTGTGCAAAGCAGCTGAATCCCAGACAGAGGGATCTGTGCTGCTCGCTGGAACTGAAACCTGCTGTTCCCTCTCCAGGAGCCAGGCTGCAGAGCTCTGAACTGTCCTCCGGCACCGTTCCAGACAGGGTCAGACACAGAGCTGTCCAGCAAGCAGTTTTCCTATCCCAGGAATGTTTTGGAGATTTTCAAAATGTTTTCAGTCTGCATCAGGACAAAAGTGAAACCCCAGAGACTCACTAGTCACTAGGCATATGGTTATTTGGGGGTCTCTCTTCCTCTCTGGCTTTAGCCAGACATTCGATTCTGGACCAGAGAAATTGGTCCCATCAAAAACGATATGATCCTGCAAAACATTTCCATCTCAATGAGTCAGGCTTGTCCAATGAACAATCATTTCATCCAAGAACTCCAGGCAGAAAGTCCCCAAAATCCCCCAGTGGCAAGTGACCAGAAGATTTCAACTGAGCAGTCCTTGCCCAGTCAGTGTGGGGAAGAGGGAGCAGCCCTGGCCCTGCAGCTGGGGAGAAGAGAACTGGTGGGGAAATGCATCACACTGCTCCCCAAACCACCCTCAGACCCACTTATCAGTCTGAAAATGGCTCTTCTTTATCATTAAAACTTGAGCACGTTTCCCCTTTCGCTGGCTGCAGGGAGAGCAGGACCCAGGCCAGCCATGAGCACGACACTGGAGAATCAGCAACAGCTGCAAATGCCAGAGCTGAACTTTTCCAGAAGCTTTGAAGAGTTTGGGATACGGGACTGGGTTTGGAGGGAAGATGCCTCAGACTGACCTCAGGTTTCCATATCCAGCACTATCCCGAACCAGCTGGATGGGCTCCAAGAACCACAAGTCCAGCATGTGTTTCATGATCCCTTTCCGCCCTGTCCCAGCTGGGAAGGTACAGCCAAATGTTCGGGGTAAGAATAGACCAAATCCAGCCTTGGGTCAGGCTGGTGCTGTTTATTTCTGCTTTGTCACTACAAAGTTAGTACACTCCATGACTTTAAAACAAAACCTGTCTGCTACTGAGCATGGAATAGAAGCCAAGACACTGTCATTAATCTACTGGCTGGAACATGGCACTGAACCACATTTGATATGCAGAGATTCTGGCAGAAATGAAAGTACCAGGGAACAAGATAAAAATATGAACTCCAGTCCAAATCTGCACTTGGCATAGCCCGAGAGGAGCGCTGCTACCTGGACAGGCTTCCAATCCGCACCCTTGCCAGGCTACGGACCAGCTTCTGCCAGCTACTGTCCCCCAGGGCAAAAGGGGCAGAATCATTCTAGTCGGATTAGAACAAGTACAGCCCACTCTAATTCCTCAGTACCTGCCTGGTTTTGTATTTGAAAGTCCCATCTTTGAGGATGGGTGGCCAGGACCCTGGCTTCATCTTATGCAGAAGAGAGCAACCCTCATCATCTCGCCTGCGCCCACGGTCAGTATTGACTCACAAGGAGCGTCAGCTATTGGATAACCAGTGGCGCGGTGTGTAGGAGGTGCTTGTCCTGGAAGGTCTGCCATCCACATATGGCCCAAGCCTAACCCTGCTGAGGTTGAGAAGAAAAAGAAATGCAGACCAAAATGATTAAACTACCTATAAAGATCACTATTCAATCCTAACAACACAAGAAGGACTATACTGGGTCAGACCACAGGTCCACTCAGCCCAGTATCCTCTCTGCCGACAGTGAACAATGCCAGGTGCTCAAAAGGGAATGAACAGAACAGGGAATCATCAATTGATCCATCCCCTGTTGCCCATTCCCAGCTTCTGGCAAACAGGGACACCATCCCTGCCCATCCTGTCTAATAGCCATTGATGGACCTACCCTCTATGAACTTATCTAGTTCTTTTTTTAACCCTTTTATAGTCTTGGCCTTCACAACATCATCTGGCAAGGAGTTCCACCAGTTGACTGTGTGTCGTGTGAAGAAATACTTCTTTTTGTTTGTTTTAAACCTGCTGCCTCTTAATTTCGTTGGGTGACCCCTAGTTTTTGTGTTATGAGAAGGAGTAAATAACACTTCCTTATTTACTTTCTCCACATCTGTCTGTCATAATTTTATAGATATCTATTATATCCCCCATTAGTCATCTCTTTTCCAAGCTGAAAAGTCACAGTCTTATTAACCTCTCCTCATACGGAAACTGTTCCATTCCAGACCCCTCATCATTTTTGTTACCCTTTTCTGAACCTTTTCCAATTCCAATATATCTTTTTTTGAAATGGGATGACCACATCTGCACGCAGTATTCAAGACGTGAGCGTACCATGGATTTATATAGAGGCAATATGATATTTTCTGTCTTATTATCTATCTCTTTGCTAATGATTCCCAACACTCTGTTAGCTGTTTTCACTGCCGCTGCATATTGAGCGGATGTTTTCAGAGAACTATCCACAATGACTCCAAGATCTCTTTCTTGAGTGATAATCCTGCTCTGCTTTATCCTCCTTTATTTCTGTGTGGTGCTTTCAGCTTGCAAGCTAGCTAAGGTCAAACTCTAGAGCCATTCAGATGCTGCAAACATGCCTTGTTTGACCATGTTCCTACTATTGAATTGACCGAGGTCTAAGAGGCCTACCCGTGTTGGGAGCTCAGGTGCTGGAATGTGGGTGAAAATCCAGCAGATGTTACAATAACCCAGGGCAATGGAAAGACATGACCAGGAGACAGAGGCTGGAGTCATATAAACAGAAAAAGGCTCCAGGGCTCCTGATCAGACCCTGACTCGAGGGCTGTGTGGAGGTTGTGTCTTGTCAACAAGTGGGGATTAGAGGAGGAAAATAAAGGATCACAAATGGCCTGGCAGAAACTGGGCCTCATGGGCTGGATAATGAGGTGCTGGGCTAGTCCACACTTTCAGGATGCCTTCTAAAAGAGACTCTGGGGAGCAAAAAATGTGCCCAACTGGGGGAGTCCATGGGAAAGGCCAACAGGCCTCCGCTTTGCTCAGGAGACTTTGCCCTTCATTGGTGAGCCTCAAGGATCATCCAAGAGACCCAGGGCTCTGCACACCAGTGGTTGCCATGGTTGCTGGGCCAGTGAGGACCCCAGGTTGAAACACATGAGACTGTGCTCTGCCTTCCCTTCCTTCCTATGTTCCTTTCTATCGTCACCCTCCACCCTGCCAATCTTCCTCCTGTATCCTTTCTCTTCCAGCTTTTGATCTGATCCTGAGACCAGCTGCATCTCCTGGCGCCACCCCATTCTGCTCAGCCTGGGAAGGACCGGTGAGAGGCAAGGACCTGCTGAGGCCAGCCAGATGGGGTCCCAGACTGGGAAGCAAGGCAGGGTCCACAGCCACAGCTGTTGTGTCTGACCTGCCAGCCCATCTCTGACTGACTAGCCACTTGGAGTTTTTGCCCCTATATTTCTTTCCCCTCAGTGGTCCAGCCGAGCAGCCAGCTGCTGGGTGGAGACGCAAGTCCCTCTCTCTTCACCACAGCTTCAACTCAGAACAAGCATGCTCATAACATCTTTAGTCCACCCTCAATACAGTTCAGGACTTTTGAGCTGGAGTTTCCAGGAGTGGGTCATTTGCATTCCCTGGGTACTTCCTAGGAAATCCACTTTACAGGTATAGATCCTTTGATGTTCCTAATACCTTCCAGAAATTGCATTAGTCAGTCTCCTAGAGCAGGTACACACAGACAACACCACAAGAACACTGTTGCATTTTAAATACCATCAAAGATGGTAAACTTAATTTGATAAAGTTTCATTTAATTTAATGAAGTTCTTTCAGGATATTGCACCTTCTCCCCCATCCCCAAATCCGTTTGTGTCTGTCTGTTAGGTGTATGAGGTGAGATCTTTTATTGGTGAAAGAGAGAATCTTCCAAGCCACACAGAGCTCTTCTGCAGGTCTGGGAAAGGTACTTGAACTATCACAGCTAGATAGAAGTGGAACCAATAAGGAGTTATCACATGTTGCAAGAGACTAAGGTGAAGTGGCCTGTTAACATCTCTACAGTCACAGGCCAAAGGGTGGCTAATAGGCAACAGATCAATGTGATGAGCCCTAAATCCAGGGTCTTTATTAAATCCATGATTTTTGCTCTAGCAGAGTTTTTAATTTAAGCTCCCAGGCTCGCCTTTTGGAAGTGTTATTTCCTTTGAGGATGAGGACTGAAAGGTCAGATATGGAGTGATTGCTTAGAGAGACGTGTTTTTGTCTTTTATCATTCTTCAGAGTGAATTCATTCATGAGCGTAGTGAATGTCTCGTTTCACCCAAAAAGCAGGCGTAACCGTAAATCTCCCAGCTGAGCTGGGTAAGGTTAAAATCCAACTTCGTGACTAACCCTTTCTTCCCCACCCTGAAAGACAGTTCCACAAAATAAGGAACTCTAACCAACAGCCTTTCTCTGAAAAGGACTTTGATCGGTTTTAATTGAGAGTGTTTTTTCTAGACCTTGGCTTCCAGTTTCAAAATGCTTTAAGCCTTGCTGGGATTCTTTTCCTTTGGTGTACCTGATCAATCCATTTCCAAGCTTTGGCATGAGTTTTCTCCCGTGTTTGCCATGGGACGAAGCAGGCCAAGGTCTCTGTACTTGAAACCCCGAACCTCATTCAACGCCTCTGGCTCTCTTGGACCGCTCATGCCACTGAAATGAACCCAACATTGCACCCTTTCTAGTCACTGTTTGAGAAGCCTGGTGGGATTGGGGCAGTTTGTCTGCACGGTGAGGGGAATAGCTGTCTTTCATGCCAAGGCCCCTCTTCCCATGCAGACAAGGCTCTTCATGCCCACAGGAAAGCACTGAAGCTTCACTGGTTGAAGGAGCATTTGAAATGCATCTCCTTATCCCCCAGCCTTGTTCATCTTGGCTTCACGTGCAGCTCTCGCTCTTCTCCTCAAATTCCTGGGAGGTTTTCTAGCAAAGGCCCCAGCAATGTGTAAATGCAAAGCCCGTAGCATGTGATATCAGCTGCTAAGCCAATCGTTTTCTGAGCATACAGCAGGTCCCATTTCTAAGTGCCAACCGCCGCAAGTTCCAGCTGTACTATCATTTTGTTTACTTCGGTCATGATACCTTTGAATCACTCCGACTCCCTGCCGTGAGCAAACTATACCACCACTGGATGTATTCCACGCTTGACTACACTTCTCGGGCATTTCTAAGGCCAGCTTAGAGGACTGTAAGCAACAAAGTGCTGAAGGAAAGGATAGCCTGAGTATCATGTAGAGAAAGCTTTAGGTAGGGATAAATGGGCTTGAGAGGCCTTGGGAATTTTAGAGCCAAAATTACTCGATTTTCCCCGTCAGTTTTCCCTGCACTCTGCAGAGGGTATTTTTTAAAAGTGACCCAAGTTGGATTGTTTCCAGTTGAGCTTCCTCAGATGCGGGGATCTCCTGGGAAAGGCAGACGCTGTTGCCAAGGGCTATGGGGAGAGGCATTTGGTCTTGAAGAGAGATTGTGTGTTATGCGACACCTCCACATAGTGTCAAATTCTCTCTGATTGATACAAGGATCAGACTTTAAAGAGAATCTGATGCTGCCCTGGAGCCATATTTCTCCCCAAAATTACACACTACAATCGCTTTACCTACCACTGAAGTGCAGCCACTTCTGGATGCAACCTAGTAATTGTTTTAACGGTGCACAGTAACAGTACAGCACAGGAAGTAACGATTCGCTCATTGGTTATTCTGCCAACACGGATCTCCATTCTACCACTCCGCTCTCTTGGCAGACTGCACTGCTCTCACAGTTCATGTAATGTTGTACATTTATTTAAGAAAACCCTAGAAAAATCTTAGATCTGTGCACACAACTCAAAGCATGTGAGCTTCATACAATAGCTTATCTCAGGATTTTTATCACTCTAACCCTTATCTTTCCCGCACCAAGTCCCTCACTTCGCAGCTCTCATGTACACTCCTGTTCCTCTCTCTCATGGGCCTTGGTCAGATCTATAGTCAGTGGGACTTCTCGCACACTCACCATGAACATGGGCTACAGAATCCAACCTTATATTGCAAGCTCCTCAGAGCAGGGGCTTGCCTATTTAATGATCTGTCATGCACTGTGCACACTTGGAAATAATAACTACAGTATTTGCATGTGGGCAGACAATAAATGTCTCAATCAAAAGTTGCACATGACTCTGTCAGATGGTGAGTTACCACAACTTGTGGGGACACTGGTTTCATATCACCACTGAAAGACCTGCTCCCTCCAGCGGCACAGTGCCCTGTAACACTGCACTGCGGGGTTGCCTCAGCAAGAGTCGCAAATTCACTCCCACTGAGCAGCTGGGCTCTCATTAGCAGTCTCCCAGCCAAATCCTCCTCAGCTTTGGGATCGCCGGCCAACACAGTGTAGCACCAGGGGCCTAGATTATCTCCAGCATATTTCTCTGAAATTTTCTGAGAATTTTGCAAAGCTGCCTCTCATTACTCTAATTATTCTTGAACGTTCCCTTCTGACTCCAAGCTGTTGGGCTTTGCAGAAAGCATTCTCTCCAAAGAGAGAGCATTCCTATTTTTGTCTAAACAGCAAACATTGCCTCTAAATTAAGCTCATCTGTTTCGAGCCTCCTACTTTTGAACAGTTGCGTTTTCTCCAGATTAAGAGCTAGGCAAGGAATAGATGAGTCGCTGCTCCAAATTAAAAGCCACTTCTTGCTTAGCAATTTCTCCATCTGCTATAATTAATTGATCAGGGAGACTTCGCAGCCCAAGGTTTTTGGGCTGGTTCCAGGTATTGGAAGAGAGGGAGCAAAAAATATTTTGCAATTTATTACTTAGCCCGATCAACCCTGCATCCTGAGGCACCCTTGAGCCACACAAGACCACTCTGAGAATTCTACCTGCTTCTGGTGAATCTCAGCCCTGGGTTTCTTTTGCAAGCACAGTTGTCATTGAATGGATACAAGATACACAATGAACATAAGATACAATATATATGTTGCACATAGGGATCTTATCCATAGGGGCTCAAATACCTCCAGCTGGTCACATGTTTCTCTAAGGTAGCTGGCATCCTGCTGTGCTACTTCATCATTTAAGGGAATTTTTAAATTAGCAGGTGCAGATAACTTGCATACAAGAGTTATAACATATCTGCATACAAGAGTTGTAAAAGATCTGGCTCAGGAGTTCATGGGACCATTAATGTTGCTTTTCAATAGGACTTGGAACACTGGGGAAGTTCCAAAAGACTGGAAGAAAGCCAACATTGTGCCATATTTAAAAAGGGTAAAGCGGATGACCCAGGTAATTATAGGCCTGTCAGTCTGACATTGATTCTAGTAGGATAATAGAGCAGCTGATACAGGACTCAATTAATTAAAAATTAAAGAACGGTAATGTGATTTAATGCCAATCAACATAGGTTTAGGGAAAACACATCCTGTCAAATGAACTTAAGAGAGAGAGAGTTCAGTTGGAAAAGGTAACAGTGTTACTGTAACACATTTAGATTTCTGTAAAGCATTTGACATGGTACCACATGAAATTTTGATTTAAAAATGAGAATGATATAAATTATAAAATTATAAAAATGATATAAAATTACCTCACCCACCTTGTCTCTAAAATCCTGGGACCGACATGGCTACAACTGACCCAATGGCTGGAAGTTGAAGCTAGACAAATTCAGCCTGGAAATTAGGTGTAGATTTTTTAACAGAGGGGTCATTAACCACCAGAACAATTTACCCAGAGCTGTGGTGGATTCTCCATCGTGGATCATTTTTAAATCAAGGGTTTTCCTTGAAGCTCTGCTCTAGAAATTATTGTGGAGCACATCTCCGGCCTGTGCTATGCAGGAGGTCAGACTAGATGATCACCATGGTCCCTTCCAGCCTTGGAATCCATGAATCTGTGTAGGGTGTCGTTAGGATCCTGATCCAATGTCCAGTGAACTCAGTGGAAAGACTTCCACTGACCTCACTGGGCTTTATACCCAGACCTCAGGGCACTAACTGGAGAGCCCCGACCTGTCTGTTTGGTGGGTCTTACCCTGATCCCTTGTGGACATTTGTCCATGTCACAGAACCGCTTCACATGCTGACACTGCAGGTCAGGGCTGCCGGGGGATCCTAGGAGTTGGAATAGCGGGAGGATTGCAGTGAATTGGCAGAGCTGCACACACACACATACACACCCCACACACATACACACCCCACACACATACACACCCCACACACATACACACACAAACTTCCTCATCTCATTAAGGATGGATTAAGGGAGGATGCATTTTCTGCAATGGCGGTTCTCATTTATCCGCGCTCTTTGGTAAGGTGCCATCGGGGCAAGATGATTAATCTGTGCCCCGTCAACAGCGTGGCATCAGTCAGTGAGGACACTGGTCAACGACTGCACATCCCAGGACGGGGAGCTGAACGTGTCCTGTCCAATGGGTTATGGTCGGCAGCGTATCCCCAGTTTCTCCTGCTTTCCTCTGTGAAATCCAGCCCTCCTCCATGCGGGTCTGCAGGTTGTTGTGGGAGGGGGTCTGTGTGTCTGTCCGCAGGTGTGTGTTCAGGCTTTCCACTTGGGCGTGCCCATCCCCGTGACTGTCTCTCCTGGATTAACCCCGTAGTCCTCAGAGCCGCTCAGCTCTCATGGGGCTCAGTAGAGCCTTTCCTTAATGCTCCCACTGAACTGAACTGCCCTTCCAGCCCCCTCCACACCACGCCTGCCACACACGTGCCAAGCAGAAGAGACGCCACGTACTGCACAGTGTGGGCCCTGGCGGGGAGCAGGGGTTAGTCAGTAACCAGCCCGCAGGAGGCCTGCCTCTTGATTTAACAATCTGGCCTTTCTCACTAGCTCCCACGCCTGATGGGATGCGCCCTGCCTGCACCTTTGTCACGGAGCTGCTGGCCAGCACTTAGTTAATCCTTTAATTTTAGTGCTCAGCCCAGAGGCTGGGGCTGGCTGGGGCTTTGCTAATGGCTTTAAAAGGAAGCAAACTCCATGGACCCAGTTAGGACAGGTACCGTTCTGTCCAGCAGCCTTAGCGGCTGATCCTCAGCAGGACAGGGACAGGGGGTGGATCTGGGGCGATCATAGCCACCTCTGGTTTATGAGGAGCAATGTGGGAGATCTTCTATAGCTGGGGAAAGAGGAGCTGGGCTGATCTTTGAGCCGGCCAGAACTAGGCCTCCACGGGTAACAGACCGCAGCCCAGACAGGGGGAGGTTGTCTCAGACCATTTGGGCCTGATTCTCCTCTAGCCAACCCTGGCCGAAAGCAGGGGTGATGCTACTGGAGATGACAGTGATCAGACTCAGGACTCCACCGGGGTGCTAGAAACTCGTCAGCCAGGACCCCGCCCCGTGCCCAGCCAGCCGCTGCCCTGCCCTGCAGAGCCCGCCCCAGGAAAGCCAGCCAGAGATGGGATTCCAGTGTCCAGTCCACCTGCTTGGGAGTTACAAGCAGCTCCAGAGCCCCAGCTCCTGCCCCCCACCCGCAGTGAGCTGGGAACCCTGTGTCCTGTTCCCGCCAAGACAGCAGCCATCTGTACAGAGTGACCCAGCAATATATCGCATAGGGCTGCCCTCGGGTGAGGCTGAGCTCACGTGGTGCCATGGGGCTCCTGTTTCAAGGAACGGAGCATACTGTTGAGGACGGGAAGGAAACGGGCATCTGCAACTCCCCGTGCTCCTAGAGCCAGCCTGTGCCAGGCCATGAGGAGAGGCTCTCAGGGAGGTTCCAGGGATTTGAATGGGCTCCACGTGATGATCATGGCTGGGCCTGGGGGTAGCAGCAGTCGATAATATGATACAGACTCACCAGCTGTCTCCTGAAGATACAGCCCCAGCACCCTGTGCACTGTTCTTATGGCTACATTCACCTTGTTTGCTAGCCCAGCTTGGCTGGCCAGAGTGAGCTGTGTGGGAATGAAATTCTAGGTCAGTTCCAGGCTAGCCAATGACTGACAAGTGTTGATTTGCTCCCCACACCCCATGCCAGCCCAGCTTGTGAAGACCTTCTTTACCCCCCTGTTAAACATGGCTCCTAAACACAGTAGAAACTCCGGAGCAGGCAGGACCTCAGAACCTGTAGGAAAGACGTCTCACCTGAAAAAGGGACATCTAATTCCTCTAGGGATCAGCCAGTCAGACTCAGGGAAAGACAGAACAGACAGACAAGAGGCCAGGGATTGAAAAGATTGGACTACTTGGAGTAGGAAGGAAATGAACACATACCTGAGGGACTGACAGAAATGAATGGGGGCTTCCCTGAAGCCCTTCTCCTAGCACAAGAACAACCAGAAAAACAGCACACTTAAAACTGATGGAAGGAAAGACTTTGCACAACATAAAAGTAGTCTGTGGAACTCCTCGCCACAAGATCGCAGAAGCTTAGCAGCAGTCAATGAAGGATGAGATATGAATCAAGAAATTGAATGAATCCTCCTGCTATTCCAACTCCTGTGTGGAGAATATCTGTGTGACACAGCAGGGAGCAGGGTGGATCTGATCTGGGAGTTTCACTGGAGATGGGAGGCTCCTAGGAAAGATACCTGAGGCTGTAACCTGAGTCCAGGAAGGGGAGGGGGAAAGCTGACACTTTCTGCGGGGAAAAGGGACAAAGGGATTTTGTGGTGGGGAGTTGGCCGGGGAAAAGGAGGGAGCCCTAAGCTTGGGATTTAATCTCCCTGCCCCCTGGCAGGATCTGACTAAGGGGTCCTGTTTGTACCTACGAGCTCTGGTTTGGACTGGGTTCTTGTCATCCCTAATAAACCTTCTAATCTACTGGCTGGCTGAGAGTCACTGTGAATCCCGGGAAGTGGGAGTGCAGGGCCCTGACTCCCCCATACTCCATGACAGTCCATGATAGCTTTAAACAGAAGTAAAGAATTGGGCCTATAAATCCTTCTGCTGCAAGGCAAAAGTCAATCATGTGCTGCCGGGGAACTTCCCCTATGAACAAGTGAGTCCATCCATGCCCATGATGGGGATCCTTGTGCCTCTCTCTGAGTCAGATGGCCCCTGGTCGGAGGAAGTATATGCTCCTGTCTAGAACGAGGTGTGACAAGCAGGTAGGAGGATGGATGTGATCTCAAGAGTTTCACTGGAGAGGGGAGGATACTCTGACGGGGACATATCTGGAGCTGTAACCTGAGACGGGAAGGGGAAGGGGAGATGACACCTAGAGCCCAAGAAGTGAACAAAGGAAGGGGTAGACGGCTGCAGGGTTTGGAGGGGGATAGAAGCTGGCTGGGGAAGGAGGGAGCCTGGATTCAGGGTCTCATCTCCCTGTGCCCCAGAAGGGCCTGACTAAGGGGTCCTGTTTGTACTGACAAGCTCTGCGTTGGATTGTGTTCCTGTCATCTCAAATAAACCTTCTGATCTACTGGCTGGCTAAGAATCACTGTGAATTCCAGGAAGTGGGGGGTGTGGGAACTGGACTCCCCCACCCCCTGTGACACAAACTGAACTGCAGCAGCTTCTTGACAGTTTACTTTCTTCCTCTTCCCCTCTGAATTACAGCAATGAAAGTTCAAACCACAATGCTAGAACCACAGGGCCGTCTTGATGAGACTCGCACTCCTTCCAGCCTGACAGCAGTAAAGTCTGGTTTAGGACCTTATCATTTGACTCAAGATTGACTCAGATGAAAAACAGGTGCTGCCTGCAAGCATCATGAACCACCGCACAACACTTCATTGCTGGTGACATGCTAACGGTAAAGCTCTCCCAGGCTGCGACTGCTCAGTGCGCGTCAGCCCATTTCCCCTGGGGCAGCAGGTCGGAGTCAGTGACCACAGTTTAGTCTGGAGTCAGGATCTGAGGGCACCACCCCCTTCAAAACTACTCAGAGGATGCTCATTACATTACGAATGTCAACATGGCCAAGGTGTGACGAGCAGGGAGCAGGGCGGATTTGAGCTGGGAGTTTCGCTGGAGATGGGAGGCCTCTCTGAAGGAAGATCCCTGAGGCTGTAACCTGAGCCCAGGATGGGGGTTGGGAGAGCTGACACCTTCTGCCCCCAGAAACTGGACAAAGGCTGGGGAGTGGGCGGGGGTAGAGAGGAAATGCTGCAGTTTGAGGAGTTAGAAGCTGGCTTGAGACGAGGAGGGAGCCCTAGTCGGGTCTAATCTCCCTGCCCCCAAGAAGGACCTGACAGAGGGGTCCTGTTTGTACTGACAAGCTCTGACTTGGATTGTGTTCCTGGCATCTCAAATAAACCTTGTGATCTACTGGTTGGCTGTCACTGTGAATCCCAGGAAGAGGGGTGCAGAAACTGGCCTCCCCCAAACTCTGTGACACAAGGCGTTTTGGTCCTCGCTGGAGTCCTGCATGGAGCACCGAGAGGCAGAGCAGCAATGTGGGTGGTGGAAACAAACCTGTAAGCTCCTGTCTCTAGACTAAGGACAGTTTAGGAAAATTGAACACAGTGGTTTACAGCTAATCCTGCTGGGAATGTCTGGTCAAGACAGCTTAAAAGGAGGGTCATCAGCTGAAAACCAGTCATCACTAGGTCTCCCTGTATTGCAAACAGCAGTGGAGTTGAAATAGGGCTAGGGAAGATGGAGCCTTGTCATCCTTTGTCTCTGCAGGGCATTGTCCCAGCCACATAAGTCACAACTCTGGGGCATCCGGAGCTGATACGGGACTGGGTGTGACTTGTGCTAGCAGTGATTGCATGGTTCCCAAAGAAAAGGCAACTTCTCCGGACCGTGTGTTGGGAGGGGTTCCTGGAGAGCCCATTGCTCTGCCTACAACCCGCACCATGTGTCTATGGCCACAGAACGCTCTTCCTCGGCCAATACAGCACAACAGCATTGTTCAGTTCCTAGCGTTTTGCAGGAGTGTTGATTTCATTTTCAAAGCGTTTTGACGGAGCCCGTCGACCTTAGCAAACGAAGCGTCTCTGCCCGGCCCGTGGCTGCTGGCCTGACCCTTCGGCCCAGGCCCTGCACCCAGAGGCCAGCTCGGGCTCTTTTCTCAGGGCTCAGCTTTGTTTCTTCCCCAAAGGGCTTGTACAGCACATCAGTCATCCCCTCCCCCTGCACGGGGTCTTCCACAAGGGCCGATGGGTTTCCTACAGGTTCCCACTGTACTGGCCACTTCTCTGTGAGTCACCCTGTTCCAGCGCCTCCTCCAGGAGCCAACCTGCTTCCTGTAGCTCCTGCTTTTACCCAGAGGCTTCCTGCCACAGCCTCTCCCTTCCCACAGCCTGGCTTTTCCGGTCCCCTGCTCCCTAGCTGATCAGTCCCTGCTTGGGGGGTAGCCGATCTGCCACAGGCCAGGCTGGACCCAGCTCCTCTTCAATTTCCACAGGGCATTTTGTGGGAAATGTTAAATGTTTGATGGCCTGTTCCAGTCGGGGAGGAACACCCATTCTGCAGCGTCGACATCTCCCGTGGAATGGGGAGTCTGCCCTTTGGCTGTTCTCATTCACCGCTCACGCCCAGCCCACGGTCACTCCGTCTGCCTCACCAGCTCCCTGCATGCAATATCCTTCAAGAGGATGTGGTTTAAGGCCCCTGAGATGGGTCCTAGGGGCCTTAAACCAGGCCTAGAATGGGCCAAATGGTGCTCTGTCCAGCCCTCTCCCCCTGGCGTTCGACAGAGGGGACCTACCAGAGGTGGGCAGGAAGGGGGGTGGTCAGAGTTCTCTGTGCTGCAGCTGTTCGCCGATGGGGGTCCACTGCAGCCCGAGCATGGGTTAGAGCAGCCCCGAGGCCTCTCTAACATGCTGGGAGACAGGCAGGCACTTGCCTACTCACTGATGAGAGGGAGTACACACGCCCCTCTGGTTCCTGGGCTGAGCAAAGGAAGAGAGGGGCTGAGAACGGGCACCGTTCTATGGGTGTCCCCCGGGGCCTTTCGCTTTGCAGCTCAGACTTAGTGACGGGCTCTGGACAAAGGACTCTGGGCAGTCTGTTCAGGTTTCCTATATCCCGCAGGCCAGGCAGTGGAATGTCTTAACCCCCTGCAACGGGCTTTAGTTCAACGTACTGAACCCCAGCATCGGGGCTTGGCAAGTGACCCTTCTGCTTTGGGATTAAAAGTCTATTTCTCCAGGAAACTCCAGGCAAGCTGCCAGGCCTGGCGAAAAGGCAGAGGAAGGATCAAGCACATCACACCTTTCTTCCCCTTCTACCAGGGGTCCAGCCCCACAGCTCCGCCCTCTCTCGCTTGTACCCCGCGGGGGCGGGGGGAATTGCTTCAGTTCTCAGCAGTAGTAGGCTATTATCCTTCAATTGGCCAAGGGGAGAGCATGACCCAGGCGACACCTGTCCGGGAGCTCTGTGCTTTGGCCCTGGCGGACCCAGACCTCAGACCCAGCTTGGACCGAGGGGGACCCTGCTCCCCAGAGCGCGGCGCTCGGAGACCCGCCGGCGAGGGGCGCTGCTGTCCCCGGTGGATGCTCCGCGATTAACGCGCTCGGGCCGGCCCCTTTCCCCCATCACGTGGGCGAGAAAGGCGCCCGGCTCCCGGCGGAGAGCGGCTCGCTGCGCTTAGTTCAAACGTGCCGCGGAGCAGCGAGCCCGGCCGGCGAGCCACGCGCCCATCCAGCCCACGCCGGCCAGCAGCGCCCCGGGTCCGTGGGCAGCCAGGTAGGGGCCCCACGGGGCGATCCGCGCTGCAGCGGGAGCTGGCCCCTGTCCCGTTCGCCCCTGAGCCCGGAGGATCGGGGCTCCCGGCTCAGCTCGGCTCGGGGCAGGCGGGAAGGACAGTGCCCCTTACACCTCTGCCCCCGGCACACGCCTCCCGCCCCATGCAGCTGGCTCCGGCTGGAGCTCCCCAAACTGTCCCCGGGGTGGGGGGGTTTACGGTGGCTTCAGGTCTTGAGTCTAGCTTAGGGCTGGGCTGAGATTTGCCCATGAAGCCAGGTTGGCCCCGCTCCGCCCCATTGCGAGCCGGGTCTCCCCACTCGGCACAGAAACTCCCCTGGGCGAGCAGCCCTGGAAACACTCGGCTCTAAGGGACACTTGGCTTCATCCCCTGTCTTTGGGGTCCCCCCCACCCCTGCCGAGCCGCTCCCGCCTGCTGGCACCTCCTCCCCACAACCACCCTCTGGTGACACAAACTTGGGGCCCACCCATGCTGGCGGAGGGGAGCCGCTCCCAGCCAGCAGCCCCTTCTGTTCCCCACGGAATACACCCGGGGCAGGGCAGAGGTTTGTTCCTGCTTCTCTTCCCCGGGTTGTGATTGTCTGAGCGCCCGGCCCTGCTCTTGCCCTGGCTCCCTGTAGTGCTTCTGGAGGGCCCAGCCTGTGGGGCACAGAGCTTGCTGAGGAGGGGGGTGAGCAGGTGGGCGGGGGGAGAGAGACCTGGGCCTGGCTGTGTTGAAGCTGTGCAGGTCCTCAGGCGGACGGGGAGATTCCAGTGTGTCCCAGATCATCCCCCTCCCCAGCTCCCTCCTCTTCCTCACTTGCCCCAGCATCATTTCCCCAGCTCCCCACGCAGCAGCTGCAGAGAGCACAGGGGTCCCCTGCAGAAGGGACATGGAGAGGAGTGAGCAGTGGGGAGCTGGGTTGTGGGGAGGCCATGGGCTGCACAGTGTTCCCTGCAGGGGTGCAGGAAAGTTGCACTGAGTAGTGATGGGGAGACAGGGCCAGCAGAGGGAGGGAGGAAGGGGAGCTGTCCCCGAACAAAGCCCCTCTGGTGGGTTTCTGCCAAGAGGCGGCTGGCTGGGGCAGAGGGGAACGTGTGGAGCAGGGCTCAGGGTGGAGGTGACCCTGGGACATTGCTGGAGATGGCGGTTTCCGCCCCAGGGTTTTGCTGACATCCTCTCTCGGATCCCTGGGTGTTGTTCAGATCTGAGAAGGACGATGGGTTTGTGGGGGAAGCTGGAAGTGGCGCTGTCAGAGGGTTCCTGGGAGACCCATAGAAAGTCCCTGCTCTGGGGTCCATTCTGTCTTGAAGGCCAGAAGCGGCTGTGGGGTGACCCAGTGTGAGCTCCTGCCGAGCACGGGCCAGGGAACCTCACCCCCACATTCTTCCACCAGCCCAATCGTTTCTGGCTGTACTAGCGCCAGTCCATTGGGAAGTGAGTTACAGGCTCCAGTGAGGGAGTACCCACCAGGCCCCGCCGCTGGGCCCACGGTTAAGGACCCTTCCTTAAAAACGTGCAACTGCCACAGTGCAAAAGCAAAGCCCGACCCCGCAGGTCTCTGCCCCAGGGATGTACCATCCTCCCAGGAGGGGGCTATGCATTGTGCTTGAAGTTTGATCCCCCCCGTCCAATCTGCCGCTCTGGATCCGGCACCGGCGAACCACGAGCCTGGCACAGTCAAGTAGGGCGGGAGAGCCTGAGTGAGCTGGAGTGTTTGCCGAGCCCCCTCGGAGAAGTTTTCCCTAAGGGAGCCTGCTGCACCCAGAAACCAAGGCCCCTTCTCCACCCCCTCCACCCCCAGCCACGTGGTGTAAGGGGGGTGGGTCTCCTTACCAAAAGGCGGGGGGGCACGGTCGCTAGCTCCCAGTACCAAAAGAAAGGGGAGGGGTCGATGGGAAAGCAGGACAGAGACCATACTGTCCCCAAGACCAATGGGGCGAGGCTAGTGCTCCAGGGCGGGCTGATTGACAGGGCGGGCTGGCTAATGAGGGAGTCAGGAGCCTGGGGGGTCCTGTCCTCCCTGGGAGCTGGAATTGCCTGGGTCAGACAGGGTGGGGCGGCGCTAAGGAGAGAGCAGGGGCCTGAGTCGAGCTGGGGAGCAGGGCCAGGCCGGGGCCAGAGGAGCAGCCCAGGGAGCTGGAAGCGGAGCAGCAGCCGCGCTGAGGCAGGGCGGAGCTGGAATGGGGGCAGGGGCTGGAGCAGTCCGGAGCCAGGTGTAGGGAGCAGCTGGAGAGAGCGAGGGGGGACCCTGGGCAGCTGGCCCCATGCAGGGAGACACCCCCTACCAAGGGGCCCTGCAGGCCAGACCTGGCGGGGGATTGTAACCCAGACGGGGGGCTGACGCTGGGAAGAAGGATCCTGCCCCCTAGAGCCTGAGGGCGTGTGTCCACCACCAGAGCAGGTGTCTGACCCACAGCATCCCTGCAGCACAGCCTGGGCTGTGTGAGGAACAGACTGAACTGCCCTGACACCCCAGAGACGCTGGTTGTGACATCCCCGTGCCACAGAGCGGGCTGACGGGTTTTCCTTTCACTTTTCCATTTCCTCCTTGTTTTTTTATGTCGATTGCTGTTTAATAAATTATATTTGCTTAGAACTGTATGGAATGGTCAGTGGGTCAGGGAAGTGCCCAGTGCGGAGAGAGCACCCCGATGTGGGGACACCCTAGCCCCTGACCTATGTGACCATGACCAGGTTGGGGGTCAAGCTCCCCAGGAATCCTGAGCCCAGCCTTGTCGCGGTTCCGAGGACTCTGCCCCACAGAAGAGTGGAAGGGGAGCCCTCGAGGGCAGGCAGGGCTCTGGGTAAAGGAAGTGGGTGCGAGGATTCTGATGGTAGCGTATAGGGCAGGAGAGTTCCCCACAATAGCGGGACCATCCCCCGCTTGCACAAATAATACCTGACTTAGTGGCTTCAGCGCATGTGTTGTAAGCAATTCACGTTTGGCAGCCTGGGCCGCATTCTTTTTCCTTGACCCCATCCCACCCCTATAAAGCTCCCCTGTGTGCATGGAGGCGTGTTCAGTGACTTGTCCTGGATCAAAGGGAGAGTCGTGGGGAACAGCTAAGGGGTGGTCACACAGCGGGGAGGGGAAGAGGCTGCCTCTGCTGAGCTGGATTTCCTCTTTGGGGTTCACAGCTCCCAACAGCTGCACCCTGCAAACTCCCGTGTCCCTGGAGGGCGGCTGGAGGTGGTGGCCCAGTGCTGGCTGCGCGGCTTCCCAGGTTCAAGCCAGGAGATCTACAAGCTCTGTAGGGATGCAGAGGAGGGTTGAAATGAAAATATCCTTGGTCCAAACTCCGCCCAGGCCCCACCGCTTTCCCGGGCCACCCGCTGAATTCCAGGGTCTCCCTTTTCTTGTCTTTTGCTCCATGTTTCCCAGTGTGGTTGGGCTGACCCGTTCTCAGGAGATCGCCCTGTGGAAGAGAATCGGGTACCCTCCTGTGCTCGAGCCACAGGGTGGATGGAGACTTCCCTTCCTCTAGCACCGGGTGCAATCCAAGGCTTGGCAGTGCACAAAGACCAGTGAATCCAGTGCCTTTCCCCTGCGCCTCTGCACGCATTCTGCCCACCACGGGCCCCCAGCCACTGTGCCAGGGACAGGAGCTTTCTACCCCATCCCTGCTGCGAGCATCAAGAGCCCTGAACTTTGGTCTGCCTAGCTGGCCCTTTGAGGTTCTCATGTAGCAGAGAGGGACATTGAAGGTTAAAGAGACCCAGCTCCTTCCTGGTTGCGTTGTGAAATGCATTCTGCTCTCATGCTGGTGCAGGAATGTAATTAGCAAAGCAAGGAGACTCGCTTTCTAGTCTGTAATCCTGAACTAATTAGCAAAGCACCAGAGATGAACCCATGGAAAGATGCTAACAGCCAGGTCAGCAGCCCATACATCTGTGGAGCTGCAGCTTTAGGGCGGGTGGAGCTGAAATGCTGGTCCGGGAAGGAGGAGTTTACGCCATGCCAGCCTAAACTAACCTCCCCCACGCCTGGCCTGGATTCCCCACATTGCTGAAGTAATGACAGGCCTCTTGAATCTTCAGAGTCTAACTGTTTGTTTCTTGTCAATTGTCTCCATGGCACTGATGTAATGATGGCTTCTGCCTTCCACACCACCCTCTCCTGCTTGAATCATAGAATCTCAGGGTTGGAAGGGACTATGATGGTGCTGTTCCTGGTGGGATGCAACTGAGAGTGCCAGGTCAGGACAAATTGCTTTTAAAAGAGCAGCTAGAGCCCAGAGCTGGGGTTTCTCCACCCTAAAGGCATACCAAACCAGCCAAACAGAAAAGACTTTGATTTTGCCCCACTGGCTAGCCCCAAGTCACACAAGCAATTCCCTTAGACACTCCAGCTTCCCAATATCACCACCAGCCACCTCTCCTGGGAACAAACGGTTATGAAAACCAATACCCCAAATAAAGAAAATGGTTCTCCCCAATTCCAAAGAATCAGGCCCTAGACCCAGGTCAATCTACAAATCAGATCTTACCCACAAATCATGCTGTAGCCAATCCTTTAGAATGTAAAATCTAAAGGTTTATTATACAAGGAAAAAGATATAGGTGAGGGTTAGAAATGGTTGAAGGAAATCAATTACATGCAGTAATGGCAAATCTCTTGGTTCAGGCTTGCATCATTGGTAGAACAAACTGCAGGTTGAAATCAATGTCTCTGGAATACATTCCCTGGAGGAATGGGTCATCAATCCTTTGGCCAGAATTTCCATTTGTAGCAAAGTCCCATGCAGAAGTAGGAACAAGGCTGGAGACTAGAGCTCAAGGATGGTGTTTCTCCACCCTAAAGGCAAACCAATCCAGCTAGACAGAAAAGACTTTGGTTTCGCCCCACTGGCTAGCCATAAGTCACACAAGCAATTCCCTTAGACACTCCAGCTTCCCAGTATCACCACCAGCAGACACCTGCCCTGGGGACAAATGGTTATGAAAACCAATACCCCAAATAAAGAAAACGGTTCTCCCCAATTCCAAAGAAGCAG
>ML677358.1:18975756-18992863 GCA_007922305.1 Dermatemys mawii
ACCTTGGTTGCACCAATGATCTATATGATCCCAGATAATTTCAGTAATGTGACAGGGGTACCACCCCTTTATATCCTTCCCAGGTGCAGGAATTTCTCTGTCCTTCGCTGTGGAAACTTACCACAAAATGGAGTTTGAGTCACTTGGGCAATTCCTACCCCCTTTGCTAAGACACAGGATGTGTCTACCTTCCCGTAATGGGTCGATTGTGTAGCTTATGGTTCTTGATGGGCCATCAAGCAGGCCAGGTGGAGCTAACCACAACTTGTCTGGGATTGCACCCAAAAGCAAAGCATAATTTTGAAATACAGACGCTATATAGCCAATATTCATAACTTTAGCTACAAAAATGATACACGCATACAAATAGCATAGTCATAATCAGCAGACCATAACCTGGTTGTAGACACCTTATATGGCCCCCTTTACATAAGATTTGGTGCCCCTACAGTACCTTGATTGCACCAATGATCTATATGATCCCAGATAATTTCAGTAACGTGACAGGGACCTCAGGAGGTATCTAGTCCAACCACCTGCTCAAATCCCCAACTAAATGATCCCAGCGAATAGAGCTGAAGGAGTAATTCTGTTAGCTGCTAGCAGTAGTAGGATGTTATCCTCTTGTGCAGGGGTCAGCAATATTTCAGGAGTGGTGTACCGAGTCTTCATTTATTCACCCTAATTTACGGTTTCGCGTGCCGGTAATACATTTTAACGTTTTTAGGTCTCTTTCTATAAGTCTATAATATGGAACTAAACGATTGTTGTATGTAAGATAAATAACGTTTTTGAAATGTTTAAGAAGCTTCATTTAAAATTAAATTAAAATGCAGAGCCCCCCACCCCAGACTGGTGTCCAGGACCCGGGCAGTGTGAGTGCCACTGAAAATCAACTCGCGTGCCATTTTTGGCATGCATGCCATAGGTTGCCTACCCCTGGACTAGTGGATAACCGTGTGTGATACATGCACATCCTGTTTCAGTGTGTTACACTGAATTTGACTTATTCTGCCACTGCTAATTAGTTGTTGCCAGCAGGGAAAACAAGCCTTTCCCTTGGAAATACTTTTCTGTTGGAGCAAGCTGCCCTCCTCCTCCCACCAATCAGCAAGTAGATTGTTATTAAATGTTCTTTGCTTCTTGCCTTAAACTTGCTGCATGCTGTTGCTATGCACTGTTAAAAAGCTGCAGTGTTCCATCCCAGAGAGGGCCGCTTTTCAGCGGCAGGTGAAGTGCTGACTGCATATAGCTGTGGATCAACATCTGTAAAACTCTTTGGAGAGGCAGGTTCTGCAGACACTGGGTTGATGAACATTGTTCACTCACCAATACAGCTGCTGAAAAATGATCAGAGATGCTCTTTCCTCCAACCCCCGGGCTGAGGGTGTTGCTGCGTCTCTGGATTGAAAGGACTAATCTCCGCCCCCAGGTTCACTCGGTGCCTTGAGCTTCCACTCGTGGGCCATGTGGGCCCATTCATCACGTTCTCTTACTTCTATAGAATCTTCCCTTCCACATCTTCCCCCCAGCCAGATAGTTTCCCTGCAGAGGACAGGAACACGGGCCACTCCAGGCCGCAAGTGCAGCACATTCGCCCTATGTACGCCCTAACCCAGAGCTCCTTGCTTCGGCCTCCATTTTTCCATCATGCCGCACCAGGAAATCTGTGAATTATTTACTCATCTTATCTCTCGAACCCTGCCCCGTGCTTGGCTCTGGTATTTTTGAACCACTGCCAGTGCTATAAAGCATCTCTTTATGAATTTTACGTTTTAAACTGAGCTGGTTTGGTTTTTCCTGGTGGAGAGAGTGAATTGGGAGCATGAAAATTTACCTCAATCCTCTCCCTAATCTGGCGCTTTTAAACATCTGGAGTGACTGCTCTTCCTTCATCTCTGCAGTAACTTTCTCTGGTACCTGGGGGTTCTGGTGCCAGGTCTTTGTGCTCTCTACACATGCATGGATTGCGGAGAGCCTCTTCCCATTTACACTAGGTAACTCTGTCCGCTTCCATGGAGTAACCCAGGCCTAGGTCTCTCAGTCTGTCCGCAAGTGAAAGTCTCTCCAGGCCCCGATCGTCTGCATGTGGAACACACACATCTGGGGAGAGAAGGAAGGAGGATGTATTGTCCTCTTCAAACCCAATCCATCTGTCAATGTGTGAGAACACACGTTCACATTCTCTTAAATCAGTGGATCTCAAAAAGGAGTACATGTACCCCTGGGGGTATGCAGATGTCTTCCAGGGGTACATCAGCTTCTCTCGATATTTGTCTAGTTTTACAACAGGCTGCATAAAAAGCACTAGTGAAATCAGGACAGACTAAAATTTCATACAAACATTGACTTTTTTCTACTGCTCTGTGTACTATTCACTGACACGTAAATACAATATTCATATCCCAGTGGATTTATTTTATTTTTATATGGTAAAATGAGAAAGTCAGCACGTTTTCAGTAATGGTGTGCTATGACACTTTTGTATTTTTATGTCTGATTTTGTAAGCAAGTAGTTTTTAAGCAAGGATAAATTTGGGGATACACAAGACAAATCATTCTCCTGAAAGGGGTACAGTAGTCTGGAAGGGATGAGAGCCACTCTCTTAAATATTCTGTGATACAAACAGTTTCCTGGGAGGGAGGAGAATAGTGAGTCCTAGGGCTGGAAACTGGGAAGTCCTAAATTCTAGTCTTGATTCTGACTTCCTTTGTGCCCCTGGATAAATGGGAGCTTCCTGCCTCAGTTTCCCCTTCTGTGAGGGATAAATAACACTGCTTGCCTGCCACTTAGGGGATAGCAAGGGTCCATTAGCTGGAGTTTCAAAGTACTTTGGAGACACATCCCATGATGATCAGCTGCAAAGCACTCTTTTGTGTAGTTGGGGTTTATTAGTGTTATCTTTACCCTCCCTATTTCTGCTCTCCCAGTGAAGGACAGGTCTTTGTTTAGAGATTATCAAGCCAGCCAGACACAGACCCTTCTACTAGTTTCCCCCAGGGAACAGCTCAAAAAGAGCACAGTGGTTTTCTGTTTCACCGCACAAGACAGCGCGGGGAAGACGTTGCTTCCTTTTCCTGGTCATGGTATTTGTGAGCTCAGAGAGGACTCCTGGGGGGAGATATTTATAAAATAGTCACACTCCAGCAGAAATGATCGTTCAGCCGAGTGTAATTCTCTAGCTTGCTTTTTCATCGTAGTACTGTTTCAGAAACTGTGAGGAAGAGACTTTAGTCGTTTCACTGGCAGGACGTCACCAGACCATGGGGCTCTTATTAAGAGAAGTTGCAGTCGTCTCTGATGTGCTGCTCTGGCAGCATTCACATGATGGTAAGCGGTGGGGCTTGGTTCCGCTCTTATCGTCACAGGTGATGCACTGGTGTCACTTCCGTTGATTTCAGTAGCAGGATTCCTGATTCGCACCTGTGTAACTCAGAGGCAGAGACCAGCCTGTGGTGTATTGAGCTGCCACTATTCTCTACAGCCGTATTTGGGGGGAGTTTAATGCGGGTGGTCAGTCTTGGCTCGAGAGAGCTCATAATCCAGCTGGTGGGTGCTGCAGGCCAAGGTTGGGGTGCACTGTCTGGCAGTGTGATGCACTCTTGCAGTGCTTGGGGTTTGTCTTCCAGCCCCAGCTGCTGGAGTCACGGACTGATGAGAGAATTTCAGGTTTTGTTTTTAACTAAGGACGTTTCTTGCTCTAGTGTTCTTGGAGAAAAGCTTGTAAACGTGACCCCTAAAGGCAGGAGCCAAACAACAAAACGCCCAGGTTTAGCATTTTTAAGCCAACCTCATGATTTTTGTGGCTTCACTGATGGCTTCTGAGCACTGGGAGTTTTCTGAGATTCCCTGACCTTTGTGGGCCTGGTGCATGGCGCTGCCTAGGTGTGTCAGCTTTTCCATCAGTATATTCACACACACAGCTGAGAAGAGCACTTGGCTACCCCCCCGGCAGGTAACCAAAACCTAATGTGCAGACTGTCCTCAGCACTGGTGAGGCTTGCGGGAATAGTTACTTGATAGGGTTAATTAGGTGCACAGGAAATCCAATTGGTTTTTTAAATTCACACTTATTATTCTTCCTGACTAAGCCCTGCAGGGGAAGGGAAGAGTAATTTCACTCGCTGATTGTTCCTGGTAGGGAAGGCGTGTTGGCAAGGCTTGGGGAAGATGCGCCTCCAGCAAGGGACGTTCTTGTTCCCACCTGGACAGACTAGTTGAGGGGCTCATGTAGGGCAGCAGGTGTGTGTGTATTGGAGGAGGGTGCCCGGGTATCTGTAGGAGTCGCTGTTGAAGGGCTTTGCAGAAGAGCCTTCTTGGAGCAGTACTGAAGAGGGGGATAGCTCCAAGCACAGGCCGTGGCTTGGAGAATGCACAGATGGGCTAGTATCAGAGGGGTGGCCGTGTTTCCAGGTAGACTAGTTTCTTTCTCCACGAGGTGTCTTTGGGAGTGCGGGCACTGACGTGCTTGTCTCCTACCCAGAGAGATGCCATGCAGATCAAAGAGAGATGCTGGGTCGGGCGCTCCCAGATGCCACCTCAGGGCTTGGTGGAGTGCAGGGAAGCTACGGGCTGGTGATGGTTCAAAGAACTAGCCGGGGCCAAGGTCCTGGCTTCTTAAGGATGAACTTCCTTGCTCAGAGCAGAGACCAGCCTCCCCCTAGCACAGGGGTCTGTTCTGCTGCCGGCTTGGACACCTGCCATTTAGTGCTCTGTAGGGCAGATAGCAAGATCCGGGGGCTGGGTTCCAGCCGCAGGGCCCGAGTCTCCCCTGTCTTACGTCGGTTTGACACCAGTGCAGCTCCGTTGACTTCAGATCACGGCAGCTGGCAGCAGCATAAGTGAGGTGGGAGGTGCAGGTTTGGTTTCTGGCCCGTCCCTCCCTTCTCGAGGGGCTTGGGAAACGGTGCGTTCATCCACGTCCCCGAGAGGGGCAGGCGAGCAGAGCAATACCAGGGAGTTGGCTGCCGGGGCCTCTCTCGGCTCACCAGTGATGTTCCTGGGATGGTTGGGACCCCCTTGTAGTCACTGGTGCTCTCTGCCGCAGACCCTCCGCCTGTCCCGGTCACTGGCTGCAGGCCTGAGCCTTGCCCTTTCCTTCCAGATCCCGAGCACTGAGTGGTGTTTGCAGCGCAGGACCGGCGGCATGGACCAGCCTGAAGGAATGATGTAGCAGAATCTCCCTCCCTACCTTCTCCAGCCTGACCATGTGGACAGAGCCAGGCATGGTTGAGACTCTACGTGACTCAGCCCCTCTTAATTCCTCGGAGAGGAGGAGGAGAAGAGCAAGGAAGAGGGAGAGATTGAGACTCAAAGGCAGCTGCCAGAGAGGCACCTGGCAACTAACGGACTGATCCCGACTGGTGCTGATACATGGGAGTGATCTCTGGGCGTTATTTCTGCGTAGAGCCCACGTCCTCTCCTAGCTCCGGCTACAGAGTCCCCGACTGGTCCCTGTCACCTTTACGGAGACAAAGAACGAAGAAGTGAACCCGAATCTCTATGCCGAGGGCGTGGGTGCCCGAGGCTGGTTTGAGAAGGGCTCTGGGGACGTTCATTGTGGGCCCCAGCAGGACCTGCTATCCAAGTAGCTGCAGAGCTCAGGCAGAACTCAGCCATCATGGTAGCCCAGGACTGATCGCCTGTGCCTCCTTGCCATGGATCCATGTCGGAATGACACAGCTGCTTCGAAAGGCATGAGCTGCAACCCAGAGACGGTGCTCATTGGAGTGGTGCTCGCCGTGCTCATTGTGGTCACCGTCTGCGGCAACGTGGTCGTCTGCCTGGCCGTCTCCTTCAACCGCAAGCTCCGCAGCCTGACAAACTGCTTCATCGTCTCCTTGGCTGTCACCGACCTGCTGCTGGGCCTCATGGTGCTGCCCTTCTCCGCCATCTACGAGCTCACGCGTGAGTGGCACTTTGGCCCCACCTTGTGCAACATCTACATCAGCCTGGACGTCATGCTGTGCACGGCCTCCATCCTCAACCTCTTCATGATCAGCATAGACCGCTACTACGCCATCACGGCCCCGCTCCGCTACACCCAGCTGGTCACCCCGCTGCGGGTGGCCGTGGCCATGTTTGTCAGCTGGGTGGTCTCGCTGATGGTCTCCTTCCTGCCCATCCACCTGGGCTGGAACACCGACGGCCCCGGCGTGCAGAACACGGGCTTCAACAGCAGCACGGAGTGCGAGCTGGCGGTCAACGCCGTCTATGGGCTGGTGGATGCCTTGCTCACCTTCTACCTTCCCTTGGTGGTTATGTGCGTCATGTACTACCGGATATTCCGGATCGCCAGGGAGCAAGCCAAGAGGATAAACCACGCCGCCTGCTGCAAGCCCACCAGCCCTGCGCTGCTCATTGTGAAAGAGCACAAGGCCACGGTGACACTAGCGGCGGTGCTGGGGGCGTTCGTCATCTGCTGGTTCCCTTATTTCACGGTATTCACTTACCGAGGGATGGTGGGGAACAAGGTGGATAAGACGACCTACTCCATAGTTTTATGGCTGGGCTATGCCAACTCAGCCCTGAACCCCATCTTGTACGCTGCTCTGAACAGGGACTTCCGCACCGCCTACCAGCGCCTGCTTCACTGTCGAAAGGTGGGGCCCCTCTCCAGGAGCACTCCCCTCACCCCCACACATCTGTCCCGCTCCAGTGGGAGAGCCCACAAGCAAGCACTGAGCGCGCAGGAGGATAAGCCTCTGAGGATGCAGCTGAGGAACGGGAAGGAGAACTCGCTCGCTCGAGACGCCATGGAAAGGTATTGTTGCTCCCTCGTGTTGGTTTGGTGGGGAGGTCCGGGGTGGGGCAGGGGGGAGCAGGGACAGGAACGTCACATGGCTTTGGCTTTGTGTCCAAATTAGAGCTGGGCTTAGACTTGATTCAAGGCACAGGACACGGACCCCGTGAGCTTGGATGCTGTTGTAATATCTCTGGCCACCTAGGTCTTGCACAGTATGGCACAGGTAACAGCAGGGGTAGAACTCACTTCCCCCTGCTCTGCTAGCACGTGAGCGACAAGAGAATAGTCTCCTTGTAGTGTGCAGTATAGGGCCATGGACACACAGCTGGGCAGTTCTGATTCCACCCACCAGAGGGCAGTGGGGAGGTAGCCAGTTTGTTACAAGAGCAAACTTTAAATGACCCCTTCAGTCCCTCTGCTTCTTCCCCTGTAAACACGTGAAGCTGGATAATAGGCTGGGGAGGATGGGGGCTAATAGGAACTAACTCGGATTAGCTGAAGAGCCACATTTAGCTCCAGTGGGGGTGGGCAGCCCTTTTGTCTGTTGCCACTTGTACATGTCCGCTCTCTTCATGCTCTGCATCTTAAACCAGGAGGGACAGCAGCATCTACCGCTGTGGTTAGAACTTGATCGCTGGTCCCTCGAGCAGCGCAACAGAACAGAGGGGAGAGTGTCTCTCTGGGGCAGAGGCATCCTGCAGCACCTCCTTGTCCTCCTGGGACAGGGTCTGGGAGAGAATTGGGCTTTTCTACAGCCCAGGGAGCCCCGTGCGTTCTCCTGAGCCGCAACGCAGAGCCCAGAGCACGGCCCTCCGAGTCCAGACCCTGTAGGGCAAGGACGAAGCTGGCGTCTTCGCAGCATACGTTAGATCAAACATAGAATAGTCTCGGGTGGAGGTTGCAATGTGACCGTGCACCTGAGAACTCCAGAACTGAGAGCGAGCAAAACAGGCTGTCTCCTAAGGCAATAAAAATACCGTTCACCAGTATGGTGCCATCTGCTAGAGGGTCGCCGGGCACTTTGCCGACATTCTGAGCGAGCCTGCCTGGGGGAGAGGTGGGTTCTCCTCACACGATGGGGTCTGACTACCCTTCAAACGCTACGAGTAAGTACTGATTAGTGCGTCAGTGTAGACAGGATCTATGCCAGAAGAAAGGGGTGTCACGGTCTCTCGTTTCCCATGAGCTGCCCATTTGGCTGTAACCAGTAAATCACAGTGCTCCGCCTGTAGGTTTCTACGGCTGCTGAGTTCAGCCAACAAGCCAGTTCTGTTCACGTTCCCGAGAAAAGTCAAGTACTAGCTAAACTTAAGGCGGAGTGCATTGGCTTTTCTTTTTGTTAATATGCAAATGTGCATGCAAATTAGGCCATTCCTCAGCATCTCAGACTCAGAGCCCCATTCCACACGCTGCCCACCATCGCTTCCATATCACTCTGGGCGAGCAGTGGGAGGGAGCGACTGAGGCAGCGGTGCCTGGCAAGTCCTAAGGTTGCTGCAACCAGGAGAGGCTTGAGGGAGGCTAGGGGCTGGTTACCTTGCAGGGCTTCCCCCCTGTGCTGCACAGAGCCATAGCCCTGCCAGCACCCCTGTTCCCCGGAGCCCAGGCAGGAGAGTCGAAGGGAGGGAGGGAGCGAGCGCCAATCTTCCCGCTCCTGTGCAAGAGAGAGGAAAAGGAAAGAGTGCAGCTTGTTTTCCTTCCTTGCTGCCAGCGGTTCCTGCTCCTTGCAGGCCTTTCCTCTGAGCCCTGGGCTGCAGCCCGATAAGTGATTCAGAAACGTCCCACCCAGCAGATAGCCTGTACTCTCCCCGCTGCCTTTCCTGGCAGCGCCGGCAAAGGGCTGATTCTTGGCGTTGTCCTGGCTGGCGCCGGTGGCGGAGAAGCAAGGGAGCAGGTTTCCTACGCCCCAGCTGGAGAGTATCACTCCGGTGCCCTGCCCCAGCCTCTGCCAAGATCGGTGCTGCTCACCCATGTCCCAGAGCGCTCCGCGCCTGCCCTCAAGCTCCCATTGACGGTACAAAAGGCTGGACCCAGGGTGGTAGCCTGGCAGAGAGACCCTGGAGGAGTAGCTGGTGTCACGGGGGGTGCGGGAGTCCCGTTCCCACACCCCCCACTTCCTGGGATTCACAGTGATTCTTAGCCAGCCAGTAGATCAGAAGGTTTATTTGAGATGCCAGGCACACAATCCCACTTAGAGCTGTCAGTACAAACAGGCCCCCTTGGCCCGGCCCTTCTGGGGGGGCAGGGAGATGAGACCCCGAATCCGGGCTCCCTCCTCTTCCCCAGCCAGCGTCTAACCCCTTTTCAAACCCTCCAACATCTGCCTGCCCTTTGTTCCCTTGCCAGCCCCAAGGTGTCAACTCCCCTCCCCCTCCATCTCAGGTTACAGCTCCAGGTTTCCAGGTCAGAGTAGTTTAGCCTCAGGAGTCATGTCCACCCTTCCCCCTACTTGTCACAGCTGGTCCAAGCATCAGCTCAGGGCTGAGAGCCCCAGGTCCTACTGCATGTGCTGTGGTTGTAGGACAGCCCCTTCCACTGCCAGGCTCAGCCCGGGGAGTCTCTGCTCTCCTCTGGCCCCAGCTGATACAGGCGCTTGCCGGGGCTCGAGGGAGAGGCTACAGCGAGCGCAGCCTTTAGACGTCCGCAGGAGGGATCTGCAGGGTCTCCATTGCTGTGCAGCCTGGCCTGCTTCACAGGGCTGGTTCTGGACAGGCCGCCTTCCCCCGCGGGTGCGCAGAGAGAACTGGGAGAGGAGACTGTGCTCCAAGGCAGGGAGCGCGCTGTCTGTTTGTAAGAGCTTCGTGGTTCCATTTTGTTCGTTCATTGCAACTTGGATCGGTGCTTTTCCCTGGTACTATTTGGGCAGAGCCCCCTACGATGCTGGGAGCGGGAGAGGGAAGGCAGGGCAGAGAGCCCCAGACCTCACAGCCCGGGGCGGGAGGTTCTCTTCCACCCGCAGCTGGCTAGTGGGAAGTCGCCTCGAGGAGGAGCTGGAGGAGGAAGGTCAGGGCTCGCTCATTTCCATGGCCTTTTGAAAGCAGTGGGAGTAGCCAACCCTCATTTCCCCCACTCCTGCCTGTCTCCTTCACAGACACCGGATCCAGCCACCCTCTGTCTGGCCTAGTGGCCTTGCTCTGGGAGGTGGAGGTAGGAGGTGGATTCCTGGCTCCCCGTTGTGCACTGAAGTTATTATTGACAGTGAGCGAGGAAGGGTGAAGGGCTGGGGAGGAGGCGTATTCAGTATCTCTCAACCCTTCATCCCCGGAGACCAAGGAGATCTCACCACAAAGGGAAATCCAATGTGAAGCTTTTCTGGTGTTGAGTTCTCCTGGAGCAGGATTGGGAGGAGTTTTCACTCCTGCTTGGGGAGCCAGGGGGCTGTCTGGGCTGGACGGCCACAAACAGATCTGAATTGGAAAATTCTGGCCACGTTTTCTTTTGAAAATGACGGTACCGGGTTTAACACACAGGCTTAGATGTGTTTACACAGAGGGAGTGAGGAGAGCTCTCATTTCAATGAGCCTACATTCCCCTTGCCAGCCTGCAGCCTGAGTGGGATGGGAAGTAGCCCCAGTTGTAGGCAGAAGCACAGCACCGGGATTGCTAAAAGAAAAGGAGCTGGGACGCCAGTAATCCCAATTTTCCAGCCAAAAGAGGAGGGCAGGGCTGAAGAAACCCAAGTACCCTTGGGAAAGCAAAGTGAACTCTGCTCTCCTCGTGACGTGAGCTTGTCAAGGGTGCACTGCCCAGGAAATTATACTGAGCTAGGAAAAGCTCCTGCCAGCTGGGAGGAGCTCGGTTCTCCCAGGGAGATCCCAGGAGCCAGGTTCTGGGCAGTGAGAGACAGGCCCTTATCCGCATGGTATAGATGGGGAGTGAGGCACAGGGACGTTTGGTGGTTCACCAGGGGAGTCTTGGCAGTGACAGGGACTGAGCTAGGGCCCCTGAGTCCTGGTCCAGCCCCCTTACAGCCTCTCCCTGCGTCTTCTCGAGCCCAGCTCTGGGTTATCCCCACGAGGGAGAGGAAAAGTGTCACCACGAAAGCACGTGCTTGAAACTGACGATGCAGCACTTGGGCCATCCACCATCCCAGGAGAGCCCAGAGCCCATTTGAAATGCACCCTGGACCGGAAGCACCCTGCGCCCGGGTGCGTGAAGTGGGGCGATCGGTGCGAAACCACAAGGGGAGGAGCTGAGCCCGGACTCACACTGCACGGGGCAGCATTCGTCACGCCGGGTTTTCTCCTCACCCATCCCAGGAGGGGTTCCCTTGAGCCCCGCTCACCCCACGTCCCCGTTACTGACAAAGAGCCTGCCTTCTGCATGCCTGGCTCTCTGGCGGAGGGAGGGATGGACAGGGAGGGGCAGGTTCTCCCCACCTGTAGCAGGACCAGCGGGGCCCTGTCCGTGGTGGTACCTCAGTGTGGAAGGGGGTGAGCTCAGGAGCAGGGCTGGAGCGTCTCCTGAACCGGCTGGGGAGGTGCTGCCAAGCCCTGCCAGCCTGGTCTCTCGCCGGGGGGTGCTCTAAGCTCAGGGGCTCCAGTCTCTCTCTCATCCCCCCACCCGCCCGCAGTGACGCCGCGGGGCCGGGCAGTACCGGGGCACTGGTTTAGGTACGTGCTAAGGCTGCAGGGCAGACAGGCTAGAGGCAGCCCCAGAGGGGCCCTGACAGGGATCCCCCCCAGCAATCAGGTGTTGGGGGAGCGGTCTGCAGAGCTGGGGCCAATGGGCTGGGATTTCTCGGCACTTTCTGTCACAGTGCGGTATGGCCCCCTCCCTGAACGAGGCATGGAGGGGGGCTAAGTGGGGCAAACTGAAGATCACAAGAAAACCCAGCAGTAGGCTGGCAAATTGCACCAAATGCCACTAATAGTGACCGGTGAGCACGAGAGCCCCAAGAGCTGTGGTCTCCCAGGAGGACACTGCAGAGAGGGCCAGTTATTCACTGCCTTCATGCCCCATTTGAAGGGCACATGGGTCCTTCCATCCTAGAGCTGGGAGCCTGCTTCTTTCCAAGGGAGGAAGTTACATGGAGACAGACCCCGGGGATCGCTGCGAATGTCTCCCCGTCTCTGTGGGCTGCGCTGCAGCGCCTGGTGGGAGACGGGGGCGCAGAGCAGGGACCAGAATCCCCGCGGACACGCTCTCTGTTCCTCCCGTACTGCGTGGACATGCCAAAACCAGGTGGCAACGTCCTGCGCAAGGACCCGCAGCCTCAGCTGGGAACTGCCCGCTAACTCGCCAGCAGCTGTTGAAGGGTCCCCACACTGCTGCTGCTGCGCCCCCTCCCTCCTCCTACCGGAATCTGTCTGACCACCTGAGACCTGGGAACAGGAGCCAGGGGCCACAGTTGGAGCCGTGAGCCAAGGTCGGGGGCTGGAGCTGCAGCCGGGACTGGGGGCAGGACAGGAGCCAGACCAGAACTGGAGGCAGAGTGGGGCTGGGCAGTGCTCCCTCCCTTTGCCCCATGGGGGCTGACCTGAGCCCCACCACACCCCACTGGGCGCATCCCCCAGTTTGGAGACCACTGGTCTAAACAGATGCAACTCTGCTGACTTCCGTGGCACAGATAAAATCAAAAATTTCATAAGTTCCTGGAGGTTAGGTCCATCAATGGCACTTAGACAGGGTGGGCAGGGAGGGTGTCCCTAGCCTCTGTTTGCCAGGAGCCGGGAATGGGCGACAGGGGATGGATCAGGTGATGATTCCCTGTTCTGTTCATTCCCTCTGGGGCACCTGGCATTGCCACCGTCAGAAGACAGGATTCTGGGCTGGATGGACCATCGCTCTGACCCAATGTGGCCATTCTTACCTTTGGTGCAGCAGAGAGCAGAGTGCGGTGTTAGCAAAGGGGCCGCTTTCCTCTGATCTTAGAGCCACAGCTGGTCTGTTCTAACTGGGACGGGACTGAGGAGTGAATTGTCCTATTTCTCTGAATGTGGAAATAGGAATAACAGGATGGGTCCAAAGCTGACTTAGAAACTAGACGGTTTCATTTTGCCCTGTCCATAGCGCACTCCCCTGCAGGCTGCTGGAGTCTTTGCAACAGCCCAGCATTAGCAGGAGAGACCAACCTCTGTGATACTCTGTTAAACTCAGACCCTCCCTAAGTAGGAGAGACCCCTTTTCCCATGGAGTCAGCCTCCCCCCACCCCCAGCTCCCAGGCTGGCACCTAAATAAGAGGCCAGGTTTTCAAAGGAGCTCAGCTGATTGGAGCTGAGTTATTTGTACAATCTGATGCGTTCAGTTAAGTGCCTGAGTGGGATCAGCTCTCTGGAAATTCAGTCTCAATGGTGCATGCAGCGCACTGCTGAATATCTGGCCAATTATCCTTCGTTAGGCAGAGCTAGAGAATAGATCAGCAAATGCTGTCGGACGATGTCATTCAATGCGATGCCACCCCCGGGGTGGGGAGTTCAAATCTGGCCGCTCCATCTGCAAACAGAGAAAAGGGGATGACACAAATCACTAGTGCCCTGGAGAGACTGGGATTGGCTAGAGCGGAGCTGGCCAAAAGGGGACATGACTCAGATATGGAAAACGGGACAGAGGAGGACCCTCCTCCTCACCCCTCGAACCACCGGGAAAAGAAAAGGGAACTCACTGAAAACTGATCAGAGGGAAGGCTGTTGTGGGCACAGCTCATAATTCACTTGGAACTCCCTGCCACTTGAATCCAGTGAGGTGAAAGCTTAACTGCTTCGGACAAGGCTTGGACGTTTCTATCATTTGTGGGGCATCCACAGTGATATTAGTGAGGTTAAAAATGGGTAAAAGGTTTAAATGTCAACCAGGAATGGAGGGAGGCTAGGCAGCAAATGGCCCAGCCACGCTAGCGAACGGCACCCGCCAACACACAGTCACACCCCTGCTTCCCCCTGCGGCAGGCCAGGCCAGCCTGCTCAGTGGCGCTCCGGGAAATGTGGTGACCTGTGAGCCATGGGAAGAGAAATGCTCCGTCGCTGGGGAAATAACCACATTACCGGCCACAAATGAGGCTGGTTTGATTTGCCCAGCGGTCACTGTCAGCCTGGTTCCTCTCCAGCCTGCTCCGCTCTCTCCCGGCGCTGGGTGATGCAAACCAGAAGGCCAGGGGCACTGCCGGGTCTGGCGCAGAGAGATGCATGAGAGGAAGAGGCAGCAGCCCAGAGCCTCAGCAGAACACGGAGTGTCACCGAGTGACTGAGTGATTCTTTTTTTTGTCTTTAATTTAATTCTCTCCAGCTGTGGAGTTTTCCCCTGAGCCTTGGCCAGCCGCCGCAGTAGGCTCCACTCTGGGACACGCGCTCTCGACCTTTGAGTCCTGGCTGCCCTCCTCCAAAAGCCAACGAGGACAAACCTTAGAAGGTCCCAGTTAGCTTTGCCACTGGGGGAAGCCGAAAGGCAGAGGTGGGGCCGCAGGGTGAGTACCTGGACAGCGAGCGCAGCATGTGAGCTTGGGAAGGGCTAGCACGCTTCCTCCCGTGTGCGTTTGGTTGGGTTTCCTCCCTGCCCCCCGATCCCAGCAGAACCCGCTGCTCCAAGTGCCGGGGCTAATCTAGCCGTGCCCAGCCCCAGGCGTAAGAGAGCAGGGTTGGAAATCCCACTAAAGAGAGAGGAGCTAAGCTGGGTCGAGTCTGGGGCTCTGCGTGTGAAAGGGGAGGGGAGCACAGGTCCCTGCTCCCAGAGTTCCGGTCCTGGAACGTCTTGGGGGACGGGTTATCGTAGATCAGCACCGGGAGGAACTGACTGACAGGCCAGATGAATCCATCTCCGGGGAGCAGGTCTAGAGCGGATCTATTTGCCAACGACGCCAGGGCACAGCTGGCCCTGAGCCGCTGACAAACCTGTGACTCCCGCCTGTGTGGGAAGAGTCTTCAGCAATTTCCAGCAGATTGATTACTTCTCACTGACTTTCCAATTGGCCTGCACCAGGCAATTCTGCCTCATTTCCTGGGCTAACCCCAGTGGGAACCAATAATGTGAACTGGCGCCGTCTATCCCAGAGGTGGCTGCATTTAGAAATCACATTGCTGAAGCACTTGGGATGATTGCCCTTGTCCAAGCCCATTTCAGCTGCAAAAACTCTGGCATAATTGTTTTAGGACCAGCGCCAGCGCAGCGCAGTGTGCCATGGTTAGCCCTTTGCCCGTGCTCCCCCGCCGTAGGGTAAGGAGTTCACAGCTGGCCCCTGCAGTTCTGGGTGTGACAAGGTCTATAAACACCCCGGAAAGTGGGTCTGAGTCACACATGGAAAACTAGACATG
This sequence comes from Dermatemys mawii, assembly GCA_007922305.1. Taxonomy (NCBI): domain Eukaryota; kingdom Metazoa; phylum Chordata; order Testudines; family Dermatemydidae; genus Dermatemys; species Dermatemys mawii. The sequence goes on from ML677358.1 coordinate 18,990,750, forward strand.
GCAGCAGAAGACTTTCTTTACCCTCCTTTGGAAAAGCTGGGCAGGGCTTAGCCAGGTAAGGTCGCAGTCACCTCTGCCGGCTGTCCCATGCACACCACCAGCTGATAATGTGGCCTCTGCTTTATTGACTATGTTGCAGGGCAAACAGCGGGGTCACCTGTCTGTCGAGAGCTAGATACGGTTGTTCTGCTGGCTCCACACGGGGCCCTTGTAACCTTGGACGAGGTCACGTCCGTGGTCAGGCTGTGCTGGGGGACTGGGCTTTGATTACCAGGAGATGGTGCAGCCTTGTGACGAGCTCCTCCCGGCGCTAGCAAGCAAGCTAGCAAGCAGGCTGGGAAAGGGCCGTGCCCAAGGCTCTTCAGGCTTTCCCACAAGGACCACTAGTCCGCAGGGCACCTGGGGCCTCCCAGGTGGGGCCCTGTGCTCTTGGGAATCATGGCCCCGCTACTGGATGTGTGGGGATGGTTAGCTGAGTGTGGCAAGGCCACACGCGCCCTGAGGCCCATGCACAGCAGTGACACAGGCTAGCGCTGCACATTGCTGCAAATCACCAGCCCTGCGCTGGGTCGTTCCTGGGGTCTCTGCTCAGCCCCTCCCACCGGTTCCCACCTCCGCTCTGCTGGGCTCGGCGCAGCACCTAGTCCCTAGCGGGGGAGGACAACAGGGGGTGCTCTGGGAGCAGCAGGATCGAGAGAGTCCCCCAGGTGCACCCAGAGCCCACCAAGCAGCCCAGAGCTCAGGAACTGCAGGAGACATCTCTGGCAGGAAGGCAATTCCAGCACCGCAGCATCTGCCTTTGGGCTTTGCTGAATCTGACCCAAAATACATTTCCAGTAATTTTCTCTCCATCTTTTGCTGCTGGTTTCCTCCCCAGCCTTCCGTTCTCTCTCCCCCTTCCCGGTACAGCCTTTCACCCAGTGCCTGGCAGAGGATCTGAGCACTAACTGCAGGTGAAAGTCCCCAAAGTGTCCAGCCTGGGAGCAGGAGACCATTGATTATGGCCTGAGTGGGTGGAACATCTCTGCCTCATCTCTTCCCCCCGTCCACGCTCTGGTGCAAAGCACAGGCTACGAAGGGGGAGGAGGGTATTTGGCATCTCTCTCAGGCCTTTCATAGGAGGATAACTCTGAAAGTGTCATTATCACCATTGTACAGAGGGGAAACTGAGGCACAGAGCAGTTAAGTGATTTTTCTCAAGGCCATACACTGAATCAGTGGCAGAGCTAGGACTAGGTTACAGATGTCTCAAGTTCCCCTCCCTGGTTCTTACCACTAGGCGACACTACCCCTGCTGAGTGGCTCGGTGCAATGTAGCAGAACGGGACCTGGCACGCCTCCAGGAAATGCCGAGGCAAAGTGGGCCAGTGTCCCCACCGGGTGGAATCCTCTCCCCGACAAAGCCCCTGGCCCAGTGCTGCCAGGGAGGTGTAAAACCTATTTGCACAATCCTGGGCCCCAGGGGGAACCGCAGGGCGTAACATGCTCAGCCCTGGAACGCGAGGCTGGCTCTCCCTGAGCAGTCCCCTCCGATCCCAGACGTGCCAGTGCCGTCCAACTCTGCTCTTGGACTCAATTCCTGGTAGATTTCTCCCTGCAGGCCAGGGGAAGCAGCTGAGCCACTGAGTTGGATGTTTTGTACTGTCCCCCTCCCTGCAGCAAGCGCCTGCTGTACCAGCCTACAGGACCTCAGCAGGCTGAAAGGAAGCAGATCTTAGAGCTGAGAGCCAGCAGATCTGAGCTCCTCACTTGGCCCCGGATTTCCTCCCCAAGCTGAGTGGGTGGCGAAGCGCCAGTCTGAACCCTGCCTCGGGCGTAGCCCCGTCAGGAGCTCGACTGAGACGCCCTGGTACACTCAGCTGTGAGGAACTTCCAGATTGTGTCTGTTTCCAGCTGGCTGTTCCCAGGGGTTGTTTGGGAACCTGAGTCACCCAGTCAGGGAACAGAAACAGCACCTTGGGACGCCCCCTTCCTAGCCAACCCAGGGCAAATGGCGGCGTTCAAAACACAATCTGCACCCACCCCCTTTGCACAGGAAAGTCCCGGCTCATGTAGAGAGACATCACACTCAGGGAAAGAAGCAGAGTTCAGTGACTCCGTCATTCCTGGCGCAG
>ML677358.1:19000820-19101063 GCA_007922305.1 Dermatemys mawii
GAAATAGTGTTTCCTAATATCCAACCTAAACCTCCCCCACTGCAACTTGAGAGCATTGCTCCTTGTTCTGTCATCTGCCACCACTGAGAACAGTCCAGATCCATCCTCTTTGGAACCCCCTTTCAGGTAGTTGAAAGCAGCTATCAAATCTCCCCTCAGTCTTCTGCAGACTGAACAAGCCCAGTTCCCTCAGCCTCTCCTCATAAGTCATGTGCTCCAGCCCCCTAATCATTTTTGTTGCCCTCCGCTGGACTCTTTCCAATTTTTCCACATCCTTCTTGTAGGGTGGGGCCGGAGCCCAGAACTGGACACAGTACTGCAGATGAGGCCTCACCAATGTCGAACAGATAGGAATGATCACGTCCCTCGATCTGCTGGAAATGCTCCTACTTATACAGCCCAAAATGCCGTTAGCCTTCTTGGCAACAAGGGCACAATGTTGTTGAGAAGAGCTGAACCTCCCTTAGATGCTTCCTCTGGGATTCCTCCTATCCCTGTACACAGAACTGGGTTGCAGCCGTGGTCATGGAGGGATCCCCTAAGACAGAACTGCCCCTCCCCCCACCCAGGCCCTTGCATAGAGGAGCCCCAACCCAGGGCAATGGGCCACCGAATGTCTGCAAGGATCTCCATTCTCTGGACAAAGCAACAAGGGCTGTGTCACTGACAGACCCTGGCCGTTGGCGGGTGGGATCGAACTGGGGCTCTCTGGACGCTAGTGCATGAGCCTTTGCTGCATGAGTTAAAAGCCAGCTCGCTGTTAGCTAAGGCTGTAGAACAGACTCATTTAACTCCCTCTCGAATGGTCTCAGTGCCACTAGCTGGGACAACCCCACAGCCAGGCTGATCCCAGCCCCTGGAGAATAGCTCACTGGCACAAACACAACCCACTCCCCCTCACTCTGCCACCTATGATAACAATTAGAGACTTATCTAATTGCAAAAATAATTGCAACTGAAGTGTTTAATTACCACACTAAGCATGTAGAGCTGCTCCCGATCCCTCAGATAAGGGTTTGGTTTGGGTTTTTTGATTATTAGATTACAGCCCGGGGCAGCCCGGGGGGGGGGGGAGGATTCACTAATTAAGGTCTTGGAGAGCTGCTACTAATTTGGAAACGCTACTTTTAATTTTAATACTAACCAGGCTGGAAGTGGGGAGGGGGGAAGAGCCTCTTAATGCGGAACATCTGCGCTAGCTGCTGTCTGCACATCTGCCCACCTGACTTCCTCCCAAGTGCCAAATGCCCGGCCGCATTAATGCCACCGGCTCACGGCTCAGCACGTAGCGAGCGACCCCCCTTCCTGCCACTCTCCTTGTCGCCAGCAAGAGGTGCTGTGGCTGGGCTAGCAGCACAGTGCCTGCTGGGGATGGAGCAAAGTCACCGCTCTCCCAGCCACTGGATCCCGCCCAGAATAACCCTGATCGCTCTGTTCTCATGTCAGGAGCTCAGAGCAAACCGGCCCTGGAATCTGGCCTTGGAGGTCAGGAAAAGAACCAGCTTCCGCTGTTCCAGGGCTCTTCACTAAACACGATCTTGGCACTGCTGAGGGTCGAAGATGAGTCTGGGGGCACATGAGGACTGAGCAGCAGGGGAGCTCTGAAATGTTACCTCTGCCAAGAAATGAGTATGGCATGCCTGGCTGGCATGGGCAGTTTGGCATGGATGGGCAATAGGGCACACATGGCATTATGGTCAGCATCGGCTGCATGGCATTTCTAGGCTATATGGCATGTAGGGTGTAATGAGTTTGGCTTGACAGGACTCAGCTGAGGGTGCCAATTCCGGACAAATTGCTCAGAGCAGGGCAGTTACAGCCCAAGGCTGGGGTTCCTTTGCACACCAAGGCACCAAACCAGCCAAACAGAGAAGACTTTGGTTTTACCCCACTGGCTAGTCACAAGTCACACAAGCAATTCCTTTAGACACGCTAGTTTCCCAGTACCACCACCAGTGCCACTTGTTCTGGGGATGAATGGTTATGAAAACCAATACCCCAGTAAAAGAAAAACAGTTCTCTCATTCCCAAAGGACCAAGCCCCATACTCAGGTCAATCTACAAATCAGATCGTACCCACAAATCACGTTGTTGCCAATCCTTTAGAATCTAAAATCTAAAGGTTTATTCATAAAAGGAAAAAGATCTAGACGAGAGCTAGAATTGGTGAAATGGAATCGATTACATCCAGTGATGGCAAAGTTCTTGGTTCAGGATTGTAGCAGTGATGGAATGAACTGCAGGTTCAAATCAAGTCTCTGAAGTACAAATGTCCACCGCTGGGATGGGTCCTTCAGTCCTTTGTTTGGAGCTTCAGTTTGTAGCAAAGTCCCTCCAGAGGTAAGAAGCAGGATTGAAGACAAGATGGAGGATTTGCAGCAGCTTTTAATTTTCTCTTGCCATGTGGTCTCTGCTTTCTTGGTCCCAAGGACACACTGTCCATCACATGGCCTGGAAAAAACCCCGAGTCCTGTCCATAGGCAGGTCCCTGCATACCTTGCTGAGTCACAGGGTGGTGTATCTGCCTTCTCTCAATGGGTCAGTTGTTTAGCTGATGGTCCTTAATGGGCCATCAAGCAGGCTAGGCAGAGCTGACACCAGCCTGTCTGGAGTGTCACCCAGAAGCAGAGCACAAGTGGGAAATACAGACAGTATAGAACCAATACTTATAACTCTTAACAAAAATAACACATGCATGCGGATAGCATAATTAGAACCAGCAAACCATGCCATGTGTTAGACGTCGTATTTGACCCCCTTTATACAAGATTTGGTGCCACTACAGGACCTTGGTTGCACCAGTGATCTATATGGTCACAGGTAATGTCAATAACGTCACAAAGGACATATATTGTTGACATGGCCTTATGCTAATATAGAGGCTATACGCTTGGCATGGGCAGTATGGAATGTATGAACTGTATAGCACATATGGCATGCATAGGAAACTGCTCCTCCTCTGGGTATTAGGCTCAAGGACTTTTTGTTTCATTTTGTAACAATTAAAAATAGCAGCAGAAGAAAGCTCCAGGGGGGTGGTGTTAATAAATTTGTGCTTTTGAGCCCATCATGTGCAACGGGACATAAACCTGCAAATCAGCAACACCAAGCTTTCAAGAATCATGATCCGGGCCTGAAAAATCACAATTGCCAGAAGCTAGGAGTGGACAAGGGGGGTTGGTCACTCGATAATTGCCCGGCTGACCCAGTGGGGAGGGAGCTGGTGTGGTTACCAGTCTGGCTGTTCTGCTGTGGTCTGGGACGGGGCAGGGCAGGCTGGCATGGGGCCGCCAGCAGGCTGGGAGCTTGCTCTGTCTCTCAGCCTGCCATCCAAGGAGATGGAGTTATTTCTTTCTTCCGTTGAATGCTAGGCAGGAGCTAGCTAAGCCGAGGTCGTCGCTCGGCTCTGGCTCCGGCTCCGGCCTGGGATCCGGCAAACCCAAGCGCCGCTGGTCAGGTCTTGCCCTGTGGTCTGCATTTCTGACACATCTAGTTTCGTTTGAACAGACCTTCCCCTCCCAGCGCTGGTGCGAGGCAGAGCTCAGTGCGAGCCACGAGGGGGCAGAAGCGTGCAATTAACACAACCCTTGGAACCATTCATTTTGCCTCTCCAGGGTCAGCTGGGGAGAAACCCAAGGGAAAAAGCCCCTGGCCAAGTTCCGATGTCTCGGGTTCTTGCCTGGGCAGTGCCTGGAGAATCCATCTGGACTCCGCATGGGCTGGGCTGATCACTAGGTCACGGCGAGTGGAGCTGCCAGCCTGAGCCCCAGTGCCCTGTCCCTCCTCTCGGCGTTTGCACAGGGACAGGAGCGTAGTGGCTAAGAGTCCCAGGCAGGCCGTGTACGAAGCCTGAGCAGAGGCAGATCTCAGCAGAGAGGCGTGCAGAGGAATCCCAGATGGTGTTTTGGAAGGTTTCGGCTCCAGACGCATGCCGTCGCCTCTGAGCATTGCAGCGCGGAGTACGGGCTGGAACAATAACACCGACGTTCGGAGCAAAGCGACTGCACCAGCCCCCCACACAGCCCAGAGCCCAGTGCTGCGGATCTTGGCATCGGCCCCAGCTGCAGGTCTTGGCAGTGGCTCTGTCAGGGCCGCTCACAGCGCTAGGCCCAGCAGCATGGATTCAGTGCCAGCCCCCTCGGAATGCTTTCCGGCCCTGTTAGTACGGACGCCTGTGACCCTGACTCCATCGCCCCCATCCCTGGGATGTACAAACAGGGGAGTAGTGAGAAGGAAGTGGGAGGTGATTTTACTTCAGTGAACTGGAACCTGGAACACTGCGTCCAGCTCTGGGGCCCACATTTTTAAATGGGTGCAGAAAAGAGCCACAAAACTTGTTCAGGGACTGGAGAAAATGCTGGACGTGATTTACAGAGCTCGGGCTGGTTAGTTTATCAGCTGGAGAGGTGACTTGACTACAGTGTACAAGGACCTTCCTGGGGGGAAAATACTGGGCACTGAAGGGCTCCTTAATTGAGTGGGAAATGGCAGAACACAAACCAGTGCCTGGAAGCGGAAGCCAGACAAACTCCGCTCAGAAATGAGGCAGACTGGACATTTTTCAGGATGTGGGCAGGGCTTAATTTGTAAATTTCACAACTGATGCGCCAAGCCCAGATGTGCCAGGGCCATGAACTGCCAAACCTCAAGGTTTGCTGTTGCCAATCCTTTAGAACAGTGGTCTTCAAAGTGGGGTGTGCGCACAACCATTCCATACACACCTCCGACAACAACCTTTCTACAGTATTTGCTGCAAATATATAACAGCGTTTGCAACCATGACCTATATGGTCACAGGTTATGTCAGTAACGTCACGCCGCCCCATGAATGACATCACTCTGCCAGCCAATCACTGCAGGCGACATCCTTCAGAGTGGCTGCTGCGGGTTGCTGGTCTGAGGGCTCCTTGTGCTCACTTCACGTGGTGCATACAGGAGACGTGTCCCACTCCTGGTCACCTCCTCGGGTTCCTGGTAACTCGGAAATCTTACAAGTAGTTACCAGGGAGTTGGTTTATTTCCCAGCCTCCTTCTCCCTGCAGAGCCCGAATTATTCCTGTTGGGCTTGGATGGCTACAGACCGACAATGGGATGAATGGAGCCCACTCTCTGCACCCCCGCCCACCCCCACCTCCCCTCCCCCCGCAGGATTGGCTCTGTGATGAATTGCTTCCTGGCACCCATTCAAGTGCCTCTGTCTGGATTTTACTCGCTCTCACCTGGCCTGGTGTGGGCTGCAGGGACCTCCCTTCCCAGGGGGCTCTGTGGGAAGGTGGCGGGACGGTGCCATCTTCCCAAGGGTTGCAGTAAAGTGAAGACCCCACTAGTCCAAAAGTCTTTCCGCTTTGGGGCTGCCCTGTGCGTTTCTGCCGGCCAGACGGTTGGGTGGCCAGGGACCCGCAACTTGGAGGCTAAGTCCATTGGTGGGCGGTGACCTCACACCCCGTCCCAGCCAGGGAGGTTTATGGGTAAAGCCAGGCTGGTGCCAGCACAAGTAAAAACACCCTCAAAGCACGTTGTAACTGGCGTAAGGAAATAGAGTGTCCCCTGCAATGAAGAGGAAAGAAGGCAAATATCAGTGATGAATCTTCTGCCTTTCAATCTGACTGATGGTTGTAATCAGCTCTGGGCAGCTGACGGGAATGCCAGGAGGACGGGACATTTGTCATCTAAAGGGTGCTCACCAGAGACACACGCAGCAATAGGCAGAGACAGTCAGGCTGGGCAACATTTCGCTCTGCTCCTTGGCCCTCCCCACAGGGTCATTCCACAGGGGTTGCTCTCTGCCTGCAGTAGCTGCTGTCCGTGGGGTCTGCGGGTGCCGTCAGGTCTCACGGCCCTGCTCAATCCTGCGATGAGTCCCTCACACACCCCTGGCCAGTGCGTGTTCTGCCTCCCTCTCGCTGCGTGATCCATTGTTCCAGCCCCTGCCCAGAGCCTGGCTGGGCAGCAATTTCCCTGTCCTGCTCGGCAGGGCGCTGGCTCATCACCACAGTCCCAGGATCTCAGCCAGTTTGGGTCCCAATGTGCGGGGCTGTGATGCTCCCGCCCTGCACCTTCGGCCCGGCCCCATGTTCTGGGCAATCCAATGCACCCCACACTCATCAAAACCTCCCGGTGGAAGGACGTGGCAAAAGCCCATTGTCCCTGGGACCTACGGAGCTGGGCTGGGCTCTGCCCCAGGCACCAGCAGGGAGAGAGGGATCTGAATCGGAAATCTTACACGTAGTTACCAGGGGGTCGGTTTATTTCCCGGCCTCCTTCTCCCTGCAGAGCCCGAATTATTCCTGTTGGGCTTGGATGGCTACAGACCGACAATGGGATGAATGGAGCCCACTCTCTGCACCCCCGCCCACCCCCACCTCCCCTCCCCCCGCAGGATTGGCTCTGTGATGAATTGCTTCCTGGCACCCATTCAAGTGCCTCTGTCTGGATTTTACTCGCTCTCACCTGGCCTGGTGTGGGCTGCAGGGACCTCCCTTCCCAGGGGGCTCTGCGGGAAGGTGGCGGGACGGTGGCATCTTCCCAAGGGTTGCAGTAAAGCGAAGACCCCACTAGTCCAAAAGTCTTTCCGCTTTGGGGCTGCCCTGTGCGTTTCTGCCGGCCAGACGGCTGGGTGGCCAGGGACCCACCAGGAGCCACCTCACGCATTGCCAAAGGCCAAATAAAACCATCCTTCTTCTGCGGTGCCTGTCCCCCTCCCCTCCCGCCGCTCTGCAGCTCCCCGGCTTTGATTAAAACTCTGCCACCAGCAGCACTGTCAGGGAGACGGACGTCAGAGGCCGCGCTTGCTAAATGCAGGCTTGTGATCCCTCTGCCCCTCCCCCCAACACACGTTCACTAGCACCACCCACGCCCTGGCACACACCCGCCACGTACCCTTCCCGGCTCATGCTGTCCTGTCCCCGTCACCACACAGAGCCAGCAGCCTCCATTCACGCTCACTCACACACACTCATGCTGTCGCACACAGGCTTTTCTCTTGCACTTTCTCTTCGCTTGAGAGTGGGCTGAGTGGTGCCAATGTGTGTGAAAAAGGAAAGCACCCTCCACCCCAGTCCCCTGACACACCCATCGACTCCCTCACCCCCTGGGCGTTCACACTCACGCTGTACCATGACTGGGACCCGGTCCCCGCTAACCCGCCTCACGCTGCACTGGGGCCTAGACCCCAACACCAGCTGCTCTGGACTCATTCCGGTGAGGAGACTGCTCCAGCTGTGAGCTGCCATCACACCCAGCGAGAGGCCTGGGTTCCCTCTCCCTGCACTCAGAGCCCCACCCCCCAGCCATTAGTATGCCCACCCCCATCACAGGGTACAACAGCCCTTCCCCAGAGGGTCTGTCCAGCCACTGGCCCCCCAGGGGGAGGAGGGTCTCCAGGGCTGAGCAGAGCGGGGGAAGCTGGGGGGAGGGAGCAGAAACTCCCCCACAGAAACTTCAGCTTGGTTCCTGATGGGACTGGCACTAGCTCCCCCCCACCCCTTCCTTCAGAGCGCCCCCAGAGCCCCGTGCTCTCTGCTTCCTTTTGTTTTACTGCTTTGGCTGGAGCAGCACCAGCCGACAAAGCCACCGACCCATGGGCTGGCCAGGGTGGGGTCACAGCTCCTGAGGAGTCCCTGCATCTCACCAGCCCAGGGTCCCCGCCCTGAGTGAAACCTCACCTCCCTCTCCCTCACGGGACCTGACCCCGCAGGGTCCTGGGCCCACAGGCCCACGTCTGCACGGCACCAGGCAGGGGAACGGAGCGATTACGCCTCTGCTGCGTTAAACCACGAGCAGGGAACGGCTGATCGTCCCCGTCGGCCGTAACGCCACCCCCAGAAATCGCTGCACAAAGCTGTCGTTCGGGCCCGGGGGGCGATCGACGGACAGCGGGGAGGCAGATCTGTCAGGAGCATCACGCAGGCAGGGCCCAGCACACTGGCCCTGGGGAAGGGATGGGGCGCATGGCAGGTTTGGATTCAGTTTGCTGCCATGTCACTTCATGCCATCTGTCAGAGACTAGCCCTCCCGCCCCACCGTGCTAAGACAATCCACCCCTGGGCCTTGGCAAGGGAAGCAGCTCCAGGATCGGGGCCAGGGCAGGGGAGGAGTTTGCTGTGGGGATTATCTGTTCCTAAATCCTGTTTTGCAAAGCAGCCCCTTTATCATTTTATGCTCAGCTCCTGGCCTGGCACTTTTAACCAGGGGTTCTGAGAGCTCTGTTCCCCTGCTGAGTTCAGCAATGTCCCGCTCCCCAAAAATACACCCCAGGGCTCCCTGCGATCCTCACCGGTGACATTCTGCCCTCACCACAATGACCCAAAGCATCTCTGGGCATGTCCTGGCGGACCCTGTGCATTTCCACAGCAGGGTAACGTCTCACTGAATTGGGGTAGAATGCCGACTCAGTGCCATGGAGACACTTCGTGAATTTGGGTGGGTTTCGCCAATTTCTTTCAGGCAATTAAAAAAAATCTGACAAATGGAAACATTTTGAGTGTAGGGTTCAAAGTGAGATTTTGTTTCAAAAATTGTACTGGGGAAAAACATATATATGGATAAATGTTTGACACAAGACAAGGAGTTTCCAGTCAGAAGAAATGTTTCATTTGACCCCAAACGGGGGTGTTGGTTTGATGCGGGGGGGTTGAGCTTTTGATTCACCAAAAGTTTTTAAAAAATCATTTTTCAGTTACACTGGAAATGATATTTTGCTGGATTTTTAGGATTTGCCAGCGAACTGAAAAATCCATTCTTTGCCCAGTGTCAGGGGGTGGAGGGTGTCTCTGTCCGACCTGCTTGTTCAGATCCCAGCTGAGAGCCCCGGCTCCTCCCCGCAGCCAGCTCTTATCTGCCCCCTCCCCATCCTGTCCCCCCATGTTTGTTATCCAGCTGGGATCTGTGCCCAGCTTCCCTGCTGGGGAGGGAACCCATCTCTCTCTGGGACACTGGCCGTGAGGGGTCAGTGTCCTGGTGATTGGGTTAACCATTGTCTTCTTGGATCCTCCATTGATATAGGGTCTGCCTTTTCAACATGCCCACCTATGTCTTTTAGCCTCCCTGAGAGCAAACTGTCCTTTCCCCTCACTGAGCAGCCTTGAGAAATACAGGGGAAACCGAGGCACACATAGGAGTCATAAATACTACAGAAAATTCTCACTTCATCACACCCAACTCTACTCATTTAACTGTCTTGATATAATTGCTTTGGCCACATTCGCCGCCAGCTAGGCCCTTTGCGGAGTGACTCTGGAGTGACTGTGGATCACACACCAAAGTGAGGGGCTCAGGAAGCTGCCCTGCCAAGCAGCAAATCCAGTATGTCGGCATCACCTTTTGCTCGGGGCACAGCTGCAGTCCTGTTGATGTCAGTGGCGCTATTGCTGGTTTACACCCCTGGGAGAGGAGACACGGTGACCACGCAGGGTCTTAGCAGTACAAGGCAGAGGAATCTGTCGGGCAAGACGACACCTCTGAGGCAGCCGCTAGGGCCCTGAGCTGACGCTGGCACCGCTGTGGCTAAATCAGTTCAGCCAGACATTAATGGACTGGGCTAGCCACAGACACTGAGTCCTGGGGCACCTGTGACCTGACAGCTCCTGGAGAGAGACCCACTCAGCAAGGGAAGGCGGCTGGGGCAGACGGCTGAGTCCGCTCCCAGGGAGTCTCGGGTGGGGTTTGCCTGGATGTAGGGGGTGACTCCAAAGAGCAAGGGGTGGGGGGCTGCAGTTCAGAGCCCAGGCATCTCTGGGCCGGCTGCATCAATTATGAACGTAGACCAATGCCTGGCCCTGGCCCCTCGTACCAGTGGGGTACTGTGAGCACGTGGAACAGCGCACGGGCTGGCAGAGGAAGACGGAGGAGGTGGTAGGAGAAAGGAGCTGCCTGGTTTGAGGAGCGTCCTGGGGGGAAGCGTTTCCACCCTCCCTGCCCGCTGGAGTTAGTTACGGTCCCACTGCCAGCCCACCAGCCAGGCTAGAATGACAGGCCCATGAAATGACCTCGCTGCCTCCCCAAGAGAACCACGTTCTGAGTTTCCGGGGCCCCACAGGGGGCCGGGTTCACACCTCGGAGCGATGTAACTGGATCGACTAACCTATCAGTGTAGACCCGGCCTGAGGAGCAGTGGCCTGGGGTTGTGCTAACACAGATACAGCTCTCCGGCGCTTTGAATGCAGCGAGCGAGCTCCCTGCGGAGCTGCCGTTTGCCTTCCAGTGCTCTGAGCCCGCCAGAGAGATCAGCGCACAGACGAACACGCGCAGCAGCGGCGGCAGAAGGGAGCGGAGATACCATGACGCCCAGAGGGAGCGCAGTCCCTTGTGCTGATGAAGCACAGCGCCGGCACTGGTAACTCAGTTCTCCAAAGGGAGAATTTACCAGTGCGTTTCCCACGTTGTTCTTCCTCCCCCTCCTCTCTCCAGTCTCTTCCTGGTGTCACGGACTTCCAGGTCGGGCCCACTCTTGGCCCCATGCGGTCCGTGGGGGGTGCCCCTTTCAGTATGACAGCCCTTCTCAGGGGGGCTGCTTTCTCGTGGGGCCAATCCCTCCACATCCTGGAGCCGCTCTTCTCTGAGCCTTATCTCGCCTGCCTCTGCCGTGGGCCCCTCAGTGAGTCCCCTCACCTGGGACCCCCGGAGCCTCCACTCCCAGATGGAATAATGCCCCCGCCACCATGTTCTCTACCCCAGGGTGACTCTCAGCCAGCGTCACACAGGAGGTTTATTGAGTGTCTGAACCCAGCCCAGGAAACTCTCAGAGCCTCAGGCCTGGCCTCCCTCAGCCCAGCACATCCCAGTCTCCCTGCACCCAGGGGCGCTCTCACTGCTTCCCACTCTCCAGCCCAGAGCCCCCCTGTTACCCAGCTGGGCAGCTGAGATCCCGGCCCCCAGCCCCACCTCTGTCCATTGTCTCCTCTCCAGGTAAACAAGGTCGTAAACCAGGTCATCTGGGCCCCCTCTGCTCTCTTGTCTCTGGCCCCCTCGGGTCCCCGGGGGGAGGGTTCTCTCCCCACAGCCCATTGTCCTCCCACTGGACAGAACCGGCTGGGACTCCTGAGCTGGGATCTGGGTCACCAGGTCACCAGTCGCCGGGGTCTCCATTCTCCAGACCATTGCCCGGGGTCCCAAGTTCCCTCGTGGATCCCCTGTAACAACCAACTCCCTCTCCCATCACCTCGTTAAACCCGTAACCCCCAGGGAAACTGAGTCACACCCCCTCGGCATGTCACCCATTGAAAAAAATAAGGACAAACCAAGAAACCCCCCACACACTTCGTCACATAAAGGAGACAAGCAGCTGCCTCTAAAAGCACCTGGATTTCTCTGTGTTCTCCCTTCCCGCAGCTGCCTTTGCTTTGCCACAACTCCCCCAGCCCCAGCGGGGTCCCCGCTCCATGAGGATGTGACCAGACCTGTGCTTTGCCCAGTGCTAGGCAATGAGCAATCGGGACCCTGCCTGCTCCCCCAGCCTGGCACAGCATCCCCTCCCTCTGGCCACTGGCCCAGAGCAAGGTTCCCCTGGGACAAGAGAGGCTGTGGATTGTCACGGCTGTAACTTGACACTTATGTGCCCCGTTAGGACTGATTCCGGGGGGAGCGTAAAGGGAAAGGAGGGGACGGAACAAAAGGACCCTAGAAAAACATTCGTCCCCATTGCAGTGGCCTTTAATTGGCTGGCTCATTGGAGGGGGCATGGCCCGAATGGGCCCTGGAGCCAGCCGGGCAGGGGAAGGCCCTGCAGGGCAGAGCTAAGACACAGCAGAGCTGTGCTGGGGGAGGGGGAAGCCGTCCCTTCCTGCCGCTGTGCCTGCTCTGTGGATAAATGGACTTCAATTTCCGGCCCTGAATTCACTGGCCATCCGTCCGCAGGAGCCAGGAACCAGAGCCAGCTGGAGCTGACAGCCCTGCCAGCCCTGGAACAGCCGGGCCGGGAGCCGCGCTCCTCCAGCCCCAAGGACCTACAGAAACAGTGGGCATAGTTCATCCTGCCCTGGCTCAGGTCAGCACAGGACAAACTCACCTACGGCAAAGCTGTCTGGGCAGCCAGGCGGAGCAGCCCCGGCGATGCTTAATGGGAGGCATTTTCCTGTTCCCATTCCCTCTCCCTCGGGAGCGAACCCGGCCTTTCTGCAGCGAGAGGAAACAAACCCAACAAATAATTCCCTTTTGCAGCCCACGGCCTCCCTCTCCCTCCTTGGACAATAAATGCCCCGCACTCCCGCCTCAGTTTCCTGTCTAGGTACCGCGTTCCCAGAAGGAGGGACAGTGTTCCAGGGTCCAGTCTCCTCTGCGGTTTTCGCCAATGGCTCATGTGAGCTCCATGCTGCTTTATGTTCATTTTGGATGAGATCCTGTCCCGGGCAGACCCAGGCACCATTCCTGCCCACCTTGGGGCTGAATGGCCCAGGAATGGGCTGGATACCCAGCCCACGGGCCGAGGCCAGCCTGCTTTGCACAGGGAGCAGCGGCTCCAGCTTGCCACGCTCCCCTGGTGCGTTGTGATTGCTGCTTCCCAGCCGTGGCCTGATACACTGACCCCTCTCTACCCTTCTCTACCCTGCCCTGCGGGACAGCGGGCGGAAGGAGTCAGTGAAAGGGTCACGGGGTGAGGCAGTGGGGGAACTGTGCGGAGGATGGAGGGGGGTGACGCGCCTCGGAACAGCCGGCTGGAGAGGAAGTGGTGGATGGGCTGTGTGCCTGGTGGGATTACAGGGGCAGACGGTGCACAGTGTGCGTCACTCGCTTATAGCAAAGGTAAACGCAGCCCACGCTCTGTCCCACCTCCCCACTCCGGATCGGGAGGGATCCTTCTAGCTCTTGGATAATGCAGCTCTTTATTAGTGGGCTGGTTTCCCCGCTCAGTCCCGCCTGCCAGCCGCCTGTACCATGTCAGTGTCACCAGCCTTCCCTGAGTGGGCCTGAGATCCACTTCCTCAGCCAGTTCCAAGCCCCCCAGCGCCTGGCAGGGGGAGACGAGAGGCACGTTTGCTCAGCTTGATGACTAATGCAGCCGGGCGCTGGGGGAAGGCGCTGCTCTCAGGAGATCCCACCAGGTGAAGGTGCTGGAGCCCCATAGGAGCAGCCATGGGCTAATCTGCCCCCTACATTGGACTCCTCCTGGTCTCTAATGGCTGGAGACCAGCGTAGCCCTGAAGCAGGAGGCTGAATATCCTCGATTCCCTGCCAATAGCCCATCCCCTGGGCCATCCAGGCCCTTCACTCTGGGGCAATTTGTGCAGCAATAGGGACAAGCAAATGGGAGATCCCTGGAACCTCATCCCATCTTCTGCACTAACCCTAAAGCAGAGGGGTCGGCAGCCCTGGGGCAGGGTCTCCAGCCTGAGCTGGACACATGAGCAGGACGTCCGCCTCTCCAGGGTAACAAGGCTGGCCCCACCCAGAAGGACGCTGTTTACCCAGGCCAGGCTGGCGGAGCTGAACCGCTCAGTCCGGATTCCCAGCCTGGAAGGCCAGAGCTCATCCCGTCAGAGCCTCTCCAGAGCACCCCCCGCCCAGCTCGGGATCCTGCGGCTGAATCTCCTTGACAGACACATCCAGGCGCCAATGGAGGGAGACATAATGGCTAGGTCCCCTCCCTGCTAAACATTTGCACCATATTTCCAGTTTGTATTGATCTATCTTCAGGCTCTTGGGCTGCCTTTGTCAGAGGTCATTGTTATTTATTTGTGTTCTTGTAGCTCCCAGGGAGCCCCAGACCTGGGCAGGCCCCCCCAGCGCTAGGAGCTGTACAAACACAGAACAAAAAGACAGAGCCGGCCCCAGTGAGTTCCAATCCAAGTATATGGTGCGAGAGCAGAGGTGGGTGCAGAGAGACAGGGGACTGCAGGGAACAGGCACGTCAAGTGTTGGGTTTCTTCTCCCTTGCCAGATACTCGTGGAGGGAGAAGGTATCTGGCACTCGGGGTTGTTTAATCTAGCATGTGCAGGCCCAGCAGCGCCTGACCCTTGTTGTCACGGAGTCCCTGGGATGATGCTCTGGAACTGCTCCCTACGAAGCCAGCCAGGACTCTGGGGAGAAGCTTCCTCTCTGTGAACAGCCTGTCTCCAGGGCAAGGAGCTTCACAGCCTACAGCTTCCTGGGTCTGATCTTGGAGCATTCAGCACCTTCTACCCCTCTGTGCACTTCCCCCAGCGAGCCCAGCCAGGTGGGGTCCTGGGGAAACCTGTGGATCCTGCACCCCAACTCCACAGTCAGACGTGACTCTCAGCCAGCCAGTAAAACAGAAGTTTATTAGATGACGGGAACATGATCTAACACAGACCACACAGCGAACGTGACCCCTCAGCTGGATCCATTTTGGGGTCCAGAGAGCCAGGCCAGCCTGCCTGTGGCTCTCTGCCTCTTCCCAGCCAGACCCAGACTGAAACTCACCCCCCAGCTCCTCCCCTGCTTCCTTTGTCTGCTCCCCAGGCAGGAGGTCAGGTGACCTCTTCCCCCCACCTGGAGTCAA
Source organism: Dermatemys mawii (assembly GCA_007922305.1). Taxonomy (NCBI): domain Eukaryota; kingdom Metazoa; phylum Chordata; order Testudines; family Dermatemydidae; genus Dermatemys; species Dermatemys mawii. The sequence goes on from ML677358.1 coordinate 19,015,277, forward strand.
GTTACAGCTTCAGGCACGGACACCCTCACACAATAGTCAGAGGAGCCATTGAGAGCATTTCTATTCCCTCACACTTGTCCATTACTAGGTGGAGAGGAAGGATGGCTTGGCGATTAGGGAACTAGCCTAGAAGCCAGGCAACCTGGCTTAGAGTCCTGGCTCTGCCACAGACTTCCTTTGTGACTTTGGGTAAGTCACTTAGCCATTGCGTGGCTCAGGTCCCCATCCGCACCGTGGCAGGACCTCTGGCTCCCGGGGATGCTGTGAGGACAAATGCATCAGAGAGCTTGTGGCGCTCAGATACCATGGTAACGGCTGGACCACCAGCTGGGGACGCAGAACAGACCAGGCGGGATCCCGGTGATCTCAGCACCCCAGAAACTGTTTCATCAAAACTTCCCCAATGATTTCCCCGGGAACCGGGGGGGCGGGGAGAGGAGCACATTGGTGAGATCCCCACAAACCTCCAGCTCAGGGAAGCCAGTGCCCTGCTCCCTCCCTCTCGCCCCGCACAGGGGAAGTGCCAATAGTGCCCGTCTGCAGCGGCCAGCTGAGGGACTCGTGTCCTCTCCTAGGCTGGAAAAGCCGTGCTCCAACAGCCATGCACAGGATGGGCTGTGACTGTCAGTTCTCCAGCACCAAGAGAGGGAGGCAGAATGCAACTGCCTGAGCTGAAATTTGGCCAGGACACCCAGGTTAACCCCCCGGTGCTGACCTGTCTATGGAGGGGAACTTACAACAAACAAGAGAAGTCTGCAGTCCTTGGGGCTGCCCCAAGCTCTCTGAGTTCATCACACCTCCGCTCCCATTAGCCAAAGGAGCTTTATTTCTCGTGTTCCTTCTGAGCAGTAAAGTTCTTGGGCTGGTTTTTTTCACCTGGCGTGGCAAGGAGCTGCAGCATGGGGCTGGGAAAGGGAAGGAGAGACGCCACTTTGGCCAATCCAAGTGGAAACTCGTGATGTTTCACAGAGGTTTAGCTAAGCAACTGGCAGCTGCCTCCTCTCTGAGCTGTAGTGGGAAGCTGTCCTGTCCCTGCCAAGAAGGCTGGTTTTGTGGAACATGACTCTGAAAAGGCACATTATGTATCCAAGCTGAAATCCAAATCCCCGCTTCTCTCTCAGAACACATTTATGCCTTCAGACATTTAGTGCAGCTTTGTTTATGGCAAAACCCCAGCCTGGCTGTGACATCCCTCTAGCACTGTGGGGCTCCCACGCGGGCGGGATTTGCACTAAGGGTTGACTCAGCGATTTCTTTCTTGTTCTCCCTGGCAGTGGAAGGTTCCCGTGTGAGCGAGGGGCCTGGCCGTGGGGGAGGCTGTTCAAACAGGCCAGGGAGCGAGCTCAGGAGAAGATGGGACTTAGGAAGACTGCAGGCTCCACGTGGCAGTGAGAACACTGGGCACAAGAGGATTGTTTGCCTCTCTGAGGAGGGTCTTTTGGAGAAAGCAGGGTGAGAATTGGCTCCTCCTCCTCTGCTTCTGCTTCCGGTGGGGGAGAACAGAAAGGCCGGCTCCTCGGGGTCTTGCTCCCATCCCCTGCCCCCCACCCTCCCAGCTCCAGCTTCCGGGAAGGAGTTTCCCTGGCTTTCCCGTCTTGGGATAGGTCAGTGAGTGTTGTGCTGTGGGACAGACAGCCTGTGCCCTCTATCCATGGGGCAAGTGCAGCATGACCTCCCCAGGCTGCCCTGGAGGGACCCCATCTCGGGCTCTTTGCTGAGCGGCCAGGTCTAATGCCCATTGCCCCAGGGGCTTTCTCCACTAGGAGCCCTGCGGAGACCCCAGCTCACTCCGCCAGGCTCCCACAGACAACAGACTTTCCTTTGCTACCAGCCAGTGCCCGAGCCAGCCAGTCCTAGCACTGTGTGTAACCCATCTCTTCCCTCTGCTCTGCCCTCACCTCCCAGGCTGGCCGTGCTCCGCTGGGGGCCCCGGGGCCGGACAGGTCTGAGGAATGGCTCCATGGGGTTTGTCCTCACCGGGTTTTCACTGGAGCCTGCTGAACTGGTCCAGAGGCTCCATGGCATCTCCTAGGATGCATCCCACTAAGCCCCTCTCTGCTTTCTCCTTGGCTGAGAACGACCTTGCTGTTGCCACTTCCAATGGCTTTGTGTTTCCTGGTGGGCCACTTTACTGGCTGCAGCAGAGGTGAATGAATTGGCTGCCAATCCAGCCCTACATAGCCGCCCCCGCCCCGGTGATTGCAGAGCCCTGATCTGAGCCCCAGCTCAGGAGCGCCAGGGGTCTATTGCTCTGCATGGCGTAGGGGGACAGCTGGCTGGGAGGGAGGAGTGAAAGAAGGAGCGTGGATCCCTTTAATTCTCACTTGACTGCAAGTCTCAGGAAGGCAGGAGCTGTGTGCTGCCTTCAGGTCTGCGGGCCCCGGCAGCTGGGAGATCGTGGCCCAGTTCCCAAAGGGAAACCAAAGTCCAAGTCTCTCCCCTCTCCCCGAAGTGGGACAGGTCCCCTGCGGCGGAGGAAGCCCTGGGAGCCACAGCGCAGCGCCAGCAGCCACTAAGACACCTGGCAGCCGGCTTGCAGAGAAAGAGAACCTTCATTTTTGTACTAAACAAACCGCCATCCTGATTTCCCGTCCAGCCCCCAGAAATAGTGCACCTCCCCCATGCTCCTGCTGCGGCTGCAGCTCTCAGGTCCCACTTTGCTGCCTGCGGATTAGCCAGAACTTGGTGCGGACGTACCATTAATTATTAATTATTATTTTTAGCCTTGGGACTGTTTGCACAGGAGCACGGGGGCCTGGGGACGGAGGGGGGGTAAATGTGAATGCCCCCCCCTCCAGTGGATTTTGCATTCCAAACACGCCGTCCAAGCACTCCCTGGAGCTGGCCCAATCTGGGGGGAGGGGGAGATTTGCATTTTAAATAACACAGCTCCAAATGTCACCCAGTTTGATCCCCTAAGCTGGATAAATGGACTTGATCCGGATCCCTGGCAAGGGAAAAATCACGGCTAAACACCTGCCTGGGTGTGTTTAATCGGGGATCAGCCAAGATGTGAGTAAATATTCCAGTGACCTTCTGCCTGCTCCACCCGGAGCCCTGTGGGGTGCAGGGGAATGGGCGTGGGAGGCTCAAAGCTGAGGGATCAGGGCTTTAATGAATTCCGTGTCTGCAGAGTTTGTTTAGGCTGTAAAATGGGAAGCAGTTCTGTCCAAAGGGTAGGTGGATGCCCGAGGAAGGATTAAAGCCTTGCCAGCTGCTAGAAGGAGCTAGAATTGAAGAGATCAAAGTGCCTGCGGGAGGAATCCTGCGCTATGAACGAGGCAAAGGCAGAGGAACTCCGAGGATCAAATACCCCAACGCTGGTCCTGCCAGACCCCACAGGATCACATGCAAAGGGCCATTCCCACTTGCCATTTGCTAACAAGTGGGGTTCCCTATGCACCCCTGGAATGCACACACACATTATCAACCTGGGCCTTACTGGACGTGTCTCTGGAGCCCAGTGAAATGAGCAGCTAAGCCCATCGGGGCTGGACAGAAATTACTCTCCCTTGGCCAGAAATTCCCATCCTGGCAGAATATTTTTGTCACTGTAGGTTTTGGTAGGTTGTTGTTTTTTGTTGGGGTTTTTTGCTGCTTTTCACATAAATTAACCACAGACTCTACAGATGAAAACAGCTTCCATTACAGCTAAGGATTTTTCCCCAGAAAAATTCTTCCTTTGGTCCAATTTTACCAGAGGAATGGATTGAATTCTCGTGAGTGCTTCCAAAACCCGCACACAGAAGTGAGAGATTATAACCCTTCTCTTTTCCCTCCCTCCTCCCCTTTCACACTATGGCAGTGACATCTTGCCTGTCAGCTGCATGGCAAAGACTATATTGTGCAGCACGACTAGAAAGTTTGCTAGGGAAGAGTCCTTGCCAGTTAATAACTCCAGATTAGCTCATTTTCTTCCAGAGAATTGGAGGGAGTTTTACTTGATGGTAGAGCAGTTTCCTCCAGGGAGTGGGTGACCCCAATCCTAGTTAATTGACACCTTTTTGATATATCTACAGTGCAGTGAGCTGTGTGAATCACCCCCTTTGTTCTAGTTGGAGGTGTGTGTGTCGGGAACGCCTGCCCTCAGGCGGCCGTCAGCCCAAGAGTTTCGGCTGTCACACAGATGAAGCTGACAGCGCCAAGCCCTACAGAGGAGCGGATGACTTTGCTAGCCATGGAATGGGGTGATCTGCAGAGCTCCTGGGCAGGGACATACACACCCTGGGATAGACCCGTCGCCTGCCCCAGTCAAACCGTCCTGTCTACAAATGGTTGGTGAAAGCAAATCAGCATTTTCCTCTCGACGTTCATAGAGCCCCCGTTAGGTTGCCAGGAGCTGATTCGACTGAAAACGGGAGAAGGGGATAAAGGCACCTTGAAGGCAAAGGGGAAGAGGAGTCTTTAAAGCATCAAGTCTCCTCGCCCTTCTGCAGCACATTAATGGTTTCCCTGCCTTTCTGTACCTGACAGAGCACCTCCCGCTGGGCTCCGGCCCCACACCCTGCACTGCGCCTTGGGGTGCTCAGATCCTGTGTCCTGGCCACTCAGCTGGCACAGTTACAGCGAGGGAGGCAAAGGTACCAAACACCATTGATAAAGTTCCCACAACAGCAGGCCAGGCTCAGTCAGACAGTGAGTGGGGGCTGGCGCGTTTAGAGGCACAGACTTGCTCCGTTTGCCATGGATCGCGTACAGTCCAGTGCCAAGGACAGGAACGTTGCTACACACGCTTATTTATCATTTGCACCTGCGAAGCCAAATTTGCAAACTTGGTTCTCCAGCCAGCGCCCCTAAATCTGCAGGTGGGCCTGTTAAAGCAGAGAATGCTGCTGGCCCCCGGGGGCCGATCGCAGCCACCGAATGCGAAGTGGGCGGTCTCAGCTTGGCATCAGAGATTGAAAGCTGGGCCCGCTGTTGAAAGCAGGAGTTTTAAGAGCGTGAGAAACAAGACTTGACAGTAGAGCTGTACATCTGTGCAAGAGGAAGGAGTTGGAGTTGCCATGGAAATCTTAACTTTTGAGGCCCCAACTTTCAGAGTGTGTAATTTGCAGGCACGATTACCGGGTGGGCATGAGAAAACACTGGGACTGCACGCGCCCGGAACCAGCTGGACACCCAGCAGCCCGTTTGCACGGGCAGTTGTCACGACTGCGCACATGGCATTGGGCAGCCTAGTCAGCCGTGTAGATTTTCACATGCCCAGTTCTGAAGAGCTGGTCCCGCTTTTCTGAGCCTTAACTCCAGCACTGAGGGGTGTGTGTGAACAGATCTACAGAGACAGAGCTAGAGGGACACGTGCAAAAACACACATGTGCCCATTGCACCATTAGGAACCCACCACTGGTGTCCTGATTTGCTCCAGCATTCATGTCTTCCTGCTCTAAGGTGGGTTTCCTGGGAGCAGGATGTGCACACACATTTCACAGGTGCACCTGACTCTGGCCTGGAGCATTGTGCCTCTCCAAGCACTGCATGGGCGGGGGCTGTCCCGGGGGCAGAGAAACCCCCACTTTGCAATCTGAGCACAAGCCCTTCGATGCGAATGGGTTTGAAATCTTTTGGAGAGGGAATAATTCCCTCTTTTAATGCACGGAAGCCTCCAACACCCAATCTATCCTGACACAATTAGCATTATTCATATTCCATATGGCCAGCTCTCTCGTTATGAATATTAATCTGTGTCTTGCTCCCAGGCACTTTAGATAACAATGGTGCTCAGCGAGGAGCGGTAATGGCAGGGATTGTCTGAACGCAGCATTGCCCAGCCCGCTGGAACATCTTCCCTCGTTCTCCTCATGAAAGACTTTTCACTGCAGCCTGATTTCTTACAGAGACGCCCCTCTTAGACTGGGCTGAATTAAGGCAATACAATGCTCTACACACACCTCAAAGGAGGCTCCTGAGGGCCCTCACCCCTCACACCCCTCTGGGCGGCACCGGGTTTCAGAGTTACAAAGAATGAGGCTGTCCGCACCTCCTGGAGCTATTGTTTCAGGCTGTCTGCAGACTCAGGCAGGCATCAGGTCCTCTCGGTTCATGTTGTCGAGTGTTTCTCTGTCGTGACACCGCTCCTACGCTGATGCCAGAGCTTCTCCCGCCTCCCTGGAGATCAAGGGGTTAACCGCAGTGTAGGGTCCTCCTTGCCTTCCACAGAGTAGGGGTGAAGGGGAGATGTCTTCAGGAGGGCAGGGGTCTGTGTCCAGGCTCGCGGCCTGCACCGGGGCCAGGGCATCTCTATCCCTGGCTCTGTTAACGACTGGGGTTTCAGGCTCACAGTGTGAGGTGTTTAGGCCCGGACCCTGCTAACTCTCCCCGCTAAGCAGTCCATCCCCTCATGGGTTCAGAGCCAGGCGTCCTTATTATTTATGGTTGATGTTCATCTCCTGCCCAGTCAGGGTTGGGGCCCAATTGTGCTGCCTGCTGTGCACATTCAAATGAAGATGCAGTTCCTGCCCCATAGAGCCTGCCCCCTCAGACCTCCGGCCTGCACGCCGCCAATGACCAGTGCGGGGTGCCGGCCCAGGGGCGGCATGCAAGGAGCAGCTTGCCGGTCCGGGGGCTAAGAAACGAAGTGCCATACGAAGGGCGGGGGTGGGAGGAACCCGTCCAAGAGATCCACGTTGCACATACATTTATTTGCATCTTTAATATATGACTTGTGAGTAAAGCGTCAGCTCCCCCATCTGCTCCGCAGCCGAGCAACATTAGCTGGCTGGTTTCCCGTAAGCGTCTCAGCAGAGGTGGGTGTGGAGCGGAGGAAGAGCGGTGGGTGGGCGCCAGCCAGTGTAGGGATGCTGAGCTCTGGCGCGTGGAAGAAGATCCAGGTGCAGTTCTGGCGGCGTGGAGGTTTTCGCGGCGGATCACCCCCTGGTGGACCCGGCAGGGACTGAACAGGAAGCCGGCTAGAGAGAGACCTGGGGACTGCCAGCATTTAGAGTCTCCCTGAGTCTGGCACGAAACCTGGTTTCATCCAGCCTATCGTTGCTGTCACTGTTCAATAAAAGCTTCTCACAGGCCCCCGCGATCCCCTGCTTCCTTGGGAACCTCCCAGCTTAGTTCCAAGGGTCCAGAAGGGAGCTCACAGGAACACGAGTGAAGACAAAGGGGGGCTTTCCTCGGCGTAGCCTCTCTGCTGCAGTATTGGAAACCCCCCACTGACAGCACCAGTGCAGGAGACGAGACCTGGGTGTATGGCAAAGGGACTGGACCGGGACTCAGAGGAGCTGGGTTGGGCTGCTGCCTCTGCCACAGATGCCCTGTGGTTTGGCCTTGGGCACTTCACTCCCGCTCACTTTGCCTTCGTTCTGCGGCAGTACAATGAACAGGAGGCTATGCCCCGGTTTCACACCAGCACTGCAGTCACTGACGGGCGGAGCTTGGCTCCCGCAGGGCCATAGGCCGTGACGCTGGCTGGCCCAGCCTCTCTGTCCAGGCAATGGGCACACGGCACAGCTTCCAAAGACCAGCGCGGGTAGGTGCCCGGGTTCTTCCCCTAGTAGGCGCCCCGGATCAGGCGCTCCCCAGCGGGACTGGCTGGCACTGTCTCAGCAGCCCCCCTTTAACAGCCCCGGGAGCCCAAAACAGGCGCGGGCCCAGAAAAACAAACACCAAGAAAGTGTTTTCTTTCCTTCGCCGTCTTGGCCCCCTGCCCGTTTCTCACAGCGTGTTCCCAGAACTCCCACACAGCCCCGGCTTGAGGGGCTGGCCCTGGCAGAGGAGTGAGGGGAAGGAAGGGGCCCACGGCAGCGCCCCCAGGTCTCTCCTGCCCCAGGCATTGATAATGTCCCTTATTGCAGTGAGGCTTGCTGGGCCCTGCTTAAAGGGCAGTTTAATTATTTATTTTACTGATCTTAGTTTTATTTCGTAGCTCCCAAGAAAAGAGTGGATAGCGAAGGCTGAAAAATGCACCCAGCCCAGCCAGCCCTGTAGCAGCTAGCCCTCCTGCTGGGAAAGGGTTAACTGAGTGCTGCTGACACCCCATGGACCCCGCACCCCCCGGGTTCAGAGGGCTGGGCACGGTTGTGCAGAGGAGGAGCTAGGCCTGTGGAAGGAAGGTGTGCGGGGAGTCGCATGGTTTGCTGTTTTTGGTTCTTTCCTAACAAAGCCAAACCCCTGGAAGAGGGAGTTGGGGTCCTGATATGGGGAGGGGAATTGAGTTTAGAGCAGATGGAGGAACCTGCCGGTTCCCACGCTCACCAAGTCCCATCCTGCCCCTCAGCGCTGGTGCCAAGCACAGACTCATCCTGCCCCCAGAAGGACCCCAGACACAAGGGGAGATTGAAAGGCTTTATTGATCCTGCCTGCGTTCCGGTCTCCTTCACAGCGGGGAGCCAGATCCTCCCGGGGTGCTGCTCCAGACAGTAGCCGATCACACCGGTACAGCCCCCAGGCTTACAGAGTAAATGCTGCATGTGCTCATGGCCCGTCTGCACTGTGCATCCAGCCAGCAGCCCTGGGCACCGGGGCACCTTCTCTGTGCTCCTCTGAGCGCTGAATGGCTTTCGTCTAAGTAAAGTCAAGCTCAGTCCAGGGGTGTCTGGGTGAAATTAACGGCCTGTGATATCCAGGGGGTCAGACCAGGTGATCATTCTAACCTCCCTTCTGGCCTTTACCTCTACGCAACTACAAACACAATGTACACCACTGTGCGTGTGAGCAGTGTGTGTGTGTGTATTCACACTGGGAGTTAGAGCTGGCTGCATATCACACAAATCAGACCTGAATATGAGCTCCCAATGCAACACAATGGCCCAAAGGGCAAAGACGATCCCTGGACGTACAAAGAGGGGAATCTCCCCTAGGAGCAGGGCGGTTATCTTGCCTCTGCCTTTGGCACTGGGTGTGACCGCTGCTGGAACACTGCAGTGCCCACAGTTCAAGAAGGATGGTGCTAAACTGGAGAAGGTTCAGAGCAGAGCCACGAGAATAATTAAAGGACTAAAGGATTGGTCAATGCACCTGTCACAGGGGGTGGGGGAGTCCAGTTCCCACCCCCCCACTTCCTGGAATTCACAGTGATTCTTAGCCAGCCAGTGGATCAGAAGGTTTATTGGAGATGCCAGGAACACAATCCAACTCAGAGCTTGTCAGTACAAACAGGCCCCCTTAGTCAGGCCCTTCTGGGGGGCAGGGAGATAAGACCCCAAATCCGGGCTCCCTCCTCCTCCCCAGCCAGCTTCTACTCCCCTCCAAACCCTGCCATCGTCTTCCCCTTCCTTTGTTCACTTCCTGGGCTCTAGGTGTCATCTCCCCTTCCCCTTCCCATCTCAGGTTACAGCTCCAGGTATCCCCCTTCAGAGCAGCTTCCCCTCTCCAGTGAAACTCTTGAGATCATGTCCACCCCCCTCCCTGCTTGTCACAGTGCCTTATAGTGTGAGACTCAAGGAGCTCCATCTATTTAGCTTCACAAAGAGAAGGCTAAGGGGTGACGATCACAGTTTGTAAGTCTCTATGTGGGGAACAACTGCTTGACCGTGGGCTCTTCCGTCTAGCAGACAAAGGTCTAACACCATCCCGCAGTGGGAAGTTGAAGTTAGATAAATTCAGACTGAAAATAAGACTCAGAGTTTTAACACTGAGCGTGACTAACCAGTGGAACAACTGCCCCGTGGTCACTGGTGGAGTCTCCAACCTGGCATTTTGGAATCAAGACAGGACATTGTCTGGGAGACCTGCTCTCGATCCCCCAGGAATTCATTCAGGGCAGGCCTATGGCCTGTGCTTTAGGAGGTCCCACCTAGAGGCTCCCAGTAGCCTTCTGGCCTTAGAAGCTATAAATCTGTAGGTTCCATTGTAAACCTAAAAAAATTCTCCTCTGCAGATGTGTGTCCCAGATTTTCCTTCTTTGGTCTAGTCATGTGTCTAGGGACGTGAGTCAGGAAATGTGGGTGTCCCCGCTCCCATCCAGTGGTTGTCTTGTCTACACAGACAATAAGTGGTTTGGTGCAGGGACTATCTCTCATTGTGTTGGAATCATGTCTGGCATTAAGAGCTCTCTGAACACAACTGTAATACGACTGCTAATAACAATGAACCAAGTATAGAATTGGTCAAGCAGGGAGAGGCTGTTTTCGGCATTGCCTAGAGAAGCTCAGCGTCCCATTCCTAGGATATGAGTGTTTCAGAATTGTGTGGAACTACAACTATCAGCGTAATTAAAGCTGGGCAAAGAGCAGGGGAATAATGTTCTGACTCAATTGTTGGATTAGTTTTGAAAGGACAAAATATTCCAGGGAATAATCTTCTAGCAGTGCTCGGTTCTGGAGCCCAGACTCCATCTAATGGGAATTGCGCCTGCTGACACCAGAACTAAGTTCTGCTCTGAGGGGACCTTCCTGGCCCCCACTGAAACCAACAGCAAAACTCCCCAGGGTCAAAACCTCCACTGGTGTTGGCGCAGCTGTGCTGACTAGTGCCTGCGAAGGATCTGGCTGCACTGACAAAAATGGGGAGGAACCGGGTCCTAATTCTTGTCTATTATCTAGCTGGGTTAAGGCCAATGCACTTCAGGCCCATGCCCAGGGCTCCAGCTCCTGGAGTCACGTGACTATAGCTGAATCTCAGCTTTCCTTTTAAAAAAAGTTTCCAGTCCTCCTGGCTGTGAAGAGAAGCTTGGAGCTACGAAACCTGCCTGTGTTTGCACAGAGCCTGAGACGCTAGCTCTGAGGGGGGAAACTGACCCATGTGTCTCAGTGGGGTGTCAACTCTGCGACCCATGGCTCTGGGGTGCTCACCAACCCTGCCCCAAGCAGTGGAAACAGCCCCTCAGCCAAGCAAGCACACCCATCCTAGCAGCTGGGACAAATACTGCAGCCCCCCGGCTCCTGCCTCTGCTCTCTGACGGGGGGAGACCCTGCTGCACCTGGCGGAGGTGGGCTCTGCCCCCACTCCTGGGAGGAATGGGAGGGTCCCATGCCGCTGCCTGGGGAGTTAGCTGAGCAGTGCCCACTTCCCTTGTTACAAGCTGGGTTGCGTCTCAGTGGCTACCGTCACACCTCCCCGCTGCAGAGAGATGAACCTTTGTCTCCGGGGCCCCCGAGAGCGGAGCAGAGGCTTCAGGCAAACTGGGAACAGGAGGGGGTGACGGGGCTGCCATTCCCCCTCGGGCAGCAGGACACAGAGAGGAGAGGACTGGTCGCCCCCAGTCCGCCCAGCTGGGGCCGGAGAGGCAGCCCCCCGGTTGGCACCACAGCCTGGCACTCAAAAGTCCCTTTCCACTTCTCCTTCCCTTTCCCAGCCATGTTGGGTTTCTTCATTACTTAGCCAAGTTATAAATTGCCTCATCTGGAGCGCACAATTTGTTCCTAATGTGCGGTGGAGCCGCCAGAGTTTGTTTTCAGGTGTGTAATTAATTTTTTAACATGATTACTCTCCTAGGAAACTGCCAACTAGCAGGGTTTGGGCTCCCTGGGAAAACATCTGCAGTGAGTCAGCTGAGCTGGGAGGCGATTGAAAGGCTCCGGGGTTCTCTGCTCTCTGTGTCTCCTCCCCACAGCGCCTCCCCCCAGGGGGGTGTCGTTCACACCTGGGAACGGAGGGGCGTGGGACTGTCCGGCCCAGCAGGGTGTAAATGGGTTCCGGAGACTCCACCTTCTGTTGATCTATTGAAACCCAGCCCTGGGCTGGCAGCTGGGTGCCTGGCTGACGTGAGTTCGCTGGTGGGTTTAGTCCAGTCCTTCCGGGACGTGCGTCTGCCTCCCTGTTGGTAAATCTGAGCCGATGAGCCCAGGAGCCAATGGGAGATCCACTCCCACGCTGCACTGGCCTTTCCCCATCAGTGCTGAGCCAGCATCCCCCCCCAGCCCCCAGCCCCTTCAAAGCTCCCCTCCACGGGGCCAAGCCCACGTCCTGGTGGAGATCTGTCCTCTCCAGGCGAGGAACGGGGCCTGGCTCAGGAGGACCCAGCACTGACAACAGGGCAGGTCTGTAGTGTGGAGGGGCCTAATTCTGCTCCGAGCGCCAGCTCATCTGCACAGAGACGACTTCGCTTTCCGGGCCTGTGCGCCCAGCTCTCAGCTTCAGCCTGACAGTGACGTATCGACGATACCTGGAGGGGGCAGCCAAGGCTTTTCCAGGGCCACCCTGAGACAAGGTTCTGGGCTGTGGGGGGACTATGAAGTTTAACACCCGTGGCCTGGTGTCTTGTCTCACCCAGTCCGCGGGCAGGAAACTCTCCGCGGAGTCAGTGCCCTGCACACTCCGGATTAGTAACTAAATCCCCGCCCTTCACTTTCATCCCATGACAGTATCGCAGGGATTGGGGGATCGGGGGGATTACCAGTCCAGGCTGAGCGGCCATGGTCGCGGCTGTGCTCCCAGCCCCGCTCTCTCTGCTGGACGGAGGAGGTTGCCCCTCCGAGGCGACGCGGGACAGACGATGAGCCGCTGGAGCGTCTCGGCTGGGCTGGTGCTAAGGAAGCGGAGGGTGACGCTTTGCCGCACGCACGACTCCACGAAGGCCCTTTACACGGGGCGCGTGGGCCTGCCACGTCCTTCCGAGGGGGAGCAGCCCCTTGAGTCTCAGCCCAGCACCAAGCACGCCGGAAACAGACCATTCCCCCCAGGTACAAGCCACTTGGATGGTGAGACGGACCATTGTCCCATTCTCTAGTGGGAGCAGACAGAGCCAGGTCTCCTGGGTTCCTTCTGTTTCTGCCACTGGCCTGCTGGGTGAGCTCAGGGGAGTTTATTTTGCCTCTCTGTGCCTCCGTTTAACTACCTAATACTGTCCCCTCATGGGGGCTGTACTTTGCCCCCAGCTGAGGAGGGCTTTCAGACCCTGGTAGGAAGGTGAAGCAGCAGATAACAGGAGGGTATTTCCGGCTGGAAGATGGTTTTACTTCTCCTTTCCTAGAGGGTTCCCCAGCACGGCTGCCTTGAATGGGCACATCCCAGCGGGCGCAGGGTGCCGACCAATTCACAGCTTCCTTCTCAAAGCGGCTCCCAGGACGGTGGGCGCGATCCAGGCCAGCTGGGTTTTCAGAGCGTGACCCAAGGCAGAACGAGGCAGCTGCTTTGTACGTTACAGGGGAAGGGGGACCAGAATCTCCATGATGGGTCCAAATTCGCCCTTGGTGCCGCGCGGAGCCACACCAAAACACCGGCCCCAGCACTCACCCCAAAGCTAGACCCATGGGCTGCAGCGCGGGCGCAGCTGGCGTTATGGGGGTAGACTCAGGGGCAGGCCAGTGCCATGTAACCAGAGAGGTCGGAGCTGGTGTCTGGCACAGGCCTACGAGTTCCTGGGTTCTGGTCCCACTTCTGACGCCTGCTCCCTTGGGTTGGGAACTACCGTTGAATCTGCCTCAGCGTCCTCACTGGTGCAACAGACGCACTACTAGTGACCTGGCCGGTGTCTGCAGGGGAGGCGTGCAGACTGCAGCAACAATGCACGGAGCTTGAACGCCACCAACTTCGATTTCAGAAGGGACCACTAGGCCCCTCTGCACTGACCGCGACAGCCCCTGCCAGAGAATTCCTCCCCGTGCTCCCTGAGTGGAGATCAGGACCTGCTCGCACAGGGCTAAGCGTTATTACTTCTTCCTCCTGCTCCTCAGCTCCAGCCTGCGTCCCCTCAACTCCCTCACCAGAGCCGGCCGAGGGATCCCTCTGCTAAGATCTGGCCCTGGGATCTCAGTCACCGTGACCCCTTGGCAGCCCCCTGGGCTGGCGGCTGAGGCAATAAAGCTCTTTACATTGGGAGGGCTGTTTCTGAAGCGCCCCTGAATAAGTGTTTCAATCCAGCTTCTCTTTTATTATTGTCACATTCGTCTCAGGTGCCCTGACTCCTGGTCGGGGGGGAGGCTGCAGCCGCTCTCCTGTTGCAGATTCAGTCTGCAGGGAATTACCGATTTTATTCAGACTTCCCATCGGCCTGGCTGCAGGGGATTTGATTAGCTCCCGGAATAGGCTGGCGGTGGCCGGGCGGCACTGTCAGCATCAGAGTAAATAAGTTGTTTCTCTCTCTCTCTCGACAATGCGAGTCCTGGCGCTGCCCACGCGGCCTGACCTGAGCTTCCTCCAGCAGCCCGGCCTCCTGCTCCAATGTCTGTCTCCCGGGACCGCCGGACCTCAGAGCTGAGGGGACGGAGACCTGCAGCTGGGGAAGGAACGGCCCCGCAGGGAGAATACAGTCGGGAGCCTCCCACTGAAAAGGCCTCGTTCCTTAGGCTGCGTATCCCTTTCCCCTTTGCTGCCCCCGTGGTACCCAGGCTATAGGGCTATAGCTGCACTACAGTGCTCAAGGTATTTCAGCACCGTTCTTCCCCTTCCCTGAACGGGCACCTACAGCCAGGACCCAAGGGCAGCTCCAAGCTCCATGAGGGGGGCCGCCACGCCCAGAGGAATTGGCTGCATTTGGCATGAGCTCCCCGTTAGCCATCACGCCTGCAGACTGTGGGCTGGTGATTTCAAAGGAGCTAGCACTGACATTTACTAGGAGTTTGGTTCCTAAATCCCCTCGGCCCCTTTGAGACTTCAGCCATTGATAGCTAAGAGAGAGAGACAGGCCCCTGTCAGCAGGCGAGGGGGACCGAGGGGCCTGGGCCCCATTTGAAAGGCACCGAGGAATTCTCAGAAGAGATGAACGAGGGCAGTAATCTCTCCACAATGCTCCTCTGCCCAGAATCTCTCTCCCCGGCACAGACCAGGCTCCCTGCACGCTGGGGCTGGGGCAGGCCGCAGACTCTTTCTATCTAGTGACGAGATGGAGAAATGTATCTCTGAGAAGCAGAGAAAAGCATCCCCCGCTGAGAATCAGCAATTCACGTCCCTTCACCTGGCCTGCTGCTGGTGGAGCCAGGATGGGATTTTGCTGGTGGTTTTCCAGATGAAAGGAGGTGAAAATCACTTTCATTAGCTGGGCAGAGATGGGCCAGAGAATCTGCCGCCAGAGAGCGTCACGGTTCTGCGGCCTGACCCACCAGCCCTCCCTGCCCAGCTCCAAAGAGCCGTGAGTCACATACAGAGGGGAGAAGTCGGGAGTGGGAGTGTGGGGGGGATGCTGACTGGGAGTCACACTCGGCCCCCTTCAGAAAGGACACATCTCTGGGGGAGAGGGCATAAGCACCAGATTAACAACCCCACCCCCACCCCCACCCCCACCCCGATTGCTGGGGGTCCTGACCCACCCCGGATCACAGCCAGCCCTGGTGAGCCTGGGAGCTGCAGGCTCCCTGCAGTGGCCTGGTCCCAGCTGTGCTCCAGTAACCCACCAGCTCAGTAATGTGACCAAGGCGAGCTCCACAAAGCAGCTGGGAGGCCCCTCCTGGCAAAGGAGCTTTGCCCGTTTCCCCAGGCGAGGAGAGAAAAGCCGGGGGAGCTCCCGGGAAAAGTTGCCCCAGCGAAGAGACACCGTTCGGCTCCTGGGGACTGATTGGATGATGTTGCTTTCGGGGAGCGCAGGACCAGGTATCCATATCGGGAATGGGGGGGTGGTGCCCAGAGGCCTTGGCTGGGATCAGAGGCTGTACAAATACAGCGTCCCAGTTGGCTGCCATGACTCACCCCACGTGGACGGTTCCTCCTCGCGCCATCCCATTGAAATCTGGGGGGTCCCCGGGGAGTGAGACACTGCTCAGCAGGAGGAAGGGCAGTAGAATCAGGCCCAGCACAGGGATTGGTCCCTGCCCTGAGCGTTGTGCTGTCTGAGGGCCTGCCCCCGTCCAGGCGGGACCCCAGGGGAAGGGTGAAGTTACTGAGGGGCTCCAGGCTCGGGCCCTAAGGAGACAAGCGAGGGGTGCTGGCAGTGGGGTGCACTGACACCAACCCTCGGCCCCTGGGCGCTGGCCAAGCCTTCTTCCAGAGACCTAAGCAGCCAGGACCTGTGGGCAACACCCAGTCATGAACCGGCACCTCAGTGGCCTGGAGGGGAGGCTTCCTTGGGGCAACGCAACCCCGAGGTGGGGAGCTAGACCAGGGGCTGGATGGTGCTTCAGGAGGAACCGCGGGTTCCCGGCGGTGTCATGATCCAAACGCGTTAACTCACCGCAGAGGGACACAGTGGCACAAACACCCGCGGCTGCAGCGCTTCCCAGGCGACGCCAGTGAGGCTCATCTCCCAGCCTCCTGGGCCAGTCCACCTGCTGCAGCGTCTCAGCCGGCCACTCCCCGTCCAGAGCCGTGCAGAGCAGTAAAGCCGCGGGGGCGGCTGCAGCCAGGCTCCCCAGGGCCCAACCCCCATGACCGGGAACCCGACGCGCCGTGAAGCAGGCGAGAGCTGCTGCAGGTGTGGAGCTGCTGGAACAGTCCCATCCTCCCTTTGCATATTGTCCATTTCGTGCTGGCAAGTTGGCTGTTTATGATCCCAACTCACAGAACATTGCAGAGAGTATCTGCAGGGCAGGGGGCAGGGTCCTAACCCAGTAGATCCAGCCCTCCAACAGGGAACCCTGCGGTGACATATAACAGCTGTAGCAGCAACCACACCACTTCCCTCCTACTGTCATCTGGATGTCCCAGCCGCCCCCCACGGCCAGACTATTAGTTAGGGATTTGGGTAGGTGGGGTGCAGCATAGAGCAGCCCCAAGGCTGCTCCACTTTGTAGTGGGGACCAGTTCAGCAGTCAGCCAGTTGCAAGATTGGGGGTGATATAAAAGTTGCTAAACCCCACTTGTGTCCCCAGCACCACCACACACACACACACACACACACACACACCGCTGAGGGCAGTCTAGGTGCTGCCCTGCCGCTGGTCATTATGTGCCATCAATACTACAGGGCCCGGTGAATTCTGCCTCAGGCGCTGCAGGGTGAGAGCAAGTGAGAGCACGGCTGACACCGCAACTGAGAACACAGCGGGGACTTGCTAGTGAAATCAGCCTCCCTCTCAGGGCAGCCTCCCCCTCAGCCCAGGCCCCTCTATGGCTTTCAAGTCCACCTGTGACACTTGCCGGGCCCCCAAGCCGGGCAAGTGCCAGAGGCTGCACATCTGCTCAGCCACCTCCGCTCCCCGGCCTGGGGTGGTAGTGTTAGGCCAAGCTGCCAGCAAGCCAGGTTCTGTTCCCTGCTCTGCCGCAGACTTTCTGGGGGGTCTTGGGCAAGTCACGTAGTCCTCCCTCCGACTCAGCTCCCTGAGCTGGCCAACTCGCCCCGCTCCCGGATGGTGGGGTATGAGACTGAATCCCTAACTGCTGGGAAGACGGTCAGTGTAGACGGGAGATGTATCTGGGCAGATACTATAGGCAGCCTGCCTCGGGACCCAGGAAACCTCCTTCCTCACCCCCTGGCTATGGGGAAGGGGGGAGCTGCTTGGTGTGGCATGCTCCCATATGAAACTGGGAATGTTTCCCCCTGAGAAGGGTTAAATGTGCCCTGCTGTCCATTCCCTAGGGTGGGTGGGGGCAGCAGAGGCAATGAGACGGCTTTGCTGCTAATGCTTCGCAAGCCCAGCCCTGTCTGCTCCAGCGTGCAGGAACCTCCCCGATGGACCAGGGGGCAGTAGCAGGGCTGGGCCAGCAGCTGGAGTCACTTCCCCAGGGTGAGATTTGTAATGATGCTCCATGAATCCACCAGACGCCTCCCGTCAGTGCTGCTGCGGGAGCCTCCCAAGGATCTGCCTCGAACCAAACCACCAGACTGGCTCGAGGCCCCTCGGCTTTTCAACCCCACTGCAAAGGAGTCGCCAGGCACTGTCTCTGGCCCAGGGGCACCCCCCAGTACCGGGGCAGCGGGGCACAGCTAGAAACACTATCCTCCGCTTCCAAACAGGCCTCCCTGGGGGATCTGAGCTCCAAGGGCTCCAGTTTGCAGGCAGCGGTTCCTGCTCCACTCGGTGCCTTTGCGACATTCTGGGCTTGCCCCGTCCAGGCTTCCCCACTCCGAACGGGCAAACGCTGCCCCACATGGGCCAGCCGGACGTTCCTGAGTGGAACTGCAGGAGCTCCGATCTGGCCCCTCGCCTGGCAGGAAGCTGCTAGGTTGATTACACATGGTGAGTGAGCCATTGCCAGGCAGAGGAAGAAGTGTCTCTTTCCCCCTCCTGCTCTGAGTAATCTGCCTTCTCCGCCAGCGCCCGCGGCTCACTGCGGTGGGGCTAAGAGCAGCGTGGCATTAACGCCTGAATCCACAGTGCAGCGCCTGCCTTTGGAGGCTTCCTCTGGCAGCTCCAGGCCCCCTTCCATTGTCCCAGCTCCGGGGCCTGGAGCAGAATAAATTGCCCCAGGAGCATGGCGCTGCCCTGCTCTTTGAAGTGCCACAGGTAGAGGGCACTGCTGAGCACTCTCCGCTCCAGCCCTGGGAGCTGTCACATCATTTTGTGATTGGTGAGACCGGTGACCAACTCGGTGACCTTACGGGTCCTTTCGGAGACAGGGCGGAGCCGAGGGCTGCCCCTCTGGACACTGAATCAGGACCTTGCAGCAGGTGAGCCCAGGGGACCGGTGGTAACAAGGTCAGGACTCAGTACTAAGAATAGCTGCTAATGACCCTTTGCAAACATCCATTAACTCAGCCTGACAAACACACCTGTGTCGTAAGTAAATACTCTTAGTCCGCTGTGCAGCTGGGAACACAGACGCGCTGAGCGGTAGAGTGACCCATCTGAGGCTCCCATCGGATCAGCAGGAGAGCCAGGAACAGAACCTATCTCGCCGAAGCCACAAATTAAAAACATGAAAATCGAAGCCCCAATTTCTCCACAGGCACCGACTGCAGCGCTGGGCGCTCGGCTGCCGAGGAGAAAGGAGGGGCCGTACGCCGCCCCTTGGCAGCAGCACCGCAAGGGGGTGATAGCGAGGCAGGAGCGTGGCTGCCGCGGCAGGGCCAGCGGAGGGTTAGGCTCAGAGCGGGGTATGTTAATGTGAGCGGGCAGAGGAAGGACTGCAATCCAGAGAAGAGCAGACTAAGTTACTAGCCACAGCCCTCGCTCATTTCCATGGGGCGGGGCTCCTGCGCCTGATGGCACAAACAGCCTAGAGCGTCATGCCAGCATGGAAGGAGGAGGCCAGGCCCCTGCACTAAGAGATGCTCCGATCTCGTTAGCCCTGGGGTTACACTGGCCGCTCTAATTGCTCGGCAGGTGGAGCGCTGGCAGCAGAGCCAGGAGCCGCGGAGCCCGTCTCATCTGTCAGGGGTAATAATGATCTATAATTCCTGTACAGCGAGGTGCCACTTTACCACAGAGAGCGGCCGACCTTTGGATAATACTATTAGGGGCCTAACTGAAAGCGAATACATTACAGCGCTGTTGGGCCCATTGAAATTCCACGCCATGCCCCGCGCCCTTAACTCCGGTATCTGCAGCCAGGACAGAAGCTTCCTGCCTGATGCTTTAGTGATCCACGGAGCTCAAAGGGAGACACTGCCGTATTCTTTGGGGCCCTTTTGTCCCTGGCTCCTCTGGCTCCCAACCTTTCAGCTCCTCTTCCTCCTTCTGCCCTTCCACAGCACTGGCCTATTAATTCTTCATGGTGGGTTGATTAACTGGGTAATAATTAGCACTTATATAGCCCTTTCCACCCAGACATCTTGCCCCAAGTCACAGAAGGGGAAACTGAGGCAGGGGTACAGCCGCGGTCTCCCAGTGCGGCAGTGGCACAGCAACACTGGGATCTTCGAGCGCAGGCCAGGCTCCTGGTGCCGCACCGGCTCTGCGGTGACATGCCAGCACACACCTGTCTGCAGGGTGTCGGGAGGCTCTCGGCCATTGCACAGGTGCTAATGCAGCAGCCCGGTGGATGGCAATGCCAGGAGCACCCGGGCAGAGCAGCCGCCAGTGCTTTTACCACCAGGTCATCTGCGCCTCTTTGTGGTGGGGGAAGCCCCAGCCCCTCCCTGCTCTGGCACCCTCCCCATCTGTTGCCAGCCCTGGAGCCGCTGTGCTGGTAAAAGCAGGGGGGGATTTTAGCAGAAGAACCCCCCGGTGTACACAGGCCCTTGGGGTCCCAGTGCTCCGGCTACAGCCCGCCCGCTGTGCTGGGCTCCCGGTGACAGGAGGAATTGGGGCTCTGCCTACCACTGAGGAGCGGGAGGCGAGATTTGTGATTCAAGGGGGAGCTCTTCATGCCCCAGCCTGCTGCGGGGGGCACTGTGGAGGTCTAGTCTAACATGAGAGGCCTACCCCTGAGGCACTGAGCTGCCGTGCTCACTCCTGGCCAATCTCCTCAGTGCCGGGCCACTGGCCACCCCATCCACCCGGGTAATCACATTTGGCTTCCCTAAAATCCCCCAATTCCAGCTGGAGACGTGATTTTGGCAGCCAGATGTTGCTTAGCGGTGCTGGGCTCCGTTCAGCAGCTGCTGCATTTCAGGGGTGACTTCAGAGATCCAGACACGTCCCCGGGAGCATGGTGAGGTTTAATTAGCTAATGATAGAACCAGCAATGAGAGCTGCTAGAGAAAGGCAGAGCAGAATTATCCACAGCAGAATTATCCGTGGGAATGAGCAGCAGTCTGGGAGCTGGCTGGTTAAGACCAGCGCATGCTGGAAGGGCATAACAAGTGGGGTCCCGCAGGGATCAGTTCTGGGTCCGGTTCTGTTCAATACCTTCATCAATGATTTAGATCATGGCATACAGAGCACATTGATAAAGTTTGTGGACAATACCAAGCTGGGAGGGGTTGCAAGTGCTTTGGAGGATAGGATTAAAATTCAAAATGATCTGGACAAACTGGAGAAATGGTCTGAAATTCGATGGATGAAATTCAATCAGGACAAATGCAAAGGGCTCCCCTTAGGAAGGAACAATCAGTTGCACGCATACGAAATGGGAAATGACGGCCTAGGAAGGAGTACTGCAGAAAGGGGTCTGGGGTCATAGTGGATCACAAGCTAAATATGAGTCAACAGTGTAACGCTGTTGCAAAAAATGCAAACATCATTCTGAGATGTATTAGGAGGAGTGTTGTAAGCAACACACAAGAGGTCATTATTCCGTTCTATTCCATCCTAATTAGGCCTTAACTGTAATCTTGTGTCCAGTTCTGGGCACCATATTTCAGGAAAGATGTGGAGAAATTGGAGAAAGTCCAGAGAAAGAGCAACACAAATGATGAAAGGTCTAGAAAGCACGACCTGTGAGGGGAGGTTGGGAAACTTTCTGCCCCGGGGGAGGGCCACGGCGGGCTTGAGAAGTTGCTGGTTTCCATGGAGAAGCATGGCTGCGAGTGGTGCCACTTTAGTTGCCCATGTCTCTGGCAGGGAGGCCACATTGTCCTCCCAAGGAGCCAGGCCTTGAAACTGAGGGGATTAAAAGAGTTGCTCCTCCAGCCCCAGTCTGGGGAGCCCAGCGGCACAGGAAGATTTCGCCAATGCCTTGGAAAAAGAGGAATTCAGAGAACTGCTCTGCAGAATCTGCCCCCCAGGCCAGATCCCACCAGCTTCCCCCCAGTGGGGGTGGGGTTTGAATTGATTCTGGCAGGGCAGGTTGTGCTAATGAACAGCTGGCCCATTGCCCGGCACATCCAGTGTGCGCATGTGTGACCCTTCCCTGGCTTGTGGCTTCTGATCACATCCCAGGCCACACTGCAGGAAAATGTCCTCTCCTCAGAGTGATTGTTTTCTAGCTTGGATCTTGGCTCTGCTCTTCTGCTAGCACTTTACCCAGACACAGCTGGGCGGGCCAGTCTCTGCACTTCCACACTTGTGTGCAGTGTTGTTGTGGCCATGTCGGTCCCAGGACATTAACGAGACAAGATGCAGGAGGTAATATCTGTTATTGGATCAAGTTCTGCAGGTCTGGGTTTAGTGCACTGCAGATTGTTGTAATAAGCCATAAATCCACTGTCTCTGTTAAGACCGTGAATGTTATTGTCTAGCACAAGTTATTACCTTCAGCTCCCAGGCTCGTCTTTGGAAGTGTGGTGCAGGTTCCCTTTGAGGACGAGGACAGAGAGGTCAGACGAACAGTAACCCCAATAATGTCATGGCAAACCTGGTGGCTGAACTTTGTGACTTTGTCCTCACCCACAATTATTTCACATTTGGGGACAATGTATACCTTCAAGTCAGCGGCACTGCTATGGGTACCCACATGGCTCCACAGTATGGCTGACTTAGAACAACGCTTCCTCAGCTTTCGTCTCCTAACACCCCTACTTTACTTGCGCTACACTGATAACATCTTCATCATCTGGACCCATGGGAAGGAGGCCCTTGAGGAATTCCACCACGATTTCAACAATTTCCATCCCACCATCAACCTCAGCCTAGATCAATCCATACAAGAGATCCACTTCCTGGACACTACAGTGCTCATAAGCGATGGTCACATAAACACCACCATATACTGGAAACCATCTGACCACTATACTTATCTACATGCCTCCAGCTTCCATCCAGGACACACCACTTGATCCATTGTCTACAGCCAACCTCTAAGATACAACCGCATTGCTTCAATCCCTCAGACAGAGACAAACACAGGACAGTGAGAAGTAATTTAAAAACCTCTGTTCATGTATACAAAATCTTCTGACCCCAAAGGTCAGCCATGTCATCAGGTCACTATAGGTTTGGATCTTACCCAAAATAGCACACAATCCTCAGGTGACTAAAACTAGAGGTTTATTATAAAGAAAAAAGAAAGAACAAGAAGAGAGTTGTTGAATGGTAAAGCAGTCAGATACATGCCAAGATTCAAAGTCTATGTAGCAGGTTCTTAGCACTATTGGTGAGTTTGCTGGTTTGCGGGGGGTGGCGGGGAGGAGACGAGAGGAAGAGGCCCAGGGGGTACAGCTGTAAATAGTCTTGGTTACCAGGTTATTCATAGGTAAAAGGGCCCTGGGTCGCAGCCCGATGGAGTGGGAGGGTCTGGGCTCCCTTCCCCACAACCCTCTTTGCAATCTGGGCTTGTTGCCATAGGTCACGGTTCTCAACCCGACCCTGAGTGGAGACCATTACCATGGGTTTCAGGTGTCTGATGCCCTATCTGGGTTCTAGTGGAGGGTGGTAGGTGATAACTCAGAGTGTGCGCTCAGAGGGGCTATTTTTGATCTGTGAAGGAGGGTCTCTGGGGGCATTTGGGTAACCTGTTCCATGATGCAATCTACTTGTCTGGTGGCGTGTTCTTGTCTGGTGAAGGTGGTTTGACATGTGTTAAAGTGTGTATTCAGGTCTTTCAAAGTGCAAAACCTTCAGACAGAAACAACATCTGCAACCCACCAGCCTCCCTGTTTTGTCCTCTGACTTCAGAGGTGTTAATGGACCACTTCACCTTGAATGGAGCCTCTAAAGTGCCACAAGGACTCCTTGTTCTTTTTGCAGATACCGACTAACAGGGCTACCACTCTGAAATCTACAGATTCTGTGAAACCATCTGTTCCCCTTGTGTCTAGCTGTGACACTGAGTACCATTCCCAGACCTGCAGGAGAACTCTGTGTAGCTCTCTCTCACCATCAGAAGTTAGCCCAATAAGAGAGATTACCTCACCCACCTTGTTCCTGGACTCCCACTGTTATTTTCCACTTGTTGGCATTGCTGTGCCATGAGTCTGAGCAGAAGCACCAGCCTGAAAATCAGATTAAAGCATCCTATTAACAGCAATTGGATCCTGTCTCTGATCCCAGCCCGGGGCATGGAAAGCAGAGCGGACGGGATCCCAAGTGAGCTTTGCTCACATTTTCCCTGCCGCCTCCTCCCTTCTCTTCCTCTTTTTCTTGCCTCTTCTCTCCCGCTTGCCCTGCAGGCCTTGTCCACCTCCGCGCCATGGAAATGCTGCATACTGGGAGCCTGTTCAGTGCATGCAGGGCTGGATCCACGGATCCACCCCCTTAATCCACCCTGTTATGAATCTTCATGTCCTGCCCCAGTTCCCATGGGCATGGTCAGAGGCTTTCCGGCCCGTTTCTCCAGGGACTGCAATCTGCACGGCAGAGCCATCATGCCTGAGAAAGGAGTTACTTCAATATTATCACTGCAGCACCCAGCAGACCAGCACTACCCCCTGGGCTCTGGCTTTGTCTTCTTGGATGTTCCCCTCACCCCTCTTCCATTCTGAGCAAGTCTTTTTCTCCTGCAAGGTTTTAATGGCATGTGATTATTATAAGCTCATCTGCCTAAAGGGACGGCTGGTTTATCTGCCTTTCCTCTTCCGATAAAGGCCCCATTGCACAAGCTCCAGGCCGCAGAGATAACATTTAAATAGCTTCTTTCTTACACTCCACTGGGAGAATTTTATTCCTTTGCTTCTTTTGCTCTTTCTCCCAGCTGTGGCTGCTGGAAAAGTCCAGGAGCAGGATCAATCACCAGCCATTTTACCTGACAGGTCCATCACATCCCCTCATCTCCTGGGCCGCACCCCACAGCCCTGGCCTTGCTAGCCTGAGAACATGGGGGACATGTCCTGAGTGAGGTTGCTGTGCTCAGAGGGGCCAGGGTGGCTGGATCAGGTGAGAGGTCAGTCCCACACACCGAAGCAAAGCTCGGGCATGAAAGTTGCCTGGTCTGGTGAATTTCTTGCTGGCATTAGCTCAGCTACAGTAGTAGCAGCCAAAGTCTGAACCTTATCCACAGCATAGATACAACATGGGCAACAGCAGGGCAAGCTTCCCCATGGCGCCCAAAGGAGAATTCAGTTTCCAGGGGCCATTCTGCCTGGCCTGCCCATGGGGGGACCAACCAATGCCCATAGGGGGAGTGGTTTTCAGGGATGAGGGCATCCATCCTGGGCGAGCTAAACGGGGACCCACCAGACATTGCTCACACACACTGTCCACCGGGCTAGAGAAAATCGATGAAGAACCCATTCAAGCCCTCCACTGGCCCGTCCTAGAGGACACTTCCCGTGCTAACGCGGAGACATTTGGACAGGGAGCATGTCACGTGCAAAGTGGCTGGTCATCTCCCAGCCAGTCCCCTGGAGCCCCGTTCTTAGAGCCAGTGCTACCCATTCACAGGGAGCCTTTGGCAGAAACAGACACAGTTCCTCCGGGGAAAGCTAAAGTTCACCTCACGACACGCAGTTCGGCCAAGCCAGGGCATCTAGGCTTGCAAAGAGCTTCTTCATGCCAACCTATGGACAGGAGCTCAACTGCCCTGTTCTGTTCATTCCCTCTGAAGCCCCTCGTGCTGGCCACTGTCAGAAGACAGGACCCTGGGCTATGGACCAAGGGGGACCCAGCCTGGGATGCTTATGAGACAACTGTGGCAAGGCTGGGCAGGCTCGGGACACTGCTGAGCAGAGCCTCTTTTCTCAGGCTCAAGCCACCTTCGTCCTGGAGGAAGTGAGAAGAGAGAACTCCTCCCCCCAGCTGATTAACACATTTCCAATAAGCCACAAACCCCCACAGCTGCCCTAGTCCTGGGCCTCTGCTGAGCGGAGTCTGCCAGTCACCATGAGGGGAGCCAGACTGTCCTGCTCAGCGTGTTTCCATGCCATGGGGAATAGAATATGAGCCCCCCAGTCACTTCCACTGCCACCCAAAACAAGTCAGGAAAAATTCTCCTGCCTTCTGTCCTGCAGGTTGTCAGTGCAAGTCTGGAACCCACCCGCTATTGCAGATAATAACCTTGAGGATGAACAAGAGAGCGAGAGGCAGAAACCTCTCCAGACAATGAACCCAGCCGACTGCTCCTGCTAATTCCACTCCAGCAAGAGAAATGAAAGGGCCAGTGGCTCCCATTAGCAGGGTAAAGACTCCGAAGAAAGATGCTTATCGATCGCCCTTCACAGGTCATCAGCAATTTGTACACAGCTCACTGCTGAGACTGGGAGCGGCAGGAGAGGTATTTTGTCTTGCTGTGTTTCTTTCTGTCGCTGCCGTTCCTACCTGAACTCCCAGGACAAAACCCAGGCCCAGGGAGACCAAACCCCAAGTAAGGAATGCATTTCAGCGCCTGGTTTAGACCTCCAGGGTTAAAGCTAAGCCCACGCTTAAGAGTCTTTGCTGGATTGGGACCCAAACATGGCTGTTTCCCTTGAAGAATTGCCAGTATTTCTATGTCTTTCAAATGACTGCGGTCGAGGTGACATGGTCACTTTTATTTGTGCCGCGACAGTGTAAAGGCAAGAGGGGAAGGGGCAGAAATTCAGCTGTCCCCACTAAAGGCAAGAGGAGAGACTGATTAGCTCATAGAGTGAGGAGCTAGGAGTTAAGACCTGAACCTTGCCCCAGCTCTATCTCCAGCTCCCAGCATGACCTGAGGCAAATCGTCCTGCGTGTGTGCCTAAAGGAAGAAGACCCTTGAGTTAGTCCAGTCCTCCACTGTAATTAGAGAGGCCTGTCCGCTTTGTTAGGGCCGGTGCAGTGGTCTGTACCATGCTAGAGAATAGTGATATAGCCTAGGTTAAAACACAGATGCCACCAGCCATGGCAGAGAACCCAGCTGGCAGACAGGACTTCCTGCAGTGGGGAGACACCCACCCTCAAATGCTCCGCACCTCAACTCCTTCATCTGTGAAATGGAGCTAGGAAAACTCCCCTCCTTTGCAAAGTGCTCTGAGCTCCTCAGATGAAAGAGGCTCTAGAAATGTGTATTGTTAATGCTTCTCAGTGCTTTTACACCAGCTATAATGGAGAAGCTTGTGTGATATCGAAAAGCAAGAGAGCAGAATCTCCCCAAAGGAGTTAAAACAGGAACGAAACGAGAAAAGAAAAGAAAAGAAAAGAAAAGAAAAGAAAAGAAAAGATGCCCCATTTTGCCACCCTAGACTATCCTGTCTCCCATTCCTGCACAGACAGGCAGCAGGTTCTGGTAAGTCCCCTCAGGCTGGGTTCCCTATTTCTTTCGTTAGTTGGTCTATTCACAATATGAATGAGTCCATGTAAATGAACGTTTCATTTTCCACGGGAGTTGATCAGGTCGTGGCCATTCTCAGGGGCCGGCCTCTGTTTGCCACATGTGCTTAACATCATCCCTCTGGTTGCATCAATGTTTTGGACTGGCCCTGCCAATGGCGACCGGGGTTGGGGAAGGGGGCGGGCCACAAAGAGTCACATGACCCTCCCCAAAACACCGGATGTGTGGACGGGGAGCAAGGCCTGCAGCCGCGGAGATGAAGGGGCAGGGCCAGAGCTTGTCCTCTTCCATCCACGCTGCCTGCCTGGGACAGCCATAGGGTGCAGCCGCTGTGTGCGGCACCAGGCAGCGTCCCAGGCAGGCATGAAACTCCAGCTAGCTCCTGAATCTCCATAAGAACATAAGAGAGGCTGGACTGGGTCAGAGCAAAGGTCCATCCAGCCCAGTCTCCTGTCTGCCGACAGTGGCCAATGCCAGGTGCCCCGGGGTGAGTGAACCTAACAGGTAATGATCAGGTGATTTCCATCCATCACCCCCCTCTGACAAACAGAGGCTAGGGACACCATTCCTTACCCAGCCTGGCTAATAGCCATTAATGGACTTAACCGCCCTGAATTTATCCAGGTCTCTCTTAAACTCTGTTCTAGTCCTAGCCATCACAGCCTCCTCAGGCAAGGAGTTCCACAGGTTGACTGTGTGCTGTGTGAAGAAGAACTTCCTTTTATTTGTTTTAAACCTACTGCCCACTAATTTCAATGGGTGGCCCCTAGTTCTGCTATTATGGGAACAAGTAAATAACCTTTCCTATTCACTTTCTCCACACCACTCATAATTTTATATACTTCCATCATAGTCCCCCTTAGTCTCCTCTTTTCTCTCCAGCATACTCTGCCTGTGGCAGACATAGTGACAGTGGCTAACTCAGGTATATTGAGTCAATACTGTATTAAAAGACAGCACCAAAGAGTTACAAGACACTATTTCAGCGGAGGGGACAGGGCAGTTACCTCCAGAACGTCACAGGAAACTAGGCAACACTCTGAGTCCTTCTAGCAAAGCTTCCGTTCCCGTTTCCAGGCTGGTGAACCCTAGGAGCGGAGAAAGTCAATCTGCATATTGAACGTCATCAATAAAAAATGGTTTTAAAGAAATCAGAGCTGCCCACTTAGCTCTGGGCCGCTCCTGATGTTCAGGCTGTGCCTACACTGGGGAAATTTACAAATACCAGCCCTATCAGCTCTGAGGCCCAGGCACTGATTAGAAAGGGCCTGTATTTGCATGCAGGTTTTGCTGCCTCAGCGCCGGTGGGGATTCATTTATTCAGCAGCCTGCCCGCCATACCCCAGCACTGCAGAGCTCCGAGAACAGCCGGATGAGATGTTAGCAGGAGATCCACAGAATGCCGGGGGATCAGACTGGGTGACCCTGCTGCCAGCAGTTTTTCTGGCCCCATTAGCGAGGATCCGCTGATTACAATACGGTTTTGCAAGGTACTCCCAATGTCTGTGAAATCTGAGTAGTAAATTCTCTTCTGCTTCCGTCCCCATCTGGCTCCCAACACCCCTGTATCTGAGCACCCCGCAACGCTCATGAGTTCATCCTCACCCCACCCCAGTGAGGCGGGGTCGGTTACTACACTGGTGTTCCGGAAGGGGAGCTGGCGCAAAGGGATCAGATGACTTTCCCAAGGAGTGTGCAGCCAAGCTAGGAGTCCCAGTGCAGGGCCTTCACCAGAAGATCCTTTAGAATACACAGCACAAAAGGCGGATGTTATGGCCATTTCAGAGATGCCAGTCCCTCATTGTAACAGCCAACAGGTCACAGCCATCTCCAGGAGGATGAGGAATCATCTTCCGGCAGAGAGAGCAATGTAACCACCAAGCCATCGTTCTGGGGAGACAAAACAGGGCAGCCTCCATGTACTGTCCTTCAGCTGCTCTGTGCTCCACAGGGCTGTCCCCCTGCTGGGGCTCACCTTAGGAATGAGCAACGCGGGACAGAAATTCCTGAGTCAAAGGGGGCTGGGCATGTCCAGTGAAGGGCCCTTTGCTGTGGTAGGATTAACATGCTGTCTAGGCCTGGGACTCACACACTGGCTGTTACGGCTGCTGATTACTTACTCCCTGGGACTCAGAAGACCTGGCCTTCATTCCTGGCTCTGCCATGCCTTGGGTGAACTATGACAACACTGCAGGGCTTACAGCACTGCAGCAGCAACAACGCAGTACATGGCTGTAAGCTATTGAGGGTAGCCGCTCTGAGCCAACGGGAGAGAGGTGGCCCATCAACTTAATGAATCCGCCCCCAACGAGCACCGACATAGCACTGGCCACACTGGTGCTAAGGTCAGTGTAACTTACGTTGCTTGGGGGAAGAGGGCTTATTCACAAGCCTGAGCGACATACATTATACCACCATAAGTGGTAGTGTAGACATAGCCTTCATCTGACTAAGCTAGATTTTTAATCTCTTCCTCCCAGGAGTGCACCGTTAACACAAGAACATCAGAACAGCCCTACTAAGTCAGAGCAAAGGTCCATCCAGCCCAGTGTCCTGTCTTCCGACAGTGGTCAATGCCAGGTGCCCCAGAGGGAATGAACAGAACAGGAAATCATCAATTGATCCATCCCCTGTTGTCTGTTCCCAGCTTCTGGCAAACAGAGGCTAGGGACACCATTCCTGCCCATCCTGGCAAATAGCCATTGATGGACCTGTCCTCCATGAACTTATTTAGTTCTGTTTTGAACCCCATTATGACCTTGGCCTTCAGAACATCCTCTGGAAAGGAGTTCCACAGGTTGACTGTGTGTTGTGTGAAGAAATGCTTCCTTTTGCTTGTTTTAAACCTACTGCCCATGAATTTTGTGCCCCCTAGTTCTTGTGTTATGAGAAGGAGTAAATAACACTCTATTTACTTTCTTCACACCAGTCATGATTTTATAGACCTCAATCATATCCCCCCCTAGCTGTCTCTCTT
Organism: Dermatemys mawii; assembly: GCA_007922305.1. Taxonomy (NCBI): domain Eukaryota; kingdom Metazoa; phylum Chordata; order Testudines; family Dermatemydidae; genus Dermatemys; species Dermatemys mawii. The sequence goes on from ML677358.1 coordinate 19,044,933, forward strand.
CCAAGCTGAAAAGTCCCAGTCTTATTAATCTGTCCTCATACGGAAGCCGTCCCATACCCCTAATCATTTTTGTTGCCCTTCTCTGTACTTTTCCCAATTCCAATATATCTTTTTTGAAATGGGGCAACCACCTCTGCACACAGTATTCAAGATGTGGGTGTACCATGGTTTATATAACGGCAATATGATATTTTCTGTCTCATTATCTATCCCTTTCCTAATGATTCTCAACATTCTGTTCACTTTTTTCACTGCTGCAGCACACTGAGTGGATGTTTTCAGAGACCTATCGACAATGACGCCAAGATCTCTTGCTTGGAAACAGCCAGTTGAGAACTGCGACTGGCACCTCAGTGCCCCATCTGTGAAATGGGGTTGACTGTCCTTTCTTTCACCCACCCTTTGTCTGTCTTGTCTGCTTGTCTGTGAGCCCAGGGGCAGGAACTGTCTCCCTCTCAGTGTCTGCTCTGCACCTACCCCAACGGGGCTCTGATTTACGGTAACAGCAATAATGAAATCAGACTCGTGGCCAGTGGCAGAGCAGAGGTCTAGGGAATAGCTGACACTGCACAGCAGTGGATGGGTTTTGATTCATTGTCACCTAGGAATGACAGTGACAACCTAGAGAAGATCCAGTGGGATCAGACACCCTCCGGGGGGCACCATTGTCCTTGTTTCAAGTGTTTATAACCTTAGTTCCCAACTCCAAACTTTGCCAGTCCTTGGGGTCACCCTGTGGACTCCGCAGACTACGGAGCTAATGCAGGTCGTCTTTAACCATCTACCCTCTGCTCTGGCCCCGGGGTGACACGCCCATGTCATTGTCCTTCCCGCTGTTGACCTGTATTGTGTTATTTGGTGGCATCCTTAGTATCTGAAGCCATGGCGGGAGCTTTGCTCCTTACTCTGGTTTAGACATTAGCAAGATGATAACCCGCAGCAAGCGAAAGGCTGACTCCGAACTCCAGCCTTGACAGGTACAGAAAAGAGGATTTGGGTTCTGAATATATTTCTTACTTTTAAATCTCTGCATGTAATCACATAGGGTCGGATTCTACCACTCCTACTCACCATGAGTTGGGCCTTGCTCCTTGAGTAGCCCCATCCATTTCAACGAGACTACTCATGTAGTTCAGTGCTACTCTGCATGAGTACAGGTGGCAGCAGCTGGGTCATAAGCAGTTTTGAGGAGAGAGCCTTTCAGCTCCCTTCTGAAGGGAGCTCAGAACCCATCAAGTCTTGAAGTCAAGATCCTCTCCCCTCCGCCCTCCCTGAGAGCAGTGACCCTTTGAAGTCTTGCCAAGGGACACTTAGCTGTTTGCTGGGGCCGCTTCTAATCTTGGTTGTGAGTTGTATGCACAGCCAGTTCCTCAGATGCTGTGGAAAGGAGACCTTAGGACAGAAGTGAAGTCTGAGTTAACAGGGCCTGGTTTAATCACACAGTCACTGTATTGCTAGAGACGAGGTGGGCAAGGTCATATCTTTGATTGGCCCAGCTTCTGTACATGGGAGGAAGCAGAGCTAAATACAAGTAGGGACAGCTTGTCCACCAGAAGGGGAACTGCATGTTGGAGGTGGGCATTTGAAATGAAGGGGGCAATTGTGCATTAGATTGTTATGCAGAAAAGGTTTGAAGTAGGCGATTAAGGGTAACAGGCAGTGTGGTGTGTTACAAATGAGCCATAAAGCCAGTGTCCCTATTAAGTCCCTGGTGTCAAGCAAAGCTGTGGATGTAAGCTGGTAGGCCTGCCTTTTGAAGATGTCCTGCAGGTCTCCTTTGAGGACAAGCATTGAAAGGTCTAGCTAGACAGCGGCGCTTTGACAAGGGCTCACCCATGGGTGACTGTGATTTTGTCTTTTCTCATTTTCCGTTTGAGTTCACTTGAGAGCATCGTGATTGTCTGGGTTCACCCACGGTTGTTCCTGGGCCATTTGATGCCCCGATGAGGGACACTGGGTCGTGATAGGCACATGTAGGCCCAGGGATCTTGAAAGGGGTGTGGTGGGGAGTGTTGATCACTGTCACAGTGCAGAGATGGCTGCAGGATTTGCATCTGTTGTTCTGGCTAGATCTGGTGCCACTCCTGGTCTGTGGGGAGCTGGCTTCTGATGAGCTTGGAAGGCTGGGGATTGTTTAAAGGCCAGAAGAAGGGGGTCCAGGAAAGCTGTTTTTCAGGATGTGATCCCCATTGACAACAACACTGCAAACAGCCATACTGCCGGTGGGGCACCCCGGAGAGAGGCCCTGGGACCCAGCTATCAAGGGTCAAAAAATAACCCACCAGCAAATGATAAGGGTGAGAGTAATTAACCACCGAACAATGTCTCCAGGGCCCTGGTGGATTCCATCAGGCGCCATTTGAAACTTGGGCGGGATGTTTGCTAAAAGCTCTGCTCTAGGAATGATTTGGGGGCGGGTCTCTGGCCTGTGCTCTGCAGAGGGTCAGATGATCACAACGGTCCCTGCTCTTCCCAAGCTGCTTCTCCCAGCTTCTGGCCACAACCCCCTTCCCGGCCAGAGTCCGGATCAAACTTCCCTTGTCTAGCGGGTGAGGTGCCTGGAATAAGACGCGCTTTGCCCTCGGCTCCCAGCTGCTCTGCCGCGTGCGCCAAGCCCTTTCCGGCCCCAGACCAGTGCTCCCCACTCGGACTGCGCCAAAGGGGGCTGCGGAGAGAGACCGGCCGGGGAAGGTCCCTGCTCACCGGCACCTGCCTTGCCCTCCCAGGGAGGGAAAGCGACCCCCCCCCCTTGCTGACTGAGGCGGCCCGTCTGTGTTTTGGTGAAGGGGGGGCAGGAGAGATTCTGGGCTGAGCCCCCTCCGCCCCCCGTGCGCTCCCCAGGTCCCAGGGAGGGGGCGGGTCTCCAGGAAGCTCCGCGCTGAACCCCTCGCGGGCCGAACTTCAGCCAGCCCCGGCTCCGCGCCCCGCCTTCGGGGCTCCCGGCGCCCTCCACCGCCTGCGCCGTGAACCGCGGCTCCCCCGGCCGCGTCCAGCCGCCTCCCCTCCCGCGCCCGGGGAGCGCTGCCCCGCGGAGGCGGCGGCTGTTCCCAGGCGGGGCGCGGGGTGGCACCGACCCCGGCAGCGCGCACTCTGCCCAGCACCGCCAGCCTCCGGCGCAGCCTCCCGGCCCGGCTCCCAGGTTCGTACCGCTCCTTCTCCGCCTTCCCCCCGGCCCAGCCTAGGCCCGGCTCCGCGCCCCGGCCTGCCGCCGCCGCGGGCTTCAGCACCGCGCGTGCGGACAGCTCCCTGCGCCCCGGGCGCGCCCCGCGGGGACCGAGCCCGGCTCCCGGCCTCTTCCGCAGCAGCAGCCGGGGAGCGGCGGCGGGAGCGGGCCTGTTGGCTCGGCTCGGGGGCCCGGCTCTCCCGTCCCCCAGCCCGCAAGGCTCCCTCCCCACGCCGGCTCGGAGCTGCTCTCCGCCTCCCCCAGGCCGCAGCAGCCCCCCAGGCAGAGCGCGGATCCCTCCCTCCCTCCACTCCCCGCGCCTATTAATAGCAGGGCGGGTTATTCCGTGTGGGAGCGGGAACAATGAATCCAAAGGGGCTCCCTCCCCCGCCCTCTTATGTAAGCGAGGGAGAGAATAGCAGCGAGAGGGGGGCGAGCTGCATCCAGGGGGTGGGGGGAGATGGTGCGGGATTCCCCCGGGAACCCGCCCTCCACCCCCAGGGCAGCACAGTTGCAGCCAGGGCTTGCCTATGGGCCTGCTTCCAGCAGGATTGCAGAGCCAAGCACAGGCCCAGGAGGGAAAATCCTTGTCCGCTCCCTGCGAACAGGCCTGGGGCACTGCAGAGCTGGAGGGGAAGCTCCCCCCCCCGAAAAAAACCCCTCCTGAAACTCCATGCCCGGCTTGTGGGGGATGGCTCCTGCTCCCACACTAAAGCCAGGTGTATGCACTGCAAGGGGAAGGGGCCCAGGCAGGCCGGGGGCGGGGGGGCTGTCCCCTGGCTAAGGAGAGGAAACTGCCCCATGCATAGGTGCCTATTGTGGTTAGAAGGGGTTGCTGACAAAGGCCATCTGATGAAATGCTCTTGCCAGGCCAGGAACAGGCAGGCCATGAAGGCTGCACACCGCCCAGCAGTGAGAAGATTGTGGCTGGACTGAAAGCCAATGGGTTGAACAGGGTCCCGTGTTTTGCACTGGGGAAGTGCAGCTGTGGGCTCTAGCCACACTTCCTGTCTTTCTAAACCCCAGGGCCCTAGTGAGCAGAGCAGTCGAAGGGAGGTGAGTCGTCAGTGCCCTGCTCCATCACACATCTCCCATCCCCGCTTGTGTTCTTGGCATGGGCATCTACGGTTCCTTGGCCCTGCCCGTCAGTCCTGAGCACCCCCCCTTGATGGACCTGTACCAGTGTCTCCACTGGCCTCGATCTTAGGCGGTTCCCTGGTATGCAGCCTAGATTCTCCGTTTCCTTAGTTCACCTCATTTCTCTTAGCGCTATCTCACTGACACGCCCTGTGCCCCCCATGGAATTCCTCTCCCTCCTTATTTAACATCTTCAGATACAACCAGACACCCATCCTGCTCCTCCACTGCCACCTCCTTGCCAAACTGCACCCTTTTAAGGTTTGTACCCCCTGACCCAGTGCATCCAGCCCCCTAATCATTTCCACTGCCCTTCCCCCAGGCCCCTCTGACATGAGGAGCGGGGTGCAGAGCTGGGCAGTGCACTGGGAGCCAAGCCGCAGTGTCTGGTCTGAGAAGCAGGCTGTGTGAACACAAAGTGCTTTATGCAGGGTGAGCTGCCCCCCAACACACACGAACAGGCCGTTGGTATCGGTGGACTGACTTGTGTGAATAAGGCAAGCAGGATTTGGCTCTGGGTTTCAAATGGGCGGCCTGGGGAGGGCGTCTGATGCTGGGTTTTTCAGAGCTATCTGCTGGAGTTTAACAGGTAGAGTGCAGGCTGTTAACTCAGGCTAAAAGAAGGTGCCCAGAGGGGTCAAGACCCAGTGCAAGTTCTCTGGCTTGGCAGGGCATCTCAGCCATTCCTGTTTGCAGAACAGGGTGTGTTTACAAAGAGAGATCAGCAGCCCCCATACTGTAGACCAGCAGCCATGTCAGTGCTAGGCCCTGGTGTAATCCCTGAACTGGTGTGTGTTGAACACTTGCTCAGGGTGCTAGCACGCTGCCCAGAGCTGGAATCCAGGGGCTCGGTTTCCTGTGTAGCAAAGGCCAGGGAACGCTCCTGGAAGACAGATTGACACGTTACAATATGCTTGGCTGAGGCTGAGTGTTTGTTTCTTTGATTGCCTTGCGCGATAGCATTAGCATTGAAATGATCCCAACTAGACACAGCTATTAACACCTCCCAGAGGGGGATGAGAAATGCAGTTCACACCTCAGCTACTCCTGGTGTTGATTCAGAGCCCCTGGCAGCCGCTGCTCTTTGTCAAGGATCTCTACACGGGAAAGGAAAAGAAATGTCCTCACGATTTCAGATCAAGAGACGCCACACCAGAGATCAAGGCTCCCATGTGTTAGGAACGTTGTAAAGCAAGAGAAAGTCCAAAGAGCTCACAGTTTAAATAGATAAAGGCTGGAGGTGAAGGGACTTGTCCAAGGCACACAGCAGGTCAGTGGCAGGAATAGAGGCCAGGTCCTCTGATCCCCATGCGAGTGCCCAGCCACAAGGCCAGACTGCCTCCAGATAAGTTTATATTCTTTAGAAAGCAGCAAAATGTTCAGGAGGAACCAACCCCTTCAATTTCTGAGCTCCTCTGGGCAGGGAGTGTGTCTAATAGCTTGATGTTTGTACAGCACCTTGCGCATCAAGGTCCTTGTCCTCAGCAGGTCTCTTGGGTGCTACCTTGTTATCAATATGAAAGAAGAATGAAGGTGTGACTCGGGATTCTCATTCGCCTGACGGATCACTTGACTTCCCCCACTCCTTTCCTAGCGTACACACAGCACAAACCTTGTTAAGAAGAAAAAGAAAAGCTGAGAACTTCAGGTCCAAGCTCGGATTTAAAGTCAGAGTTAGCAGCAGCACAGAGGAGAAGTCAGGCAAATGGAATGACTGCTCCCGGAAGCGTCCTTAGGAGAGACGCAGGGAGTGGAAGGGGTATTTGTCTCTGCTGCTTCATGTCTCTTTTGGTGACTTTTCAGAAGTGCTCACCGTTGGCCAACCTCTGTTCCCACAGAACTCAGCGGAGCCGCACGGAGCTGCCAGGCACTTGTTCAGACCATCCGCACAGTTCAGAATTTACATTAGCCTCTGTGCTACCCCCTTTCCTTGATCTGTATATTCCACAACAGCCTGTGTAGTGAGTAGGTCCTAGCCTGAATGCCAGGCAGTTTGTGCCTGGGAGTCTCTCAGATGGGACCATAACTCCTCACTTTTGTCTGCTGTATGTGGCCGTTCATGATTCCAGGGCACTTTTGCCTAAGACTTGCTGCTTACCCATTGTCTGTGTCCAAAATTTCATCACCCTGACATTGTTACACTGTGAGTTTTATGGTCACGGCTCAGCCCCAGAGGTAGCTGCATTTAAGTGGTGTTGAATGTACAACATTTATAAAGTTCTCTGAGATCCCTCCAGACAAAAGAGACTTGAGAAATGTGATAGGTTTGTATAAACGTATGCACCCTATCACAAATGCCCATGAGAACTATTTGACACTCCAGTCAGTCCCTTGACATCAATGCACGACTGTAAATGGGGGCAGATTTCAGGCCAAGGATGGGCTGGATATGGGATGGGCAGACAGCGTGTTTTAATTGGAAGCCGTTTCCCCAGAGCTTAGCTGATGTGTGACCCTCTTTCCTGCACCCGAACGCTCCAGCTGTTGTGGCAGGCAGAGCCGATGCCACCGCGCTGGGAGAGCTTTGTTCTGTCCCCAGGGAAAGCGTTTTGTGGAGATGATTGGCATGAAAGACCCTGTGCAAAGTTTTCCTGCCTGTGTGGTTCGTTTGCCTCTTCTCCTCCCTCACATCTCCTTGAGTTGAGGTTTTAAAAGACAAACACGTCCTGCTTTAAAGAGCGATTGCCCCGGGGATGGGAAGAGGCAGCAGCCGGCAGGTCCCTGGGGACAATGAAAGGAACCTGGGAGGTAAGTAGCATCTTCTGTAGCAGGGCTGCGTGCACAGTAATTTGACCTCCTGCAGGTAAAAGCAGAGGGAACTGCAATGGAGTCTTCTCAGTAACCGGATCCGTGGCGGAGCCCGGCTCGTTAATGGTGTCTCCTGCCTGTGGGAGTGTAACACCTCTTCCCTGCTCCCGAGTGCTTTTAAAAGTGCAGCCTCCTATCCATTAGAGCCATTGCTCCTCTGAAGCAGCTTTTGAAACGTGTTTTCCCTCCGCTCCCTTGCATCATTTGTTTATCTCCAATTTGCTGAATCTCCCTCCTTCCCCGGTTTGGAGAAAAGACTTTGTTGCTGTCTTACAGGTGAATATTTCACTTCCCGGGGAACATCGGCCTGGCCCTCCACTTTGGGCATTTGCTGTTTCTCTGCCCTCTTTTGTCTGCTTTGAGTTGTAAAAGCCAGTGTTTTGCCCTGGGAGATTTCTCCATAGCCTTCAGGGAACCAGTTGGCGCGTGATGTCACAGTGCGTTGCCGCAGTAATGGCCGTGATGTTGCTAGGACACAGTGATGATGCGCTCTTGCAACAAAGCGATGAAGGAAGAGCGGAGCCAGCTCCGGATTGGTCCGGGAGACCCCCAAACTCCTCCCCTTTTCCTTTCAGGTGACTTTAGTCCTGGCTGGGTGGCGGATTGCCAACCCTGGAGACTGGGTCCCTCTGCTTGTCCCCAGCCGCAGGCAGTGCCAGGGCTAGCGAGGTTCACACGCACACCCCACCTCCCAGGAGCCTACCGCGGCTCTGCCCTGGAAGGGCCGCTTCTGGGGTGAGGGGGGCAATGAGGGACTCCCAAACCCATTCTGTTCTTGGCTGCTGCTGCCAGAGAGGGGGCCAGTCAGTGTCTCCTGCAGTGGTACCACTTCCACCCTGGAGTTCCCATCAGCCCCCCCTCCCTCATCCCATTCAGGGCTCCGTTCCCGGCCAAGGCCTCCCCTGTGAGTGGACTCCCTGTCCGCACTCCCCACCCTGCACCCCGACAGGCCACAGCCTCCCTTCTCCTCAGCTGAGGATGACTCCTTTCCAGTCCCATCAGCGCCTGCTGCCCCTCCCCGCCCATCCCCCCATCAGCCAGCGTCCCCCCAGGAGAACACGAGATGCTCTCTCCTCTTAAGGGATCGAGCCCCACCTCTGCAGTGCCTCCAACAACAGCCCATAGCCACCTGGGAGCTGAAAACCCTGCGCCAGGAACCACCATCCCGTTTACACGAAAACACCTTCCGCTCTGGCGGGAGGGTACGGCTCTGTCACCGTGCAGAGCAAAGGCTGCTGGGACAATGCCGGTCCCCGGGGCCAGGCAGCCACGCTGCTCTTACCGCTCGGGGCTTGTGCCTAGTGCCACTCCGCAGCAAAGGTGACAGTTGCTTCAGGGTCACTTACACTCCAGGGCCTAGTTCCTATGATCTAAGGCACCTCCATTTTGTGGGGCCCAGCCTGGGACACCACAAAGGCGGCTGATCCTCAGATAGTGCTGAGCATCTGCTCTGGGGAAATCAAGGCCCCCTAAAGAGTCTCACATTGGGACTGAACCATGGAGTCACCCCAAATCGCTGGCCGCATGTGAATGCCTAGGCCGAGGCTCCTGGCTTCTCTGCCATGACTGGCTGCAGCAGATGGCCCTTTGGTGTCTTGAGTCGCTCCAGGGATCTTCCCTGCAGAGAGCTCGGCCTTGCTTCTTAGCGTCACGTCAGAACAAATGTGACACTGAGAGAAGCAGACACGCAATGATTGCTCCAAATACCTGCTCGGAGCTGTGGTGGCTGTGCCAGCAGGAGAAATTGTCAACACCCCGATTTAATCCTTGTGCCAACAGCTTCCCCCAGGCCTAGCCCCTTGCCTGTTGTCACGGAGCCAGATGGTCTGTGCTATGCCCCAGCTTTTAAATAGTCCCTTGGAAGAGCCCCTGCTGCATAGCAGACCCCCAAGGGGTCCCACTCTGCCTTCAGGGGACCCCAGGGCCTCACCATTTTAGACTGAGCTGCCTCCCGCTTCACCCCGTGAGCTGTGCTAGAAGCCCAAGAGAGACAGACCCCAGGTGGAGGTTGTTACACGCTTTGGGGACCAGGGCACCTCAACAAGTGTCTGCAGTGATCTGCAGAGGAGGGTTTATGAGTCAGCGGGAAGGCAGCACTGGAAGTGGAGGGTAGCACAGAGAAATACAGGTGAGGACAGAGTCCAGCTGGCAAAACCAGAGCAACCCACCAGCCACGCCACAGGAGAGTCTAGTGCAGGCTCCATCCCATTGTCAGACCAAGGGGAGAGCAGCCGCGCTTCCTCCCAAAGCCCTGTCTGATCCCGGTGCCCGCACACCTCCAAGTCTGGCATCTGCTCCACTTCCCTCCCGAGAGATGGGGAAACCTCCTCCCTCCCAGTCCTTGGTTGCTAGGCATCGGCGTTCTGCCCCTCATGGTTTGCATTGTCTTCTCGGATTTTCCATTGCTCTGGGTGGGCCACATTCAGTCCTCCCCAAACAGACAGTGACACTCCTCCCCACCCCTGATGTCTCTCACACTTCCCCACAAGCAAGCTCAGGCCAGGGCTACATTCCAAAAGTTATTGCTCCAGCGGTGTAAAAAATCCCCACCACTGAGTGATGTGGCTGTACTGACCTAACCCCCTGCCCCCCGAGCGGACAATGCCATGTCAGCGGGAGGGCTTCTCCCGTCACCATAGCTACCACCTCTCAGGGAGGTGGCTTAGGCAGGAAAGTGTTTATACAATAAATAATGAATAGCTCCGCTTGTCACAACTCTTCTTCTTCTTCGGCTGTCCCTCAGTGCAAGGATGGTGTGACGGGGCTGTTCCTGATGGGACCCAACTGAGAGCGCCAAGTCAGCACAAATTGCTCCAAGCAGGACAGCTACAGCCCTAGGCTGGGGTTTCTCCACCTCTAAGGCACCAAACCAGCCAAACAGAAAAGACTTTGGTTTCACCCCACTGGCTAAACAACAAGTCACACAAGCAATTCCCTGACACACTCCAGCTTCCCAGTGTCACCACCAGCAGCCACCTGTCCTGGGGACAAATGGTTATGAAAACCAAAACCCCAAATAAAGAAAACGGTTCTCCCCGATTCCAAAGAATCAGGCCCCAGACTCAGGTCAATCTACAAATCAGATCTTACCCACAAATCACGCTGTTCCCAATCCTTTAGAACTTAGAATCTACAGGTTTATTTATAAAAGGAAAAAGATATAGTTGAGGGTTAGAAATGGTTAAAAGAAATCAATCACATGCAGTAATGACACAGTTCTTGGTTCAGGCTTGCATCAGTGGTAGAGTAAACTGCAGGTTCAAATCAAAGTCTCTGGAGTATAAACATCCACAGCAGGGATGGGTCAATCAGTCTTTTGTTCAGCGCTTCCATTCATACCAAGGGATCATCCAGAGGTAGGAGCAAGCTTGGAGACTAGAGACTGAAGACAAGATGGAGGTGGAGCACCACTCTTTTATATCCTTTCCAGGTGCAGGAATATTTTTTGTCCTTTGCTGTGAAAACTTACAGCAAAATGGAGTTTGGAGTCACATGGGCAATCCCTGCCCCCTTGCTAAGACACAGGATGTGTCTGCCTTCCTTTAATGGGCCCATTGTATAGCTGATGGTTCTTAATGGGCCATCAAACCGGCCAGGCAGAACTAACAGCATCTTGTCTGGGATATCGCTCAGAAGCAAAGCATAAGTTTGAGATACAGACAGTATATAGCCAACATTCATAACTTTAACTACAAAAATGATCCACACACACCGATAGCAGAATCATAATCAGCAAACCAGAACCTGGTCGTAGACACCTTATATGACCCCCTTTACACAAGATTTGGTGCCCCTACAGGACCTTAGTTACATCAATGATCTATATGATCCCAGATTATTTCAGAAGGTGACAGATGGTGTCTGCCAAGGGGGTTCACTGATGTGTTTTGAAGTGGCTGAGGAGCACAATTTCTGCCCTGCAGATTGTCCCACAGAAGTGACGGGTGTAATCTTGGAGGAGACATTGTTGTTGGCTGGAGTGTTGTGCCCTTTCTTTCCTCCTTCGTCGCGTCTCTGTCTCCGGAGCACGTCTGGTCTTCTCCAAGTGAGCTGTGGCTGGGTGCCACCATGTTCTGGTCTGCGCTGCGTCCTCCCAGTGTGTTGGGTTGCTCTCTCTCTTTGTAAGATGTCCTTTCAGTACGTCTTTGAGCTTCTTCCGCTGCCCTCTGCCAGCCCTTCTTCCCTGACTTAACGGAGAGAGGAGCACTTGCTTCGGGAGGCAAGTGTCAGGCTTACGGACATGGTGGCCAGATCAGCCGAGTTGGGGTTTCATGACCTGCGCTTCTATCCTGCTGATGTTGGCTGCAGAGAGATCGCTGCTGTTAGTGCCCCGGTCTTCTCAGCTGATCCTGGGAATCCTCCTTAGGCAGCCTGGCTGGAACCACTCCAGCCTCTTGAAATGTTCTCTGGAGGTTACCCAGGTCTCACTGCATCGGGAGAGGCGGGGATGACAACTGCCTTGCAAACAAGGATCTTAGTACTTGTTTGTAGACCCCTATCAGTGAAGACTCAGTTTTTCTGTCACAACCACTGAAAGCCCTAAGGAAATTCACAGACAAAAAACTTCATGAAGTTGGCATTTGAGCTTGAAGGACCTATCCGTGATATGCAGGGGGGTGGTATTTTTTTACACTAACAAGAATGTTGTTATTTAAAAAATGATGTTTAGAAAGCCAGGAAAGTCAGAGTTCATATTAAATGTCAAAGAAACCCAAGTATTTGGAAGTCTGTGAATGCAGGGTAAAGTGCCCAAACTGATGGAACTCTGACCTGGGGAGAACCAGAAATGGGGTGAAACCCAAGGCCATCACTAAAGATTGTTTCTCTTCATCGCTGAGAGAAAAGCCAGGCTGCTTTCTGCTCAATCATAGCATGGTTGTGCTGGCTTTTTACAAATCCCCGCTCAGCCGTGTCGCCTCCTGACAGCCATCATTCCTTAAACATCAGTGAGGTCCCAGGTGCCACCGTTAGACAAGTGTAATTGAACACTGAACTAGTAATAACAGCAAATGCAATTCTCCTAGGTCCAGGCCATTAAATTAGAGCATTTCACGGGAAAAGAGCAAAGTCCATGCAGTGATCCAGCATCGTTCCTTGGGCTCACCATGGGGGAAATTTGGGCCAGGGCAGGGAGATCCCCCATCGAGATGGGCTGCAATGGGGACAGTGGGACTTACAGCCAGGCAACTTCCCTAGCTTGAAACTGGTGAAGCGAACCCAGTGCCAAGTTCCGTAGTGTGGGCCCCTTCGTAAGCGGAAGGCATGCGTCTGGAAGCGCTTTAAGAGCTGTGCTGGGGCATCTCCGTAACCCGCCCACAAGCTCCACGATGAGGCATCTCTTGGAACATGCAGGGCGGGGCTCATTCCTGGAGAACATGGAGGGTGGGCAGAGGTGAGGTTGGCAGCGGTGCCGTCCCTCCTGTCCAGGGGCAGCCACCCTGCTGCACTGAGGACGTGCTGCCCCTTTTTCAAGGCCAGGGAGAAAGACCTTGATCCAGAACTCGCCTGTCCTCCCGAGGAGTCTGGGGGGGAGCAATGCGGGGAGAGGCTGCAGCTGTTACCGCCAGGCCAGGCAGACGACTGAACACAGCAGCTCCAGGCTTCAAAGGTTCTGCTTCCCTTTGAATGGAATCCAAACTCCAGCTTTCTCAGCTTCCTGCTATTTTGTAGGCCTGGGGGCCGGAGCTGGTGGCATAGGGAGAGCCCAGTTTCCCATCCCCAGGAAGGCATGGATACGGACCTAGGAGAAAGAGGGTGCTCAACATAAAAGGGGAGGTCACTGAATGCCGGGGTCCTGTTCCTGGTAGGGGGGCTGCGGCAGAGAGGCTGGAGGGGGGCGGCTTTGGGAAATAACGAGATGCCGTCCTGAGAGAGACAGCACGAAGCCGCACCTGGGGCCGCTTTGCACCCACTGTGAACTACATTCCTGCCATGGGGCGGGGCTGACAGATCCGTCCCGGGGATGGGGGGGTCAGGAGAAGGTGCCCAGCTCCCCTTACCCTGCCCTCCTCTTCTCTCCTCCCTAGGGCACAGACTGCTCCTGACATGCTCTGCCTCAGTGAGGAGGAGTCGTCGTGTTAGCGCCCCGAAGACAAAGGCCGCCTGGCTGGAGAGACACGGAAAGGTAGGTGCAGCAGCTTCCCTGTTCCCCTGTGTGCACCTCCCTGGCCCGTCACTGGCACCTCGCTCGCACTCCCTCGGGCTGGGGGGAACCAGCCAGCTCCTGAGCCATCCTTCTGCCCGCAAACATCGTCCCTGGTAATGAACCAACAAGCACGAATGCCAGGACGCGAGGTGCAGCCGGGGGATGGCGGGAACTGCCGAAGTATTGCCTGCTCAGAGCTCAGCAAGAAAACAACAAAGCAGCTCTGGGCTCCCTTCTCCTTCTCTCCTGGGGTTGGCCCCTCACCCCAAGGCGTTAGAGCAGAAGAATGAGGGGGTTTCTATTCGCACAGCACAAGGGCTGGTCAGAAAGGGGGGGCTTCCCCTGGACATTTTTGACATTTCATTGAAAACCCCCAACCTGAAAAATTTGGGTCCCCAAATTGCTGAAAACAAAAATGACCCAAAAATAAAGGGGGCAGGGCAGTTTTCTGACTCAGTCAGTGATTTTGTAGGAAGGTGACACTTGGTGGGAAAAAGAATCTTGTGCTCAAAACCAGCCCCCGTTAACAAAAAAAAAAAAGATTAAATGAGAAGTTTCAGGCCAGCCCTAGGGGCAGGCAGCAGAGAGGGGTTTAGGGATCAGACCTGGGCTTGTCTAGTCCAGCATCCCAGCTCCCACCCTGCCCAGCACGGAGAGCTGCAGAGGAAGGTCTAAGAGGGGGATAACCTGCCTCATTCAGGTCTCCAAGAGTTGGAGACTGACACTCCCTGAAGCAGGGGATCTAATCACCGTGTTGTCCCACGTTATGATACCTATAGAAACGGCCGCCCCTTTTGGGATCTTGTTAAGTTCTCGGCCTCCAGTGAGCTCGGCATTTACTTGCCTGCCTTCCCCTTCCCTTGTTCGTGGGTCTTCCTTTCTCCATCTAGGTATGGTACTGTGCCCATCACTGTAGTATCTGGCCATCCCTCCCATAGTCCTGCTACTGCCTTTGCAACTGTGCCATTCCTCCCGCACCATTCTGCTCCCTTTCCCCCATATACCTGGTATTTCGCAGATCCCATTCCCAGAGTATCTGAGAGCACGACCCTTAGTGTATTTCTCCTGGCACGCCCCAGGGGTCGGCCTTGCTGTCATCCCCATTTCCCTCAGAAGCCAAGAAAGACCAAGAGCCAGATGTTAGGTTCCTACTGTCTGCTTAGGCTCCTAACTTCCTTAGGCTCCTCCTCACTTCCACCAGTTCCCATAGCAGTTAGGCTCTGGGTTGCAGGCTGCACGCTCCAGTCAGCTGGCAGCCTGGCACCAGTCCTCCTGGCAGAATGGCCATGCCTTGGCATGTGGTAGAAGCCATCCTGAGGGGGCTCTGTGCTACCTGCACTGCCCCGGGTGAAAACATTAGCAGGACATGGCTTCTGGTGGCATCAAAACCAAAGCGTGTCCCAACTCAAAGCTCCACTCCCGTTGGTCAGCTCAGACGACCACTTGGATTCAGGGACAGGTCTCTGATGGGGCAGGGGGGTTGGCCAGGGATAAGACAAGAAGGGCCTGGCAATGACCACGCCCGGCTCTGCTTGTGATTTGCCGTATGATCCCGGGCACGTCACTGCCTGTCTTTCTGCGCCTCAGTTTCCCACAGAAGTGACAGGTGTAATCTTGGAGGAGACATAGTTGTTGTCTAGACTGTTGTGCCCTTTCTTTGGGATAATTGCAGCAGCTCTGTGAGGTTCCCATGAGGGTGAGGCGGAAGTTGGCCAGGGCATGTGATGGCCCCACTCCCATTTGGATGCCCGCTGGCAACCAAAATTGAGCAGGAACCGTGCACCCGCCTCCCAGCAGGCAGCTTGGCCAACCTCAGCCTGAGTCATTAGTAGTGTTTGCAGAGGCCTCAGAGCGACTCTTGTGCAAAGCAAGGTACAGACACAAAGGGTGTCAAGCAACCGAGCTCCAGGCCAGGGAGGGGCTAGGTGAACCAGGCTAGGTGAACTTTATCCCCACCCCTACCCGAGGAGCCTTCAGGATTGTCGCTTTCCCACAAAAGCGGATCTCAAAGCCTTGCTGCTGATGTCGGTGGGTGTTTGAAGCGTCTCGGGGCTGTTCTGGGGACTGGAGGGGTGGGCCAGGGGAGCTCTGCAGTGTGAGGGCTCCAGAGAGCCCCTTTGTCTGATGCACAGAGATAACTAAGTGGCTCCCGGTATTCTGCTCACAGCTCCTTCTCTGACTCCTTTGCAAGGCTCTGTGCATGTTTGTGCCTGCCATAAATATTGATGGGCTGGCTGCGGGGTAAGTGTGCATTTATATACCGCATTAGGGATGGAAATGCCATAAGAACCTGCTGTGTGGGTGAGGCTAGGAGAAGCCATGGCATTGATGCTAGCATTGGGGCTGAAAGCGTTACGGCTCTTTAATGGAAAATGGAATTTATACCATGGGGGGGAGGGATAAGGAAAGAACCCAGAAGAAACCTGCAAAGTCAGAAACCCGTTAAGAGAATCAGCCAAACCTGCAGCAATTCCAGATCCGCAGCCTGAGCTTAGCAGGGAATTTCAGAGAGAAATATCTGCTCAAAGAACCCACTTCCTGTGCAGCAAAGCCCAGGCAGGAAAAATACAGAGGGGCTGCAGTATACCTGTTTAATAATGCATGGCACAGACAGGCAAGGCACATGCTGCTCTGTGAAAGCCATGAGGACGAGAAGTCTCCCCTTCAATAGAGTCCAGCCTGCATGCAGATACTCCCAGGACCATGCACAGCCACACATATCACACAGCAATCTCGGGGTGTGTGCCGGTCAATCCCAGGCAACTTCCTAGGCTCGGCACCGATATGGCTGGTTCCCCTGGAGCAGTGCACAGAGGGCCCTGGTGACATTCGCCTTTACCCCGCAAGGAAGGAGTTTGCAAAAGGTGATGCCAGCCAGGCAGAAATCTCCCATTTCTGTGGTGTGGGGACAGCCCAGAGAATATGCAGCAAATCCAAGGGAATCAATTACACAGTGATTATAGGTGACACAGTAATGACAGGGTTTGCTTCACTGATCACCCTGGAACCTGCCCATGGGTTTCAAGGAGAAATAGTATTAATAATAGAGTATTACCAAGAATAATGAGTCTTAATTTCATCTGTGTACGACAGCAGCAGTCAGCGACTCCAGGCAGGGTCAGAGCTGTATTGTGCAGGGTGCGGTGCAAAGGCAGAGAGACACGGGCTCTACCCCTAAGGGTAACACCACCAATACCTTCCACCTGGGCTCAGTGACCTGCATTATTCATGAACAGCAGTCAGGGAGCAGGGTCCCACGGCGCCGGGCGCTCCACACCCACAGACCCAGGACCCCTGCCCCAAAGAGTTTCCACCAAAGGGTCAAAGGTCGATCTAGCAGATCGGAGGAGTGTAAGGGAATAGTGAGATGACGAGCAGCAGACACAGTGCACCAGCTACCAAGCCACTGACTTTGGTTTGCAGGATTCACAACAGAGGAGCGTGTGACAGGGTTGCCAACCGTCCAGGATTGGCCTGGAGTCTCCAGGAATGAAAGATAAATCTTTAATGAAAGATTACGTCCTGTGATGAAATCTCCAGGAATACGTCCAACCAAAGCTGGCAGCCCTAGCGTGCGATTGCCCATGGCCGGGTATTATGGTATCCATGGGGAATCAAAGGCATAGAAGTCATGTGACTCACTCCAGGGCGCAGGTGTGAGGGGGACAGCTGGGAATAGAACCCAGGAGTCCTGACTTCCACTTCTCTGTTCTAATGGTGTCATGGGACAAAACTGGATCTAAAAAGCAAACGAGAGTTTGTGTCCGAGCAGCCTTTCAGGGCCTCACTGCAGATAGATGGAGTCACTGGTGACCCCAGACACCGAGTATCCCAGAGGGCAAAGCAGCTTCCTCCTGGCTGCTATCGGTGTTGCAACCTGAGGGGGCATATTCAGGGGAGCAGAACTGAGTGGCTCTGAGAAGGGGGATGAAATATGGACCCATTCCAGGGGAGCTGTAAATCGACACCCCACCTCATCCCCATCCTGGGGATTCCAGGAGATGTTTGGTGCTTTCTGCTTCCAGTAGGGCTGTGAATCCCCAAAGGGAGGCCCGGGTACATCAGACCTTCTGATGAACCTGAAATCACACAGTGAAAGGAGGAAACCTGCCCCCAAACATTGCACAGATTCATAGACTACAGGCCAAAAGGGACCAGCCTGGCTGGAGCTCAGACCGGAGACCCTGCCCCAGCAGTTCAGAAAGTGGGTCAGCAGCAGCAGGGTAGCGAGGTTCTCCTGAAAGAAGGGACCAGAACGCCCATTTCAGCCACTGCAGGATTGTCTGAATCGCCCCCGTTGACCAGTTCTTTCCCCCTTTCCCCAGGACGCACAGGTTCACAGACAGACTCTGGAGCTGAAGAACCGTGTCGTTTACTTGCTGAGTCTGTGAGTGATCAAGAATCAGAGGGGTAGCCGTGTCAGTCTGGAATTGCAAAAGTAACAAAGAGTCCTGTGGCACCTTAAAGACTAACTAAAGTATTGAAGCATAAGCTTTCATGGGCTAGTACCCACTTCATCGGATGCATGCAATGGAAGTATCCAGGGGCAGGTATAAATAGGTAGGCAAGAACCATGTTAGAGATAACAGGGTTAGTCCAATGAGGCTGAACCAGTTTGTTATCTCTAATCAGGGAGGGTGAAGTATTCCTCTAGCAGCTGAACTGGAGGTGTGAACAGCGAGAGAAGAGAAACTGCTCTTGTAGTTAGCTAGCCATTCATAATCCCTATTCAGTCCTGAGCTGATTGTATCAAATTTGCAAATGAATTGCAGCTCTGCAGTTTCTCTTTGCAGTATGGTCTTGAAGGTTTTTTGCTGCAATACAGTGACTTTTAAATCTGTAATTGTGTGTGCAGGGAGATTGAAGTGTTCTCCTACAGGTTTTTGTATATTGCCATTCCTGATATCTGATTTGTGTCCATTTATCCTTTTTCGTAGGGACTGTCCAGTTTGGCCGATGTACATAGCAGAGGGGCATTGCTGGCACATAATGGCGTATATTACATTGGTAGATGTGCAGGTGAATGAACCAGTGATAGTGTGGCTCATCTGGTTAGGTCCTGTGATGGTGTAGCTATGTGGGCAGAGTTGGCATCAAGGTTTGTTGCATGGGTTGGTTCCTGAGTTAGAGTTATTATGGCGCGGTGTGCTGTTGCTGGTGAGAATATGCTTGAGGTTGGCGGGTTGTCTGTGGGCCAGGACTGGTCTGCCTCCCAAGGCCTGTGAGAGTGAGGGGTTGTTGTCCAGGATGGAGTGCTCAGTTCAGGGTTAAATGCAAGCACATCCCTCATTCAGGTGCTCGCCTTAACTCCATTGTCACAGAGATATTCATTATTTATTGTATAAAGACTTTCCTGCCTAGCACTAACCCCAGCATTTACCTGATTGGACGGCTGAGGGTGTTCACCTGATCAGGTTGCTGCCTCAGCTTTTCACCTGGCTGTTCGCCTGCCTTGCCGGATAAGTCAGGCCCCTGAAATATCCGTTCTGCACAGCCCAGAGCCGCAGCCCGGGATGGCGAGTCTGACTAATGGGCTCTGCAGGTGCCTGTGCAAACACAACCCGGCTGGGATGTCACTCCACAGAATCTCTAGTAGAGTCAATTACGCTGGTGCTGCTGCTGCCACGTCTCGCCGGCTCAGATTGGAACAGAGCCGCTGCGGGATTCGTTACTGCCCCTAACCAGGAATTCAGCTGGTGATCTCCCCTGCCTGCTTGCCCCTCCCTTCTCCTGGTCTTAGAACTGGGAACACCCCTGGAATCAGAAACAATCGTCCAGGCTGTTCCCATCCCGATTTACAAACAGTGCCAGCGAACAGCACCTCAGGAAACACACATCCCAATAGCTGGACTCATCTGTGTGCAGAGAATGACAGACGGGGGGGAGGGGCGGAGGGGACTTCTGCACTGGGAAATCGGCCCAGCCAGTCTCCTGCTGGTAACAATGGTGGAGACAGGAGTGTAGAAGGAGCTCTGGTAACTGGAGCCAACAACAGGGAAGTGAAGCTCCCTGAGCCCTGTCTACACTACAGCCTCCCCCACTGCTCCCACTGGGAAAGCTGCACTGGTGCAGAGGTACTGGGGAGACCGGTCCATGCACCCAGTCCTTGGGCACACCAAGGAAAGTCAAGCAGCAGGTTGGTATTGGCTAGTGGTGATGCAGCTCATTATACAGAGGACTGCAATTCCTGGTGGCCAATGGACAATTGTGCATCAAATAATTTGCATATGTGCCCCCAGTGTATTCTGGGTAATAATAGCCTCATACTTGGGAAATCTGGTTGCCCAGGTTGCCTGTGTTTACTTTGCAAGCCTGCGAACATCCCTGGGAAGGCAACACATGTTCTGGAACAGCTGTGGTTGGGTGGAAGGCAGTTAGGTGCTGACAACTTGTGAATCGGTGTTCCCACTGCATGGGGAAAGTGCTGCTCGCACCAGCCAGTGTCTGCCAGGCTCTGGAGCTGTGATCAGGAGCTGGTGAGTCGCTACAGAAAGTTTGGGATAATAAGATTCTTGGTTTCTATGCCCAGCTCAGCCCAGGAGCTGTGTGTGAAGTTTTGTGAGTGTGTTTCCCTGTCTGCAGTGTGGGTGAGAGATCCTTTGCCTGCCTTTGGGATGCTGGGTGAGGTGTTCGGGTAGCAGCTTTGTGTCATCACTGCTGCTCTTTTAATTTAATTGTTCACCAGCTGCAGCATTTTGTCGTGCCCCCAGCAATGCAGCCAGATGCTGTTGTGGGAGCTTCCAGTCCATTAGGTTTGGGTTAATCTCGAGCATTGCAGTGGGTTTGGTTTGTGCTAAGAACAGGAGAGTGAAACTTTAAAGGGGACTCCTGGGGCAAAGTGAAGAGGAGCTGAGGAGTGCCGGGCACACAGTGGCAGAGCTGTCTGGAGTGGGACAGCTCTAGCACGGGAATAGCAGGAGGAGGCTGCAGGTTGAGACCAAGGGGTGTCGATTGAGTTGTGTTTGGGACATCCAGTACCGGAATAGTCGTTCCCTCCCTCCTGTTCCAGGTGCAGTAAAATCCCTTCCCCCTCTTGTCAAGGCTGTGCAGTGTTGCTTTTAGCAGCACCACGGCCTTTTCCCCGATCTTCAGGGAGCGCCGGCCCCCACTCCCTGCCTTTGCGTTAGAAGACAGGCTCTTTTGGATGCTAATTCTGGAGCTTGCTCTTTTTACGGCCCCATGAAGTGCTTTGGGGTTCCAGAATAGATACTGCTGTCTGATGCACTCACGTGCGTGTGTGTGTGTGCACATGCATACAAGAGGATAGCTGTTTGTTTCCCTGAAGATGAGCACACTCGGGTGGGCGGTGCCTGCATGAACACCTGTTCAGAGGAGGGTGGTTGTGTGGGCTACACTTCTGTACAGTTGGAAGCTTGGGCAGGTGCCCTGGTTGCTGAGTGCCAGGCTGGAGGGGTGGAAGAGGCACCCCACGGGCGTTCCCCAGATTCACAAAGTCCCTGCGGCTGGTCTCATTAAGCCGCAGTCCGCACTGATCTGGGTCACTTGGTTTTCTGGGGATCCAGCTCTGGCTTCGGCAGCTTATTTAGGATGTCGGTTACTCATGGGGCACATGGAGCTGGGGAATGAAATGTGCCTCCCCCTGTTTGTGCTGGCAGGAGACTGGGCTGCACTGGGGATGGGAGATCAGCCTCCAGGGAGGTGGAGCGGTGTAGGGGGGAGTTAATCTCCAGGGAGCTGCACCTGGTTTGAAGCGTGTGTGTCTGGTGCATCAGGGAGGATGCTGGGTTCAGCAGAAGCTGCTGGGTTTCCTCCCCAGCTGGATGAGGGGACAGTACAACGGTGGCTTCTCTAGCGCTGGGCACAGAACCAGTGGCCTAGAGCAGGACCAGCCGCCAGCCGCTCTTACCAGGGAAAGGCTCCGAGCCCCCGTGAAGAGGGCAGGGTGGGAGCTCCGGGCGATCCCCCGCACAGCCACACACCTCACCCAAGGGGCTCGAGAGCCTCCCTGAAGACTGAGCCCGTGTCATGTATGGGTGTCCACAGCCACGGCCGTGGCGGTCACTGGTGGCACCCAAGGCCGAGCCTGCCCCGCCGTCCCAGGATGGGGCCCTCCAAGCCGGGGCTGATGCAGAGCGGCTGGGGGTGGCAGGCAGCTTTGCAGACAGATGTCACCGCAGTCCCCGGGCTGCCAGCTTGCACCGGCACTCGTACCCAGGCACTGATTAATGGAGCCCCCCCCACCCCCTCACCCAGTGGGGTGCTGGGGCCAGGCTATCACCCCCAGCAGCTCACCCACCAAGCCTGGCAAATGCTTTAAAAGACGTCGGCCGGGCTCTGCTCCCAGAGACTCCAGCATCACTCCCGCTCCCTGGACGCCAAGGGAGTGACTTTGGGTTTCCCGGACTTGTCCCCCGGCATTTCCCCCCAGTGAGGTGCCTCCAGGCCCGGCGGCAAAACCCCTGGTGCTCTCAGTGGCCCAGAACCACACATCTGCCCTGGGGTGAGCGTGGCACTCGTCACTGGGTTTGCTAGCCACGGCGCTCCCTGCCTCTGCGTGCTGCGGATCACAGGCTGCCGCGGCTCTGTGGCGGCGAGCGCAGGACGGGAGAATCCTCCGGCGTTTGCTCTGCTCGGCGGGTGCCGGTTGGTTTTGTTTACAAGGCCGGGTTACGCATGTTAAACGGGAGCTTCCAAAACCCGACTCCCTCCAGAAGACAACCTGAGGGAAGTGGAAATCTCCCTACGCAGCAGCCTGGGGAAACCCAAAACCAAGCCTCTCTAAATGGAGTTAACGGCTTTTAATCCTCCTTACCGATGAGGAGGCAGGGCCAGGCCGGGGGGGATAAATAACTTCCCTGCGCTGTCGGGCTGCGGCAGGCCTGGAGTTCAGCTGCAATGTAGCCAGGTTGAATTGTTCACTGTTACACCGGCTACCTCCTGCTGCCCCTCCCACCACCCCACCCTCTGGGGAGGGCCGGTTTGGGCAGCTTGCAGCCTGTGATGTCCTTCGGCCCTAGGCTAGAGCCAGAAAGGCGCTCTGCGGCGGGCGGTGGAGGGGACGGAGCCTGGCCTAGGGTCTGTCTTTAGGACTTGTCAGGGCCGTAACTATGGGAAGGGGAGTAGCCAGTCAGCTGGATTGTCAGCGTCCGGGTAGCCTTCCAGGGCCTGGCCATGCTCCCGAGTGATCCTCTTGGTCCCTGAGGTGGGACCGTGCTCACCCCTGGGGCCGGGCACTGGTTCCCCCATCTCAGCTGGTGCTGGAGGAGTCTGGTCTCATTGGCTTGCGTGGCCACATGCTGACCACATATGAGAGACCACGTCCATGTGGAATCCAGGAGCGGGGATGGGGAGGGGGCACCATCATCCAGAGCAGGGCTGATCCAAACGTAAGAGGAAGCTCATGAATATGCACAAGAAAGTTGACAGCATCTTGGTCTTCTAACCTGTTCCGTGTCAGCCCATCCCCCGGGTATCTGAGCCTCTGGTACAGTCACTTTCCCTGAACTCTCCTGCCATTACGCTTCTAATTTCTGCGGGTTGGGAGGAGACCTTCTTGGGGCTGGATCCCTCATCTTCCCCTGCAGGCTCCCTGCACCTTTCCCTGCAGCACCCAGATACTCAGCCAGGCAGCCCTGGGGCCTGTGATCCCAAACCCCTTAGGAGCCCCCGTCCCCCTCCTCAGCACAACTTGTCTTTGGATTTTCACTCTTTTCTGTTCTCTCCCCAGGCTCTAACTGCCGCCCAGCCCCAAGCTCAGGGTGGAGATCAAGGTAAGCACCAAACCTCCCCAGATCTGGCCCACTACTGCCCGCACCCACCTTCCACCCAGGAACTCCCGGGAAAGACTCGGGGCCTGGTATTATCATACCCCTGGGAACAAACATGTGCTGTGCTCCACTGGGACCGAGTCGCGTTAGCCTGGGACCCACCCTAGCCCCAGGTGTTCTCGTGGGATCTGTCGTCCCTTGCGATACTATCTCCACCTGCGGCAGCTTGTGCGCTGCTGGCACTGAACTGACATCCTGGAGCGTGTTGCAGGGAGCGTTTCGGGTCCGGACAGAGTGCCCAGGAGGCTGCTTTGTTGGGGGCTAGATGCCCACGGCGCTTTGTGTGGCGCTGGCCCCAGGGGGATCGAAGTCAGGCAAAGCAGCTAGCTGGCGTGTTGCATTCATACTCTCCTTAGAACGACTCTAGCGCCGCATCCAACAGGGAACTGGAAAGAAACCAATAAACCCGACTTTCTCCTGGGCCCCGCCTGCCTAGATCCATGCTGCAGCTCGGCCTGGAACGGCAGTGGCTGGGGATGTTGGGATCAGTGTGGTTTGACTTCTGTCCTCGTTGCTCATTTGGTAGCAGCAGCTAAAGCGCGGGGCCCTTTTCTACGCCGTTGCTTTATTGACCGGGCATTAATGTGCTTTGTGACTCTCCGCTCTAGTGCTTTTCTGGGGGTGTTGCTGAAAGGGTGCCAGCAGCTCAGTCTGTCCCTTCTTCCCCAGCTCTTCTTCCATGTGCAGAATTTCATACCATGAGCCCCCAGGTGTGCAAGGGAGACGCCCCCTTCAGAAGAGGCTCCTTGAGGTGGCTGGTGGAGCACAGGGGATGTTGATCTGTCCCCAGAACAACTTCCCCCTCCCCCTCGCAACATGCTGCAAAGGGCTTGTCCAGCAGGGAAGGGAGACGGACCGGGGGCTTCAGCCGGCAGGGAGAGAACTGGACCTTCGGCATGTTCTCCCAGGGCAGAGCCGAGCCGTTTCCGGGGGTCCCTGCTAACCCACAGTCCCCACGGGGAGTGAGGGGCTTGTTCTTTACAATGGGGGGACCTGGCCTCTGTCCAGGGTGGGTTCACTGGTTCCTATGTGGCCCAGCATGTGGAGTTGGTGATTCCATGCGCCCAGTGCTGGCTGCAGCCCCTTCGCCTGGCTGGGGAGTGGCTCTGTGGCGCGAGGCTGATCTCTGATCTGGCAGGGCTGGATCGTGCTGCCTTGCCAGGAGACCCTGGGCTCGGCCGGTCTCCACGTGGGCAGTGGCTGGGATTCGCTTCCCCCGGGGGCCGTGCTCCACAGAGCGACTCCGTCAGGACAGATCCCGGGGAAGGCCGCGGGGGTTCACCCTCTGCCCTGCAGCGGGCCACCTGCATCGCTTGCACCTGGGCAAAGCGGGGGTGAAACACTGTGTGACGGAGTGGAAATACTGTGTGGGTGCCTCAGTTTCCCCTGTGCATTTCGTGAGTGTCTGTGTGGAGGGATAAGGTTGTGTAGTTGGTACAGAACAAAGGAGCAGTGGGAAGTAAGTAGCCGACGCCCTGTCTCCTGGGCCCTTCCCCCCTCTCAAGGTACCAGTTAGCTGAAAGGTAAAAACAAAGAGGTCACCTGACCTTCCTGGCCCCGGGAAAGAGACAAAGGAAAGGAGGAGGAGGGGCTGGGGGGTGAGTTTCAGTCTGAAGCTGGCTGGAGTCAGGCAGGGAAGGGCAGAGGGGCTATCTGGCTCTCTGGCCCCCAAAATGGATCCAGCTGAGGGGTCATGTTCGCTGCATGGTCTGTGTTAGACCATGTTCCTGTCATCTAATAAACCTCTGTTTTACTGGCTGGCTGAGAGTCACATCTGACTGTGGAGTTGGGGTGCAGGACCCACGGGCTCCCCCAGGACCCCGCTTGGCTGGGCTCGCTGGGGGAAGCGTGTGGAGGGGCAGAAGGTGCTGAATGCTCTGAGATCAGACCCCAGAAGGTGGAAGCTGTGAAGCTCCTAGCCCTGGAGACAGGCTGTTCACAGAGAGGAAGTTTCTCCCCAGAGTCCTGACTGGCTTCGTAGGGAGCAGTTCCAAAGCACGGCCCCAGGAACTCCGGGACACACTGCCACTGAGAATGCTCCTGGCAGCATTTCCCCTTCACCTCTCGGAGGGTGCCCAGGACAGGATCGAGGGGCACCAGCAGGGCTGTGGAGGGAGCCCGAGACATCCCTGTCGGCCCTTTCCCTGCTGGGCAGCTCAGTGATCACACCCTGCCCTGCCGTAGAGATCACCCTGATCCTCCTCCTCCGCCTGTATCCTGCCAGGGCTGCCCAGGGTCTGTGGTTGTCTCCAGTGCCTCTCCCTGTGCCCCTCCCAACTCCCCCACAGCGCAGGTTACAATAACCTGCTGCTAATAGCTCCCGTCTCCTGGCCGTGTTCATCTGTGTTCTCTGACTCATCACAATCCATCACTTGTACACAAACGCTCCTGTACAGCTCCAGGTCCCCTGGCGCAGGCCTGCAGGTACAACGTCCACTTCAGCCAGGGTGTAACAGGCGCCCCCTCCCTGCTCAGCCCAGGCTCCCCCTCCCACAGGAACCTGCCGCTGCCAGCTTCCCGAATTGCTGCTCATCGGGACCTCCAAGAAGGGCTCCCTCGCTGCTCCCGGCATCCCTCTGCCAGGACTCTCCAACAGCCGGAGATTTGGCTGGGACCTGGCGCCAAATAACCCTTTAGAAATCCTGCTGCCCGGCAGAGGGGAGAGCTGACAGCGCAGTGGGGCTGGTCACTGAGCGCCCAGCCCTTTAACTCTGGGCTTCATTGGCCCTAAAAGCTCCTTCTCTGCAGCTGTTGTAGGATTACTGGTGAGCGCTGGGTTGTCGTTGTTGTGGGGTTGTTCATGAGCACTTGGTTGTGTGCGCTGGGTTGTCATTCTTGTGAAGTTGCTGATGAGCGCTGGGTTGCGTGTGCTGGGTTATTGTCATCATTGTGGGGTTGCTGGTGAGCACTGGGTTGTTGTTGCAGGGTTGTGTGCGCTGACATGGGTTGTCATTCTTGTAGGATTGCGTGTGCTGGGTTATTGTCATCGTTGTTGTGGGGGTGCTGGTGAGCACTGGGTTGTTGTTGTTGTGGGGTTGTTCATGAGCACTTGGTTGTGTGCGCTGGGTTGTCGTTCTTGTGAAGTTGCTGGTGAGTGCTGGGTTTGCATGTGCTGGGTTATTGTCATTGTGGTGGGGTTGCCAGTGAGCGCTGGGTTGTCGTTGTTGTAGGGTTGTGTGTTCTGGGTTATTGTCGTCGTTGTGAGGTTGCCGGTGAGCGCTGGGTTGTCGTTGTTGTAGAGTTGCGTGTCCTGGGTTATTGTCGTCGTTGTGAGGTTGCTGGTGGGCGCTGGGTTGTCGTTGTTGTAGGGTTGCGTGTCCTGGGTTATTGTCGTCATTGTGAGGTTGCCGGTGAGCGCTGGGTTGTTGTTGTTGTAGAGTTGCGTGTCCTGGGTTATTGTCGTCGTTGTGAGGTTCCTGGTGGGCGCTGGGTTGTCGTTGTTGTAGGGTTGCGTGTCCTGGGTTATTGTCGTCATTGTGAGGTTGCTGGTGAGCGCTGGGTTGTCGTTGTTGTAGAGTTGCGTGTCCTGGGTTATTGTCGTCGTTGTGAGGTTGCTGGTGGGCGCTGGGTTGTCGTTGTTGTAGGGTTGCGTGTTCTGGGTTATTGTCGTCGTTGTGAGGTTGCTGGTGAGCGCTGGGTTGTCGTTGTTGTAGGGTTGCGTGTTCTGGGTTATTGTCGTCGTTGTGGGGTTGCTGGTGAGCGCTGGGTTGTCGTTGTTGTAGGGTTGCGTGTTCTGGGTTATTGTCATCGTTGTGGGGTTTCCGGTGAGCGCTGGGTTGTCGTTGTTGTAGGGTTGCGTGTCCTGGGTTATTGTCGTCGTTGTGAGGTTGCTGGTGAGCGCTGGATTAGGACATCCAATGACTCTGGAAAGCCGAGCCCTCCCCGCTCCCTGCGGGTGCCAACCCCCGTCTCCAGTGGGCAGGTGAGGCAGGTGTGTCCCCTCGTCCTGAGCCGATCCCCATTGCTCCAGGCTGCAGCCCAGGGCAGGCCCTGTGTGTAAGCACCGTGCCCCGGAGCGGCATGTCACAGTGTGTGCGTTCCCCGTGGTGCATGCTTCCACCTTCCGTATTTCCCAGGGCCCTGCGACACCGGGCGCTTTCCCGGGGCTAGACAGAGCTGAGAAATAAGCCAAGATCTGGGCACGTTCCTGCTCCTCGGCCAGACTTCGTGAAGTGGCTGGAGGACGCTGAGCCTCTGGGAACCGGAATCTGAGCTAATCCACGTGTGCCGGCAGCCTGGCTCCAGTGGACTCCCTCCCCTTCGGGAAAGACGGGTTTGTTTTTAGTATTCTCCAGTCAGATGAATTAACAGCGTCCCTCTTCTAGGCTCTCTTAGCTTCGCTGTGACCCTTGTTAATTACACAAATGGCCCCAATTCTTTTCTCTAATTGAAGACAATGGGGGGGAACATGGCTGTCAATTTCCCGTCCTCCCCAGAACAGTCCTGGAAAGTGCTGCCCTCCAGCGGGGAGCTGGGGCCTGGGGGCTGGACTCTCCTGAAGGCGAATGGCTCAGAAGATCGGGTCCTCGGCTCTCTCCTCCCCATGTCGCCTTGTCTGCCTGCGTCCCGGCCCCACTGCACGGTGCTGGGTGGGCCGAGCCATTTATTTTGTGCGTTGGCTATTCTGTGGCCTCCAGTGTCTGAGCGCCTCGCACCCATCCCCGGGAGACAGGGAAGTATCGTTCACCCCACTGTACAAACAGGGAAACTGAGGCACCGAGGGGTGAAGTGACTAGTCTAGGGTCACAGAGGGTGTCTGTGGCACCATCTGGGAACCGATCCAGATCTGCTGAGTCCCAGCCCAATGCTTCAGCCACCCCTCCCTTGTACTCAGGCTGGGGTCCAACCTGCCCCACTGATCAGCAGTAACCTGCTGGCAGGATCCCCGTAGCTGCCAGCAGGGTGAGGGGCCTTGTTCCCCCCCCACACACACGCAGCGTAGGGGGGTAGCTGTGTGTTGGTGGGTCATGGGACCCTCCCGCCCAGTCTACACCCAAAGCAAGGAGATTTATTCAGCCTTCCGATCTCCAGTGATATTGGCCAAGACCAGCAAACGACCCCCAGGTGGCCCTGGGAAGAGTATGGGCTCTGCGCTCTCATGCTCCTGCCATGGTGCTCTCTGTGCGCCGCGGCCTTTGCGGCAGAATTGGAGAGAGGGGAAGGGGGGGACCAGCCCTTTTATCTGCCGCCAGAACCTTTTGTTTTTCTTCCTGATGCTTATGCTGAAATAAAAGGGACCCGGCGTCTGAGCTGCCCCCCGTCTGCTAATGGTTTGCACTTAGAAACGGGCTCCCTTCAAAGCAACACCGTCAAGATGAAAAACCGACTGGAAAATCACTCCCCTGGCTGTGTTATTAATAACCCCGCAGATCGGTAGCGCCGAGCAGCTCGCAGCCTGCCTGGCTTTTCCCCGCCGCGGCTGCGGGTTTACGCCTGCAGGTGGATCCATTTCGTGGCAAAGCCCGGTGAGCCGGTGCTGCTCCCTGGAGCCACAGGGGCTGGTATGATTCCCAACAGGCCATTTTCCCATGACTCTCCGCCCCCGCCCCCTAGCGTGAAAACATTTCTCAGGGGCACCGGGCCCTGGGCTGGCAGGAGACCCACCCTGGCTGTCCCACACACTTGCTGCGTGAGCTGGGGAAAATCAGTTTCCCTCCCAGCCTCTGTCTGCCACATCTGTTTGGGGCAAGGACTGTCCCTCACTAGCTGTGCGGCACCAGGGCCTCCCTCCATACCCGCCGGGGCTCGCAGGCAGAGGCGGTGTCAGTTGTAATGTCGTTGTCACTGTCGCTTTCAAGATCCGTTACTCCAGGAAACTGCCGCTGAAGGCAATTTTTGTCCCAAAATAGGAAAGTCTGGGGTCACATTCCCTGCTGCTGGGAACTCCAGCTGCACCAATTCACAGCAGGTGGGGACTGGGCCCCTGGTAACCTGGATATTTCTGTCCCGGAGGTGACCGCTGGGCCCTCTGCAAACAGAGAGGCCCGAATTCCCTGCCCCAAATCCCGACAGTGGAACGCAGGGAGAGGGTCCGCGGGAGGCAGCAGAGCGTGGGACAGCTGTCGGGGACGTCGGTGAGTGTGCCCCGGGCTCTCCCCACCACACGGGAACTCAAACCCGGGGGCACCCGCCCCAGAAGCTGAGCTGCTGGTGAGGACCCCCTCCCGGGAAGGCATGTTCAGTCCCATTGACTCCCATCCGTGCTCTTAAAGGGTGACTCAGCAGATCCCGGAGACGGTAACTGTGATGAAATTACCGGCCAGGCAGGGGGGAGCACGTCCATCTTCTCCAGCCACGGCTCAGCTCCACACTAGTGTCTGCAGGTAGCCGCCCAACCCTGAGCCATGGGGGCAGCGTCCGACTGAGGAAAGAGAAACTTGCAAATCCAGATTTGCCTGGCTTGATTTCTCTCCCCGCTTGGTGCAGCCCCCGGTAATCAGCAGCGTGTAGAGAGTTCCGTGGTGAAAAGCCACCCGGCTCCCCCCTGTGCGGGACCTTGGCGGGGCCGTGCGCGAATCCAGTAGGACATGGACCCGTGCCAAGGCGAGGTGGGATGTGCATTCTCACAGCAGCGCACAGCCTCCCAGCAGAGACCGGGAAATGGCTTTAAAGTGCCCATTGTTCGGAGACCGTTTTTCTCAGTTCTCCAGCTACTCGGGGGGGGGGGGGGGCAGGTTGACGCTGGGTTTTGTTGTTTGTTTTGGGTGGTGGGTTTTGTTTTGTTTTACTGCTGTTGGCTTCCCTCCAAACCTCACCAGACTGGTCTCTGGTTTAGCCTGTTCCACGCGCCTTGTCAGCACCATTGAGTCTATTAAAATATACCCCTGGGAACCCGCACACTGAAAAACAAATCAGTTGCCAAGGGAGGATGCCAAGGCTAAATCTGGCTTGTCCAGGCCCAGTTGGGCTCTGGGGTAGCTTTGAAATTCACTAGTCTACTGTCATGAAATTTGCTTACCACCGCGGCGGGGCCGAGTGCCAGGCAGTGGGTCTGCTTCGCCCTCCCCAGCTGGAGTGAACCCAAAGTCCTCGCTCTGGCTCCAGAACACCTTCGCTCTATGGCATCGCTTACAAACCACTGTCCACCCGCACCCAAGTGGCCCGAAGAACCAGGGCGAGTTGTGGGGTTTGGATTCTCCCTGCTGGGGTGCGAGGTGCGGTGGAGTGGGGGTAGTGAGACAACACGGGGAAGGCAGAGACCATAGAGCTCTCTGGACCGGAATCAGCGAGATGTTTGTATTTGAGAGCTACAGGGGAGATTTTCCAAAGCTCCTAGATAACTTAGGAACACAGGAATTTCCCACTGACTTTCTGTGGGGTTTGGGCTCCTAACCTAGGTGCTTTTGAAAATCCCTCCTGACATCCACATAGCTGAATTCAGCGGCTGGGCGCCCCTCCAGTCTGTCTGTGTCTCTCCCCAGCTCCCTGCAGAATCTGTGTCTGTCCCTCCAGCCTGTCTGTGTCTCTTCCCGGCTCCCCAGGAGATACCTGCAGAGTCTGCCCGAGGGTGCCAGGCCACGTGGCACAGGGTGAAAATTCAGGTGCTGAGGACAGGCAAGTCTGTGCAGTTGCTCAGGATCCTGGATTGCTCTCAACCTGGAGATGGGTCCTAAGCCACCTGCCACCCCCACACCGGCCAGATCTGAACAGCCTCCCACCTGGAGGAGGGAGGGAGGATTAGAGTCCAGATGCAGAGTTTGCAAATAGCCCCTGGCCTGTAGTTAGCCTCATCAGGGTGAGTCCCCGCTCCTGGGAAGGCAGGAGCCTGCCTGGAGCAAGGGGCCGCACAGCAGAGGGGAGAGCAGCACCGTGCAGCCACTGGGCTAAAGGAGGTGCCCTGCCCCCAGCAAAGAGCTGTTGCCCTCATCCAGCTTGCCAAGAACCCGGGAAAAGACTGACCCCCTTCTGGGGAGGGGTGCACAGGGGTCCAGTTCCTTTTGGGGACTAGTGCTTGAAGCAGGTCTGGGGATTCTTCAGGGAGCCCTTTGCTCTGCACTTTCCTCTGTATCTTCCCAGGGCTGGGCGTGCTGGGAAAAGCGCCTTCCCCACACCCTCTGGCAGTGACATTGTGCCCCGTAAGAGCGGCCAGACTGGGTGAGAGAAAAGGTCCATCCAGCCCAGGATCCTGTCTCCCGACAGAGGCCAGCACCAGGAGCCCCAGGGGAATGACCAGAACAGGGAATCATCAAAAGATCCATTCTCTGTCGCCCATTCCCGGCATCTGGCAGACAGGCTAGGGACACCTTCCCTGCCCATGCTGGCTAATAGCCATTGATGGACCTGTCCCCCATGAACTGATCCAGTTCTAGGAGCTGCTCTGGGGCATGGTGCCTGGGCCCTGGACAAGTGCACAAGGGATGGGGACGTTCCCTGAGCCCCTCTCCCCCCTTGCATGCTGGAGCTGGCTAGGCACCCTCTTGCCTGTATTCCCCCAGAGTGGGTGGCAATGCCAGGGCACTCAGGAGTTTTCAGCCTCTCACGTTCCGCCTCATAGGCAGCACTGCCCCTCGCTCTCCCTGTCACCTCAGCCCTGCAGTAATTAAACCTCCTCTCGGCCTGGCTGCTGTAAGAAGGTGCCACAGAGGAGGCGGGGAGCAGCTGCTGTTCTCAAAGCCCAGCAGAACCCTAATTGTGTGCGCTGAAAGCAATCACCCGAATGCCTTCTGAGAACACAGCTGGAGCCTGGAAATGCTCCGATAAGCTCAGGAAAGGCATAAAAGGCTGCTGAGCGCTCCTCAGAGCCTGGAGTTTAATTTGGAGTCAGCAGGACTGTTTGTGTCTCATGGTTTCTCCTTCCTGTGTCCACACACGCTCATGCAGGGAGGCCAAGGGCTGCTCTCTCCGCCAGCCCGGCCCAGTCTCCGCTGCGCACTGCTAGCCCCGTCCTGCTTGTCCACCCAGGAGAGGAGCGTCTGGATTTCAGGGCCTGAACGGGACTTGCATTAAAGTCCTGGCAGGCTGATGAGGGAGGTTTCGCAAGTTCTACATTTGAAAAGTCACTCAGCCCCGGCCAAAAAATGTTAACGTGTTGTCACGGACTCACAGGTCGGGCCCACTCTTGGCCCCATGTGGTCCGTGGGGGGTGCCCCTTTCAGTGTGACAGCCCCTCTCGGGGTCCACTCTCTCCCGGGGTCCAGCCCCTCCCCCTCCTGGATCCGCCCCTCTCTGAGCCTCAGCTCACCTGCTTCTGCTGTGGGCCCCTCAGGGAGTCCCCTCGCCTGGGACCCCCTCCCCGGCTTCCACCCCCAAAGGGGACGATGCCCCCCTCTCCCCCGCCCTGCCTTGTTCTCTACCCCGGAGTGACTCTCAGCCAGCATCACACGGGAGGTTTATTGAGCCTTGAACCCAGCCCAGGAAACTCTCAGAGCCTCAGCCCTGGCCTCCCTCAGTCCAGCACATCCCAGTCTCCCTGCACCCAGGGGTGCTCTGACTGCTCCCCCCTCTCCAGCCCAGAGCCCCCCTGCTCCCCGCTGGGCAGCTGAGATCCCGGCCCCCAGCCCCACCTCTGTCCATTGTCTCCTCTCCAGGTAAACAGGGTGGTAAACAGAGTCCTCTGGCTGGAACCAGTTGGTCGGGTCCCGGGGGGTCCTCACAGCCCATTGTTTCCCCATGGGCCAGCACTGGCTGTGACTCCTGAGATGGGCCTCCAGGTCACCAGGTCATTGGCTGGGGTCCCTCCTCTAGAACAACAAACTCCCTCTCCCATCACCTTGTTAAACCGGTAACCCCCAGGGAAACTGAGTCACACCCCCTCGGCATGTCACCCCATAGGAAACAAGGAAACCAGGAACCTCCCCCACTTTGTCACTTATGTTTTTAAAAACCTTGAGTCCCAATGTAGTGAATTTAATTTAATTTTGTAGGCCCCATATAAACACATAGAGACAAAGATCAGAGGGGAGCCGTGTTAGTCTGGAATTGCAGAAGTGACAAAGAGTCCTGTGGCACCTTAACGACTAACTAAAGTATTAGAGCATAAGTTTTTGTGGGCTAATATCCACTTCGTCGGATGCAATAGAGACAAAGGTATCCCTGGTGTAACTCCATTAGCTTCACTGGAATTGTTACACCAGGCCAAATTCAGCCTAAGAGTTCCCCTCCCCACCTGGTGCTGACTTCTGCTGTACAGCCATGGTGACCCCTTGGCTTTGATGGGTTCGAGGCATGTTCTAGCCCCGGGAATTTCTCCCACTCCTCAGCAATGCTCGTGACAGGGACAAATCTTTTGGCAGACCATAAAAGTTAAAGGGACAAGTCCTCTCAGTTCCTCCTCTGGCTTTCTGATGACCCCTCAGCTCATGAAAGGAGCAAGAAGATTAAAATCCATTCATACTTTTCACCACTTGGGCAGTTTATTTGTGCTTTACACTTCATTGAGGTTAGGAACATGGAACTTGGACTGGTCTGTTTCACATTCTGTTTATAGTCCATTTCACTTCCCATTCATGGTGCACTAGTTCAGTGCTGCTGGGTTTGGGTCCGTAACCATGCAGGTAGGGCTGAATTAAAGCAATCTGGGGCTGCGGAGGGGGCCTGACCGACACTGGAGCCCCTCCCCAGTTTGGGCGGTGGTTTGTTTCAGAGTTAAGATGAATGTAGTTTTTCCCACCTTCTGGCGCTATTGTATCAGCCCGTGGTAGGCAGCAGTTACCTTGGGTCACCTTTTCAAGTTTTTCTTTGTGTCCACGAGCGCTAGAATTTATAACGTTTGGGGTAAAACATGCAAAAAAACTACATTACAGGACTGAGTTTACAAAGTTAAGCCCTCGGACGCTAGGAACTGCCAGCATTAAAGTTCCCTGTGCAGCCTTAACACACACACACGCACTCCTGGTGCCTATGCATTGTGAGTATTTTGCTACACAATCACCTCGTGGTTTTTCCCATGGGATGGGACCCCATTCAAAGCTCTCAGTGTTTGCCAAATGGGAAAGGACGAAGCCCTGAAGCAGCCTGGTGCGCGTTACAAAGAGGCTGGAACAGACCTTGAAGCTGTAGGTTGTGGAATCATTTCATTCCCATTACTGAGCTCAGGGGTAGATTGCTGCTCGGGGAACACGGTTCCTGGGGGCGTTGGGCCAGGCTCACGCTACTTTGTAGAACTACAGTCAAGTGGCTAGCCAGTGCAGCTGGGACCTGGCCCAAAGCCCAGCGAAGTCAATAGAAAAACCCAGTGGCTTCGGCGCTGGCCCCATGTCTATGGGGAGAACATGGTAAGGTACAGGAGACACTCTAGGGCTGACCCGGTGTGCACATGGAGGGAGGATGTCAATTAAAGTCTGACGTGCTCCCTAGAGCTGTGACGGCCAGGAAGGGTCTCCAGGGATGCCAAGATGTCACACTTGGGATGCACCGATGACCAGGTCTGGAGGCAGACTAGGAGAACGTGGACAGCCAGGGCCAGGCCCCCGGCCGGTGCCCCTCACCGCCGCTCCACGTCACAGAACTGCCCAGGTGACGCCGGCTCAGGATCTGGCCCAATGAGTGTTGCGATGGCAGGAAAGCTCTTTGGTTCCAAGTGGAGGGTTGGGAGCGGCCAAGGCAGGGCTCAGCCCAGTTACCAGGCCGGGTGACCTGCCGGCCGCCCGGGGAGGTGTTTGTCACCCTGGGGCGGCGCAAGTCTCGAGAGTGCCACGCGACCCCCTGGGGAGCGCACTGGTGCACGGGGCCTTGCGCACTATCGCTTTCACGATGGCTGGGCACGGGTTGGCCTCCCATTCAAACACATGAAGCACCTTGTGCCGGGGGGAGTAATGTTCTGAGCAATAAAGGGGGGGATCAAAGGCTGGAAAACCCTCCTGGGTCCGTCACCCAGTTTTGAGCCCACCTGCTGCCATTCTTTGAGCAGGGCAGCGGGTGAAATGAAGGGCCCGTGCACGGGGGGTCTTGCAGCTCATTCTCCCCAGCCCCTGATGAGACCTCAGAGCCCTGGAGCTTGGCTTGTTTGCCGGGGCGGGGCAGGGGTTCGTCTGGTCTCTCTTCTCTGATCTGCTGCCAGCAAAGCAAACCAGGCTCTTGCTCCAAATCGGGAGCTCTCTGATGAGGCCTGGCCAGCGCTGCTTTCTGCCTGGCTGTCACGTTGGACGGGTCTCGCCTGGCTCTTGCTCAGACAGGGAAGTGTCTCCAGCCCAGAGCTGTGCTCCACTGGCCGGAGGCGCGTTGAGGGCGAAGTTCCTCACGGAGAAGGCAACTTTCCAGGTGTGCTTGGCCTGGGTGATTTGGGTCTTTGCAGAATCCCTCTCCAGGGCCCCTGAGCGCCTGTGCCTGGGAGGGCCGGCTGCCCAGCCCAGTCGCTGCCCAGCACTGGTACCAAGCCCTCAGCCCTACAGTGCCAGCCGAGGCAGCGGCGCCCGGAGCATGCAGACTCCGTCAGGCCCGTTAGCACGTGCTGATGAGTCAATGAAGCGGCAATGCACGAAGGCATGCAGGGCAAGTGGGCTGGAGAGTAGGCAGAGGCTGTTGGAGCAGCCGGGGGTAGGTTGCCTGGGGCATGGTGCATGTTACTGTGGCACAGGACACCGCCCCCGGGCACTGGCAGCAGCGGGCTGGTGAGAGGAGGCTGCCGCGGTGCTCGGCGAGGGGTAGAGGCCGTGAATGTTGGCATCTGACTTCATCCACTTCTTTGTGCATGGAGGAGAAGGTGCCGTCTGGCCTGAGAAGTAGGCGGGGAGCTGTGAAGAGGGCTGGTGCCAGCCGCACCCCCGCCCACTCCGCTGGCAGAGACAGGGCGTCGC
The DNA here is from genome assembly GCA_007922305.1 of Dermatemys mawii. Classification (NCBI taxonomy): domain Eukaryota; kingdom Metazoa; phylum Chordata; order Testudines; family Dermatemydidae; genus Dermatemys; species Dermatemys mawii. The sequence goes on from ML677358.1 coordinate 19,080,708, forward strand.
GGCACCAATCCTGCTCCCTCCACCTTGGAGGGGGTGGAAAGGACCCTGGCTCTGGGGCTCAGCAAGGGGACTTGGTTCGGAGTCCATTGCAGACGCCCCTGGAGCCAGTGGGGCCAGGGAAGGTTCCCTGGGGAGGTGTGTGCTGGGTTTGGGGCCAGGAGAAGCGAGCCGTGCCGTGCCAGGCTGTGCCATGCTGGGGTGGGCTGGGCCGTGCTGTGCTGTGCTGTGCTGTGCAGAGGGTGCAGGATGGGTGCGTGCTCTGGGTCCTGCCCTGGCCATGGGGCAGAACGGCCAGAGGGTCCCAAGGGATCCATTGATCACACCGGCCTGGGTCGTGCTGCTGTGAAGTCCGGCTGGGTCCGGAGCCTGGCCTGTCCCGGGGCAGACGTTGCCTTCCTGGGCAGGGGTTGTGGGGAGGGGGGATCAGGAGTTGTCCCCGTTGTCCTCTCATGCTGCTCCCCTGGTCAGGGCATTGCCCCGAGGCAGCAGGGTGCCCTGCGGGGGGAGGTGCTCCGATGTGCTGGGTATCGGGGCTCAGCCTGGGCCTGTGGATTCATGCTCCAAAGCATTGGCCCAAAATAAAACACATGGAAAATAGTGCCTGATACTGGGGGGAGGGGAGGCCAGGGCAAGGGAGCTGACAGGCAGGTGTGTGCCAGGTGAGGGAAGGGGGGGCTGGCAGACAGGTGTGTGCCAGGTGAGGGGGGAATGAAGAAACCAAAAAGCTTGACTCTTCCTTCCTCTGTCCCCTAGATCTCCCCTCTGCCCCCCCAAGACCTCCCCTCTGCCCCTAGAGCTCCCCTCTGCCCCCAGAGCTCCCCTCTGCCCCTAGAGCTCCCCTCTGCCCCCCCCCCAGAGCTCCCCTCTGGCCCCAGAGCTCCCGTCTGCCTCCCCAGACCTCCCCTCTGCCCCTAGAGCTCCCCTCTGCCCGTTCCCCCAGACCTCCCCTCTGCCCATCCCCCCCAAGCTCCCCTTTGCTCCCCGGAGCACCCCTCCGCCCCCTGGGAGCGCTCACACCTCAGTTCCCTGCCTCTGCTGGGCCTGGCTCAGCATTGACCTAAGCAGCTGTCTGCTCCCCGTATCCCAGGGCAGGGCGCCCGGCGGCCCGGCTGTGGGGCAGGAAGGGACGTGCTGGTTACGCAGCGCCATGCGGGGGCAGAGCTCGCGGCAGGAGAGGGGCACTGCTGGGGAGCAGCAGAGGGAGTCAAGGGGCTGGGACGTGTCCAGGGGTAAGAGACTCTGGGAGCTGGGGGCTGGGCATGCCCAGGCTGGGGGGTGACTGGCTGAGCGTCTGCCTGGAATAATCCAGCTGCTCTTGGAGGCAGCTGAAGGCCAGGCCCCTGAGGGGCCCATCCGTGGGCTCTGCCCTGCTCCTGTGCAGAGCTGGTCCCGGGGCTCTCTGGGGCCCGGCCGGTCCCTCCTAGGAGATCACTGGCTCTGCAGCCTGCGCCCCGGGGCAGCACGCGGGGGCAGCACGCGGGGGAAGCGCCCCAGCAGGCAGCACCGTGGGGGGCCAAGCAGGGCTGGCAAGCGAGCGCCTCAGGCCGCTGCTAATTGTCAGGGCGGTGAATGGTGAGCGGACGCGGGCGAGGAGCCGGCAGGCAGCGGGGTGCACGCGGCGGGGACCGGAGATGGATCCGTGGGAGATGAAATGTCGTTCGGGCGGGCGGTGGCTCGGTGTGGAAAGGAGCCGGCTCCAGGGGCTGTGAGAATCCAGCCCCCCGGGGCGCCTCGGGCTGCTCTGCTGTGTAGGTTGCCTGGGGCTGGGCACTGGGGGGCTCCCATTGTGCAGCCGGGTTGTGGGGGAGCCACAGACCACAGGATCTATGGGCTGGGAGCCTCCTGTCCCACCCTCTGCTCCAGCCCCCTTGGCCCTATCCTGTCTCCCAGGCTGAGCTGCTGCTCCTTCCCCTACCCCGTCATGGAGCCTCTGAATTTCATGGGGCCTGAATTCCAGCTTCCTCCAACCACCCCATGCTTGTTGGCTGTAGCCTTGTCAGACACACCCAGGGAGAGGTGTGCATACATGTGGGAGACGCATGCACACACAGCCAGGGGGAGGCGTGCAAAGATGTGGGAGAGGCGTGCACACACCCAGGGAGAGGCCTGCACACACACGGGGGAGTGGTATGCACACACACACCCAGGAAGGGGCATGCACACATGTGGGAGAGACGCACACACGTGTGGGAGAGGCGTGCACACACCCAGGAAGGAACATGCACACACGTGGGAGGTGTGCGCACACACTCAGGGAGAGGCGTGCACATACACAAAGCCCTCGACACACAGCCGCACAAAGGCAGCCCCACGCACACCTACCCGGCGAAGGCAGGTGGCTTTCAGGAACAACCTGCCTGCCTTGCGGAGGCCCCCTCCAGCTGGCGCGCACACAGCTGCTCCCTGTCAATTAACTGGCCCCTTCTTTTCAATCCATTTCTCCTGCTGATTAGAATTAAGCCAGGCACAGAACATTGGCTGCAGCAGGGCGTGGGGATGGCAACCAGCGGCGGCTGCTAATCGGAGCCATTGTCTAGGGAACTTCTAGCCGGGCCCCACTCGGCCCCGCGGGGGCAGGCTCTGCACCGAGACCAAACTGGACGGTTTTCTCCTTCCAGGCGGGGTTTGAAGCAAACCCCACCTAGGAGCTAAACGGAGCCGGGCCAAATGCTGAGCATGCTGGGAGGAAGTGGGGGGGGGTCACCTGGCGACAGCAGTGCTCTTCCCACCATGTGCTTCCAGAGGGACGTAGTCAGACCCCCGTCCAGCTTGGGCCGTGGAGTGCCACCTAGTGCAGCAGGCCGGCCCCCGACTAGTACTGGCGGGCACACCGGCTCCCAGATCCGCTCTGGTCCAGTGTGGTTGCACAGGGGCCTTGACCTCTTTTCTTCCCATTCTCCCACTCCCAACAGACGTGAATTTCCCTCCTCATCCAGAAACGCTGCCATTGCTGAGAGCAATACCTTTGTGTAGGACCTACACAAAAACAGTGTGTGGCACTCATGAGCTCCCTCTACTGGCAGTGCCGTGTAAAGAAAGCAAACAGACTAGTTCTGGAAACTAGTCCACTGTTTGGGGGTGGCTGTCAGTGCCTGGCAACCAGAAATAGGGAATCTCAGGGAGTGCCAAGCTGCCAGGAGAGTAGAGTGACCAGTGAAGAGGGGACCCTCTATCCGTCTCTCTTGGCACTTTATGCTGTTGCCCATCACCATGGTATCTGGGGGCCTTCCATGTGCAATCAGTAACCTAGCAGACTTCCTGGAGTCTCTGGCATGTCTCCCTTGTCAACCTAGGGTAGGGTTGCTGGGTTTTTCCATTGGCTGGTTGGCGTTTTGGTTGTGGGGGAGCGGGGCGGAGGACTCAAAGGGGGGATTCCTAGTGGCAGTGTTAGCCAGGGTAGAAAGGCGTTGACAAAGGAGAAGGTTTTGCAACATTTCCTGATGCTGACCAGTTTCTGGATTCCCCAGTGAGCTCCCCTGGTAGAGGCAGCGTTGTCCCCAGCTCTCGCGCTCCGGCCTGGTTTGGGCTCTACCGGCTCTCAGAGGAGTGCAGGGATCCCTGTGGCCACGTGCTCACCCAGGTGGAAGAGACGACGTTCCCTGGCGAGCTAGAGGCGAGAGACATTTTTGGAAGCTGAGGCTGCCTGGTCATCTGAGCATAGTGGGGAGTCCGGCTGTGGGCTTGGCTGGGTTCTGCGGACACCAGCCACTCCCCTGCCGGCCGCCTGGCTGTTTGTAGTGCCGGTGTTTGCATCGGTTGAGACTGAAATGGTTGCGTGCCATGGCAGCGAAGCCTGTAGTAGCTCCCTCTCCCCCAGTGGTCTCGGGCAGCTATTGAAGGGAAGTGAGAAGGCTGGATCAGGACACTCCGGCTCTAGGCCCGGCCCTGGAAGGAGGCTCAAGCTACTGCTCAGGGCAGTGGACTGGGGATCAGGACTCCTGGGGCCTGTTACCTGCCCTACCACTGACATACTGCACGACCTTGAGAAAAACCCCTCCTCCCCCATGCCTCAGTTTCTTCCTTTGTAAAATAGGGCTGGTGGTGTCTTGCCGCGGCTGGGGGAGGGGACGGGGAGGCGCCCGGGGCTGTCTGCCCATGGCTGAGATCCCTGCGGTGGGCGAGGGAGCAAAGCACATTTTGCAGCAGAAAGGCAGGTAGCTGGGAGTGGAGCCAGCACCAGCAGCCCTGGCGGGATGCACAGTCTGCGAGTTAGGGGGTGTCCGCCCCATCCCCCACAATAGCCTCTCCCCCTCGCCGGCCCACAGGAAGAAGGGGAAGGAAGCACTTAGCGCGGGCAGGGAGGGGAGCCGCGCAGCGTCTCTGCTGCACCACGCAAGAGGAGGCCTGTAATTTCCCACCCAACAAGCCACCGAGCGGGGAGAACAACAATAATTATCATAATCAGGAAGCCTGGCAGTGCCACCGTGACACGGGGCCTGCCTGGCCCTGCCGGGGCACCCCCTGCCGGGGAGACGGGCTGTCTGCCCCGGGGGGAAGCCACAGGCCCCTCCGCACAGAGGAAGGTGCCAGAATCCCCTGGGGGCCGTTCGGAATAACTGGGCAGAGGGGAGGCCTGGGACTCCTAACCCAGGGTTAGGGGGGCTCAGACCCTGAAACCAGAGAGTTCAGGTACCACGTGGTGTGACGGTGGCTGCTCCTGTTATCCCCACACAAGCCAAGCTGCCGCTTCCCCCCTGCCCGGCAGTGCCAGGGGGAGCGCTCCCCTCCCCCGCCTGAGCCCCGGCTGGCTCCCGGCGGAGCAGAGCCCGTGTCGCTCACGCTCGTGCTCAGAGTGAGGCACGGCCCAGATTTTAGCACCTTTATGAACATGTGAAAGTGCTTTATAGCTCCCATGCTCCACGGGGGAGGGGGAACCCCATCCGACTGCAGGGCACAGCCTGGAGGCAGGGTATAGAGCCAGGGGGCAGGGCACAGAGGGATGGGGGCACAGGGCAGAGCTGGGGGGCAGGACACAGAGGGATGGGGGGCAGGGCACAGAGGAGCAGGGCAGAGCTGGGGGGTAGGATGTAGGGCCAGGGGGCAGGGCACAGAGAGATGGTGGGACAGGGCAGAGCTGGGGAGCAGGACACAGAGGGATGGAGGGCAGGGCACAGAGGAGCAGGCAGAGTGGGGGGTAGGATGTAGGGCCAGGGGCCAAGGCGCAGAGGCATGGGGGAGCTGCTGTTCTGCTGGGTGCGTGCGAGGAGGAGGCTGCAGGCCTGGCACTGGGCACTGGACACCCTGGGGCGTCTCTCCTGGGCTTTCCCGCGGAGCTGGTCTGTTCTGCCAGCCGCTGCAGCCTCCTCTTCTCATTGAATGAAACGTCCCAGGGCTTCCCCCGTGGGCGGAAGCAGCCGAACTGCACCCCTTGGGGCTGCCCCCCCTCCGCCTCCCAGGCTCAGGCTGGGACTTCCAGCCACAGCCATCCACGGGGTGCTCTCCGGGGCATGTCCCTGCCTTTCCCGCACGGTCAGAGACGAATGCCCCGCGCCCGTGGCCTGTTTCTGCCAGTGGAGACAGCGGGGCGGGAGGAGGAGAGAGATGCGTAGCTGCCTTGGGATCCCTGGTGCCTTGCGATCTCTCTGGGCAGCCTCCTGTCACAGTGAGAAGCTGCTACTGGCTCCGTGGCACAGGGCTGTACCCAGCATACGGACTCAGCAGCCGCCCAGGCTGATGGGCACCTTGGTGTGGCTCGGGGATTGTAGCTGGTGGATGTTCATATCTGGGTTATTCACTGTGCCCTGGAACCAGCCGGAGACCACGGTGCTGTTGGGCTGGGTGTGGTGAGCTCCAGGCTGGACGAACGGCATGAACTTTGCCATGCCAGGCCCCTAGGCAGGACAGATCCAGCGAGGTCACCCAAGCAGAGTGAGCGGAGGGATGGGTTGGGCTGGGGTTGCTGTTGGGGGGTTTCCCCCATGTGCTAGGAAGAGGTTTTTATCCTTAAACTCCGCGCTCCTTCCGAAGCCCCATCCGGGGGGTGCTTGTGGGGGGAGGAGGGGCCTCGCTCATTCCATTTCACACTTTGCTCCGCCCCACCTGCGGTGGAGAACCGGCAAGAATAACGCGATTGCATCCTCTCCTGGCCGGCCCGGGGAGCCTCCCGACAGCGGGCCCCTGTGGAGCGCCCAGGACCCATTCGGTAATGGGGCGAGCTCCAGGAGCGCACCCAGCGGGTCCTGAGTGCTGTACCGCTGCCTGGCGAACACCACGCACTGCACGGGGCCGAGTGGAGCTGGGGAGGAGCCGTCCTCCACCAGTGTGGGTCTGTTTAGCAATTAGCCGTTATGCTCCTCAGGAGGCCTGGCAGCTGGAATTAATTCAGCCTCTGAATTTACTTAATTGTATTTATTCGGTGTGTTTCTAATGAAACTGCTGCGTGGGGGCCGTCACTGCTGGCCCCCGAGGGGCCGTTACCCCGGCTCAGGGCACTGAACCCAGAAAAAGAGACAGGCGGTGTCTCCGCTCTGCTGCAGAACGGGGCCCGACAAGCCGGGGGCACTGGATCCCTCGCTGGCCTCATTCTGTGGACTGCAGGGATGAACGGGACCCACTCGCTGTGAGTTTAGGGGACCCCCCGACAGAGCAGCGGTCAGGGCTGTCTATAGGACAGGTCAGCAATCACCAGGAAACTCAGCCTCAAAAGCTGTCCAAGCCTGATGCTCCAGCCCGGAGAGGGTCAGACGCTGGGCCTTGGACTAGCCCAGTCCCTAAAGGTCTGGAGCGGGGTGTGAAGGACTCTTACACACCTGAATGAAAAACACACTTGGAACCAGCTCAGGCCGGTGGCTGAAAAGAGAGCCCCAGAGGTCAGCTCCTGGAAGGTGGAGGCCAGAGGCCAGGTCGCAGTGGCTTCATCATGCCAAGCCCCCCCATGCCCATGTGCTGGGGGTGTTTGCCAGTGCACACAGCTGTATGTGCACACGCGCACACACCTTGCACACGTGCGTCGAGTGACTCCAGCCCCTGCAATCCCAAGCCCTGGGATAAAGCGTCAGGCTCTGGGCCTGCCATCGAGCACCAGGCTGACAAATGCTCCTGCAGCCCTGGCTCTGTTGCAGAGGTTACTAGCGAGCCCCTCACCGTGGTGTCTAGCCGCTGAGATCACCCTTCTTGCACCAACCAGCCCAGAGGCGGGAACTTTGCTCCATAGAGAAGCATTTGGGCTGAAACCAGAACTGGAGGCAGTGACATGTCCACGGGGCGGGACCAGCCAGTGGACGGTTTCCAGAGGACTCCCGACTGGTCACTCCTCCGCCGACGGGCCTGTCCTGTCCAAGGGGCAGCAAATCCCGACTCGAGGGTCCTGGCTGGCACAGCCACTGTCCTGTGACACGCCCTGGGCTGGCCCAGGTGTCCTCGTGCCTCCCGTCTGCTGAGCAGCCCCAGCCACGGAGCCTATGGAAGGCCATGAGCAGCTGCAGAATCTGTCTCCCGGTGTCTCTCTCACCCCGTGTCCCGGCCAGCAGCTGTCACTTGTCTCATCCTGGTCAGCAATCGGCCAGGAAAGTCAACTTCAAAAGCCGTCCAAGCCTGATGCTCCAGCACGGAGAGGGTCAGTCTGCGCCCAGGCAGAGGAGAAGTGGGGATAATGCGCTCACCCCGCCTTACAGGAACAACCTTCGGTACTTCTGGGGGTCTCCAGCACCCACACGTCTGACAGAGCTCTATCGAATGACCAGTGTGCGCTGGAATTCCAGAGTGCCCCCGATCTTCCCAGGATCTTCCACAGGCTTCTCTGCGGCACTGTCAAGAACGTTGAAAACGATCTCCTGCGGGCACTGTCAAGGACGTTAAAAACAATCTCCTGCGTGTTTCAATACATCTCTTCCAGGCAAAATTCTGGTCTGAACACGACCTACCAGACCAAAATCCAGCCTGTTCTCCCCTGGGCACTTTATCAATCGCACTTTTCATCCTGTTCAAAATGCAAATGCCGATAGACAGGAGCGTCCCACCTCTGCAGTTCTCACTCATAACCTGATCCCCCTTTGCGGGGATTTTGCAGATAATGTCTCTTCTCCACCCTTCAGGACAGATCTCCTTCTCCCAGCACTTCCTCAGCCTCCCAGCACCCATCTTACCAGGGCCTGGTGCTCTCCCCCTCTTCGGTTGGTTTTGATGGTCTTAGAGCCTCTAAGGTCATTGCTTCTACCAATAAGGGTAAATCCCCTATTTTTTCACATCTCTCTGGGTGTGCTCCTGGCTCCAGCTGGCTGAGAACTACTTAGAAATGTTCCCTCCAGCAGGTTCTGTCCACCTGAGCCACCGGCCATATTGCCTGATGGGGGCTGGAAGTCCCCGCCTATGTGTATTTGAATTCCTGCTAGCTCAGTCTTCAACACTCCTGGGTCCAAATGTGTCCCTGGTGTAGGAAGCCACAGCTCCCAGGGATGTGACCCAATGACACCCTCTGCCCTCCTTTCTTGTCCCATGTACACTCAAGGCATCACCTTCTCTCTGCCGTGGATAAATCCCTGGAAATCTCTCTCACACCCATACACTCATACCCCAACACCGACGCACCATGCAGATTGAGGGGCACGCCTAGCGCTCAGTACACTTTAGCACTCATCCACTGTCACGGGGTCCCCGGGTGATGCTCTGAACTGCTGCCCACGGGGTCGGTCCAAACTCTGGTGAAGCCTCATCTCTGTGAGCGACTCTCCAGGGCGAGAATCTCACCCGGCTTCCACCTTCCTGGGTCTGACCTCAGAGCATTCAGCATCCCTTGCCCCTCCGTGCGCTTCCCACAGCGAGCCCGGCCAGGCGGGGTCCTGCCCCCCAACTCCACAGTCTCAGAAACACGGTTTAAACCAGCACTTGTAGGTACAGAGAACAGGACCCCTCAGCCAGGTCCATTTTGAGGGGCAGTGAGCCAGACACCCCGTCTGCACTTCACACCATGTCCCCTGCCAACCCCAGACTCACTCACCCCCCAGCCCCTCCTCCCCTTTTCCTTTGTCTCTTTCCTAGGCCAGGAGGTCACTTGATCTCTTTGTTCTCCAGCACTTGCAGCTAACAGCTTGGGGCGGGATTGGGGGAAGGTCCAGGCCATCAGTTGCCCAAAAGCAGGGCATTGGCCACTCCTTTACACTGGTCCTTTGCTCTGCAACACTCTCAGCCCTTGTCCCACCGCCTAGAGAAATGCACAGGGGAAACTGAGGCACTCACACAGTATTCAGAGAGAACATTAAGACCAATCCCACTCCGTCAGATCCACCCCTAACACACATGCATTGCCACACTGTCTACAAAGTGATAGCAAAGGAATCAGCTCTGCAGTTAAACTGCAGCCCAATTTCCCTGTAAGCCCTTTGCTAAACACCCTGGGAAAGGTTACTGCGGCTTCTATTCACCCACTTGCTGAGTCAAGACATTTTTTCATGGGGGAGGGAAATACCTATTTTCCCCCATTATCCTCCGTCATGACAAAGGGCGGGTGAGTAGATGTGGTGCTTGGACTGATACATTTTCATGACAGTTTTGCAAGGCTGGGTTCCTGGTGTTTGAGAAAAGCTTGTGATGTTAGGAGAGTAGCTAGGGGGGAATATATTTTTATACACACAAGGGAACGTGCCTGTCACACACCTCTGGCAGCTTGCCAGTGGGCACAAATACACAAGCGGAGACGGACATTATACACATGCATACGTACTCACAACTACACACCTGTGCACCCGCAAGTACAGGCACAAAGGCAGAGACACACACTGGCATGGTTCTGCAAATGCCAACACAGATACCCCCACTGTCAGGCCTTCAGCCACCAGTCACCTGGTTTGTGGGATCCACCTGCCTGCTTTGTGATACCAGGGCAAAGGTCACCCCCTGACATTGGCTGCATTCACAATTTGATCCCTGAATTGATGGGCATAGGGGGACCCAGCAGGCCCCTGGGTAAAGGAAACCCCCACACACGTGCGCCTTTGACATTTGAATTCTCGCTGCATTGCTGTTTAGGACCCCACGCAAAACACTGTCATTAGCGTGGCGGATTAGCTCTCAGCCTGACAGCAGAGCGGGGCTCATTGCAGGCGCTGAACTATGGGCCAGTCCCACTAGTGAATGCAAATAACAGGGGGGAAGCTCGGCTTGAAATCATGGATAAGTAAGAACTTGAGATTTCATTGTCCCCACTCGCTGCTGGGCCCGCTCCGAGGCCGGTTTGCGGTGTAAACTCGGGGTGTTTTCAGTGTGATCAGCGGGGGGGGGGGGGGGGACCAAGGGGGGCGCGAAGTGAAAGGGGGGGGGGGCGCCGGAGGGGTGGGGAGTTGTCTGCTGGGGTTGGGAGCAGAAGAGGTCGGAGTCGGAGCCCCACCCTCTCCAAACCTGCAGCACGGAATTCATTATCCCGCCGCTCCGCGTTTCTCTCCAGCGGGTTTACACGGCTGCGCGCGGGGATCGGAAATCAAAAGCGCAGACGGGCTAGTCCCGATCCTGCGGTCACCGCGCCGGGGACTTCCGTGGAGTGACTCCGGATTCACAGAGCGTGACCTCCAGCGCTCAGAGCCCGCAGCGTCCCCGAAGCGCGATCCAGCCCCGGCCCGCATCGCAGTGCTCGGGGCTCTGGAGAAGGGCGCGGGCCCTTCTCGTCGCTGCCGCAGCCCCGGGGCCGGTGCCCGGGAAGGGGGCGGCGGAATAACCCGTCGGGCGGGGAGGTGCAGCCCCGGGGGGGGGCTCCACTCCCTGCCCCACGCCGCGGGGCGCAGAGGAGCGAACTGGCCCCGGGGCTGGGCTGGGCAGAGGCGCCCCGGGCCGGCGGGGGAGCCGGGCGCTGCCCACTCGCTCGGGGAGGAGTGAGTCGGCGCGTCAGGGGCTGGGGGAGGCACCGGCAGGCTGCGGAGCGGAGAGAGGCGGGCGGGCTCTGCGCGCAGGGCTGGGACGCGCTCACTCCCCGCCGGCCACGGGCTGCTGGAGCGTCCCGGGTGAGTGGGTCCCGCGGGAGGGGACGGGGCTTGGCCCCGCGGGACTGGGAGATGGGGACGGGCCCCGCGCAGGGCTCCGGGGCCGGGGGGTGAGGAGCGCGGCGCGTCCTGCAGCCGCCGCTGGCCGGGGAAGGAACTTTTGCGCAGAGGCAGCGCGGGTTCGCGTCCCGGCGCGGGGGGAGCAAACCTGGGCAGCCCGATTCTCCCACCCCCGGCAAAGCCGGAGGCTGTCCCGGCGGCCGGCCGGCCGCGCTGGGCTCAGGCAGGAGGCGAGTGGCCGGTGCGGAGCTCCCCGGCCCGGCAGGTGCCCGCGGCGGTGGGTGGGGGGGATGTGCCGGGGTGCCTGCGTGCCCCGCTGGGGTGTGCACGGCGCTGGGCGCTGCCTCCAACGCAGGGACCCGCTGGCAGCGCCCCGGGCTAGGGCAAAGCGAGCCAGGATCCCCCAACCGCCGTGTGTCCCAGAGGCGCTGCTGCGGCGCCGGCTGCCCCTGCCCGCTTCTGTAGGGAAGAGACGCCGGCCCCTCACCGTCTCCTCGCGGCTGCGGCCAGCGGCTGGGACATTGGGCCGAGCCGAGGAACGCGCCTCTCCTGCGGATGCGGGGCTGGGACAGGGAGAGCCAGGGAGCCGCACAGTCTGGTCTGGCGACCCGCTCCGGTCCCTCGCCCTGCAGCCCGCGGGGCTCGGCTCCGAGTGCCGGGAGCCCCGCACGGCTCAGCCGCGCACGGGGCGTAGCTGGGCAGAGACAGTCCCCGCGAGCTCCCTGTGTTGGCCCGGCCCGGCCCCCCGGAGCTGCGAGGGGAGCGGGGGGCTCCGGGCTGCAGCCTCGCGGCTCGCTGCGCTCAGGCGGGATTGGCCGGGGGAGCCCTCGGCTCCCTGCATGTGGCTGAATCACGAGAAAACCGCAGGGGAGGGGGCTGACTGCTGGACCCTCTACCCCGCAACGGGTCCGCTCCTGGGCGGCTCCGGGCTCCCCCTACCCTCGCCTGGCGCTGGGCTTCCCTTGGCCATGGCCGGGCTCTCTGGGCACATCCCCAGCTCTGCTGGGATCCCGGATCAGCCCTGTCCGGGGGAAAGGCGCCAGCGCCCCCTGCACCCCCTACACCCGCACCTTGCAAGGACAGCCCCGCTGGGGTGTATCCACAGACACCCCTGAAACAGCAAATACACACCGGGCACTCCCCAGCTGCCCACACAGCACATACACCCCGTGGCACATTGTACACAGCGGGCAACTCGCCCTTCTGCCAACATGGCACCTACACCCCACTGCACATTGTACACACCGGGCACCTCGCCCACTGATGACATATTGTACACCCCGTGGTACATTGTACACACCAGGCACCTTGCCCTTCCACGGACACGGCACATTGTACACCCCACAGCAAACTGTGCACATCACTGCACCCTGCCGTGCTGTGTACAGTCCACCTTGGGCACATTGTACACACCGGGCATCTCGCCCAGCCACCATCATGGCACATTGGACACCCCTCCAAGCCCCAAGGTGCTGCAGCAGCCGGGCCTGGCGCACGGTGACTCAGTGAGCCCAGTGAGTGAGCAGAGCCTCAGAGCCAGGGCAGGGTCGGGGACGCAGACCAGGCTGAGGGGATGGGTGTGCTTGCTGGGGTTGTTCTCGGCCAGCTCTGCTCCCAGCATGCACTAGACTGGAAAGAAGGTGGAACTTTTTAACGGTGAGGGTGAAGAACCAGTGGAAGAACTTTCCCAGGGCCTGGTGGATTCTCCATCACTTAACACCGTTCAGTCCCGACGCTCTTGTGAGGGAGTGGGAATGTTCTTAATGTTCTCTCTGGAGACTGTGTGGGTGCCTCGGTTTCCCCTGTGTGTTTCTTGAGTGTCTATGTGGAGGGATAAGGGTGGGTAATTGGTGCAGCGCAGAGGGCTGGTGTAAGTAAGTAGCCGATGCCCCGTCTCCTGGCAGTTGAGGGCCTGGGCCCTTCCCTGCCTCTGCAAGGTGCTAGCTGAAGGTCAGAACAAAGGGATCAGGTGACCTCCTGGCCCAGGGAAAGAGACAGAGGAAAAGGGGAGGAGGGGCTGGAGAGTCAGTCTGGGTCTGGCTGGGGACATGGAGTAAAGTGCAGACGGGGTGTCTGGCTCACTGCCCCCCAAGATGGACCCGGCTGAGGGGTCCTGTTCTCTGTACCTACAAGCTCTGTTTTAGATCATGATCCTGTCGTCTAATAAACCCACTTTAATGGCTGGCTGAGAGTCGCATCTAACTGTGGAGTTGCAGGGCAGGACTCGCGGACTCCCCCAGGACCCCGCCTGGACGGGCTCACTGGGGGAAGCACATGGAGGGGCAGAAGGTTCTGGATGCTCCGAGGTCAGACCCAGGAAGGAGGAAGCTGTAACCTGTGAAACTCCTAGCCCTGGAGACTGGCTGTTCACAGAGAGGAAGCTTCCCCCTCCCCTCCTCCCCTCGCAGAGTCCTGACTGGCTTCGTAGGGAGCAGTTCCCGAGCATCGCCCCGGGGACTCCATGACAGCTTTGCTCTAGGAATTAGCCTGGGGCAGGTCTCTGGGCTGTGGTGCAGGAGGTGAGACTAGACAATCCCAGTGATCCCTCCTGGCCTGGGAATTGGTGAGGCGCTGCAGTGAGTGCGGAAGAATCCTGTGTTTGTCTAAACCCTCTTCCCCACCCAGCTCCCCTCCGAGGCGCGGTGATGACAGGGGAGCAGGGACAGGGCTGGTTGGGCTCACAGCGCTGTGTAAATACGGCCACCGTCATCCTCCCCAGTGCTGGCGCTGCTTGTGCGGTAACTGACAGGGCTGGGTTAGGCACAGAACCGTTTCCTGGGGGACCTGGCAGACATCCTAGTGCCTGGGGGTTTTACCCCTAGATTGGACCCTATTCCAGGAAATGGCCAGCCACGCTCCATCCCGCATTGGCAGGGAGACCAGCTGGGTGATGTCACAGGTCTTTCCCCTCTCTAGCAGCTGTGATTCTGTTATTTATGATGATTGCTGAGATTTCTCTGCCTTGTGCCTCAATGGCCATTTGCCAACAGCCTCACTTGTCCAAACGTTGTTCGCTCAGAGCCTCCTGCTTCTCCCAGGGAGCTGGCGTCCCCGCAGTGTGTGGGATTTCTGGAGAATAGCCCTCCCAGGCACCACAGCCCACCCCCAAATTATGCCACTTAATTTTCTGCCCCCAGATTCCACACCCACAAGACGCGAGCGGGGAGAGCGCACTCTCCCAAGGATTAACCGCAGCTCTCCTGCAAGGAATCCGTCTTCCTTGTGATGGGGCTGTATCAAAGCATTCAATCAAAGATGAGGGGTGAATGCAAATTGACTACAAATGCTCCATCAGCAGCAGGGCCTGGCCCAGCGGGGAGGAGAAGGCTGGTGCTAAGTGCTGAGCTGAGAGCCTGCTGGCACCCAGCTAACGAGCCATTAACTGCCACGACCTCGACTGGAGCAGCGTTCTCTGCCTTGCAAAACTGACCGTCATTATCAAGAAACAACAGTGGCTAATTCAGAGGAGGCAGGGCTAAAATCAATTGGGTGGGGAGGCTGCCTGCTCCCTGGGGAGCAGCAGAAGAACCCTTGTCCCCCAACAGGGGGCTGTCCTGTGTTTGTGGTTGAAGGGGTCTCCCGCTCTGCCCTCCCGCAGCAACAGGTCAGGGACCTGGAAAGGTTTGTGGTTGATGATACCGGTGCAGGGTGCCTGGCTGGGGAAGCGAGCTCCAATATCAGTGTGATTCCCCACTACAGATGGGAGCCGTGTGTAATTGGACGGGTTTAGGCCACCGTCTGAATCCGTTTCATTGGCACAACCCTTTGGGTACCAATCCCTACTGCTCCGCTTGGCTTCCAGGAGCTGGGCCGGCTGGGAGATCCCTCTAGGAGAGGGAGGACGGATCAGACTGGTTCTGCTTCCATCAATTATTAAATCTGCTGCGAGGCCAGCAGGATGAAGCAGGGAATTGGTGTGTGTAGACGCCATGTGTTCCCCAAACGTGGTAGGGGCCAGGCCCCAACACTCAGGCCAGGCCCCAGTAAGAGTGCAAATGTCACTGCAAACTTAGCACCCGCTCCCTCTGCTGCTGGAAGCCCCACTTGAGACGAACCTCCCTGGACGCTCCCCAAATCTGCAGGCTTCATCCCAGCTTCAGAGGGTCCCGCGTAGAATAGATCTTGGGTGGAATTGCAGTAACCTCTCCCCCAGAGCAGTAGGGCTAATGGGGCCGGGCTGCCCTCTGGCGTTTACCTCAGTGCTAGCCCGCCGGTTCCACGAGCCAGTGTAGGAACAGGGTTTGCAAACCGACGGGAGTCCCTCTGTTCTCCCAGGGCTATGCTAGGAGCACTCTGCCAGGTTAGCTGTTCGGGTATGTTATGCCAGCAAAGCGCTGCAGCCCGGATGCAGCGGATGCCACGGTTTGTTCTAGGAGAGCATCAGCCTCTCACGCAAAATACTCTGTAGTGGCAAAAATGGAGTTTTGCAGCTCTAGTTGTGTCTACACAAGGAGCTTTTGCCAGCAGGGCTCACACCTCATCACGCACCCCGGGCCGACACAGCTAAGCTGCCAAAGGCTAGAGTGTAGGCTTGGCCTCTGAATCCAGGGGCTCCCGGGGGCTCTGAGCTGCCTTCCACATTCCAATGGAAACAGCCTCTGAGAACCCAGCTGAATGCAGCCTCCTCTCCCGGCTGTCTCCTGCCCGCAAAGCGGTGCCTCAATTCACACACACAAGCGAACAAGGAGCTGGGCATAAGCAGGGGCGCTTGCCACAGACACTGATAGGAGTATTCCCCATTTACATGAGGGCTGAATTTGCCCCATTGTCTGGCTAGGCCTTGCCATGCTCCATCCCTTTGCAGGCACCCAGCAGGGTTCCCTGGCAGCTGGGGGCAGCAGTTGCAAGGACAGGCGAGCTCAGCCTTGGGAGGGAGCCTGCTCCGTCCCTCTGTGGGGACAGGGAGCGTGCGGTCCGGTTGGTATGTAGACGCTGCGAGGGGATGGAGCACGCTCAGTGCAGACGGACTCTTGGAGAAGTTAGCTGCTGAACCCTAACAAGCTTTTACCGAGCTCATGGGAACAGCGATTTCCAGCAGTTCAGAACTTGGCCAGATGTGGGCAGATTTTCCAGGGGAAGACAAAGGGCGCGTTCCTGACACTCCCCTTATCTCATTAGGGGAAGCGGCTGAACCATTTTTGCTGCACCATTCAGAAAAGCAGATCCCCAGCAAGGAAATATTCAGCCCAAATGGTTAAATTGTGTCAAATTGACAAGCCGCTGAAAACAGTCTTAGAATGGGACATGTCAGGAAACCTTAAGTCTAGTCATTGCACTGATCTGCATGTTAGATCTGTCATGCATGAATCACTGGCCTCACTGCCGTGCTGCCTGCGCTCACGCCAAATGGTTCTGGGCACTGTCAGCTGTCCCAGGAAGTATCAGATCACTGCTTGTTTCCAGTCACTTAACCCCACACCCTAGAGTGAGGGGCTCCCAGAGGGCGTCTCTCCAGAGCGGCAGGGGGCAATGAGCAGTCATCAGAGGGAGCTCCAGTCCAGCTTGTGCATGTCCTGCAGAGGGAAATGCAGCCACTCCAACAGGCTGTGACCTAGTGTGCAAGAAGAGAACAGATCTATTGGGTCCCAGCAGCTCTGTCTCCCAGGGACAGCTGCAGCCTGGGTCCCTAAGCACAGTAGCTGGAGCTTCCATCAGCCTAGGGTTAAATGTCCCAAGTGGCGGGACTTGCACCCGCTCCCTGGGGAGACAGTGCAGGAGATTAACAGGCTGCTCAGTGTTCCCTTTCTCTCTGGTCCCGTGACTCCTGGCCACACCCTCCGTCAGGAATACCCTGCACTACTTCTGCGATAGGTGTCAGAGGAACGTCACCGCTCTTGGGGGCCTTGTTCGGGTCAGACAGAGCAGGGTGCTGTGCTTGTCCTGGCACAATGGGGTCCTAGGCCAGGACGAGAGGTCCTGGGCGCTATGCAAACCCACTAGGTAGTAATGAGTCAAAGAGCAATGTAAGGTCACTCCAGAAAGAGGATGGGGGATTGACAGGCATAAGGAGAGGGGAAGCCACCTTCCGGCTCTCTGTGAGGAGTCTGTCCCCAGCTGGGGTTTGAGAGGGAGGATGGCCTAGCGGTCAGGGCACTGGCCTAGGACCCAGGAGACCTGGGCTCAATAATCTGCCCTGCCACAGACTCCCCAACTGACCCAGGACAAGTCACTTAGTGCCTCAGCTCTTCACCCTAATAGTACTGCCCTAGCTCACAGGGCGTGAGTGGCTGGCTGTGCGCATGGGGCCATGTGAAGATGGAGGAAAGCTGCAGTGGTAGCTGGGCTCATTGCTCCTCTCCTGGCAGCCGGAGAATCTCTTGAGCAGATCTGCCCCTCAGCCAGTTACCAGGGTCTCACTGCACCATGGCCCCCCAGCAGCCAAACGCAGGGTCACTCCAGCATGCAGCCCAGACCCCGGGGGGTCCAACAGCCAGAGGTCTCTGTACAACTGCCAGCTGAACACAGCTGAGCTCCATCCGGGGCTCCACTGCAGGGGGGAGGCCAGGAGCTGGCTGGGTGTGTCATGCAGCTACTCCAGCCAGGATGGGGCGAGCTGCCAGCTGGCCTGGTCCCCTCGGGTTGTCTGGCCAGCAATTGGCAGACAGGAGCCCTGGAGCCTTCTAGCAAGTCAGCAGCGGGATGGTTGTCAGTCTGTCTGAAGCTGCTGTGGTGTGTGTGCAATCGCACACTGAGCGTAGGGTGAGTGTGAGAGGTAGCCCGGGTGTACAGGAGGTGCAGGAGAGAGAGAAAGAGCCGGCTTGTATTTATCAGGCTAATTATTTCCCTGAGTGGCTTCATGACTAATTCTCCAAAGGCAGCTGGTGAGCGGGGGCCAGGAACACAGCCCTGGGCACCTGCTTTTGGTTCTGGGTGCCAGGGATCCGGCCTGTGTTGACCTGCATCCATTTGGGTCGAACTGGAGTTCAGCCTGCACAATCCCACACGGCCTGATGAGCCTCACCCCTGCAGCCGTCCCCCGAGCTCACCCCGGCTTCGTACGCGCATGGGCTTCCGTGGGGACTGTACAGGGAGACTGGGACCCGAGCGTGATGGGGCGAGGGGGAGCCTGATTTACTCCACTGCAAGTGAGAGCAGAATCTGGCCCATGATTTTCACCTCAATAGCCACTCCTTTCCCCCGCCCTATCACAGCTCCTGTGGCCTGGTCCCCTTTGGCCCGACTGCGCCGGCGCCTGCAAAGTCTAGGGCTAATCACAAGAGCAAGGTCACCCCAGCACTGGGTAGAAAGGCCTCCGCTCATCCCGTCTCACTGGCTCTCTCTCCTTCCTGGCCAGGTGGCACCTGCCCCGAGGAGTCCGGCCCACAGCACTGGATGAGAATTCTGCTGTCGCCTAGAGCGCACTGACCAGGCCCGGCACCATGGACTTCGTAATGAAGCAAGCGTTAGGGGGTAAGTCTGTGCCTGCCCCCGCCCCCCCGGCTGGGTGTCACGCCGACGAGAGCATGGCCTAGGCCTGTCTCAAAGGCTGCGCTAAAGGGGGATGCGCCCGTGGAGTGTCAGTCTCTCTCTCTGTCTCCGTGTCACACGGGAGCCGGGTGAAGGGAGTTCTCCCAAAGGAGCCGAGCTGCATGCATGAGCTCCCCGGTCTCTCTCTAACGACAGGGCTGCTGCTCCCTCCCTCCCCGTCCCATCAGGAGCTGCACCGATCCTGCATCACTGGCATCAGGCATGCGGGTCAGGATGTGCCTGGAATACCCGGAGAGCCGACAAACCCTCCAACTCGGCCCGCACCCCACTGAAGCAATAGCCCCTCGCACGTCCCCTGGGAGTCCAGCAGCTAGTCCGTGCTGAGCATGGACCCTGGGAAGTGCCCGGTACAACTGACAGCCGAACGGGCCGCAGGCAGGCAGGGGTTGGGTGCTAGCCGCAGAACGGCTAGATAACGACAGGCTGAGAGCAGCTTTGGCAGGACAGGGGAGGCAGCTGTTTTAATCGCTGAAATGTTTCCTACTCGGAGCTCTGGCATCCCACGCTGTGGAGAACTCCCAGCGGGGTTTTGATTTTCCTGCTGCCAGGAGGGGCCACCGGCCACAGGGATTCCCTGGGCCACCAGCCTCACTCACTGGCTGAAGTTTTCCCTTCTCACCCAGGCTAGTGCAGCTGGTTTGTGTTGGGGTCCGAACTAAGGGACTTGCCTGGCCCCCGCAAGTTTCGTATCTGAGCCCCAACCAGCCCTCCCAACCAGGGCCAGGGCTTTTATCCCCATTGAACAGATGGGAAACTGAGGCACAGACTTGCCCACGGTACCTCAGAAAGCCTGTGGCAGAGACTTGACCTCAATCCCCCTGGGCCGCCCTCCTCTGAGCAGCCCCTGGCTGATGGGGAATGGCTGGCTGGGGTCACTGTAGCTTTACAGAGCCGAGAAGGGCCCTGGGGAGGTGGCTCCCTTCCCCATGGAGTCACAGGCACTAAATGGAGCCCGGGGGTCTGGCCTGGTCAGTGATATGGGCAGGGCCGTGGGTCCTGCTCGCTCTGAGGCCGTGCTGGGCCCAGGACCGGGATCTGGCTGCGTGTCTAGGACCCCATCTGCCTCAGCCCCTCACTGGCTCGCCACTGATCTGCTCTGGTTCTTTCCTTTGCGTTCGTGACACTGCTGAGGGGGAGGACAAAGATCCTGGGTCTGGGCAGCTTCTGCCCGTCTCCAGGCTGGGACACCCACAGCCGCCCTGGGCAGATCCCTGTCTCCGGGCCACCTTGCCCCAGCTGTCGGATGGGGTCCAGCCCTGCCTGGCCCCCAGGGGCCTTGTGGGATAGAGCAGCACGGCCAGCAAGGCTGCTGGGCAGTCCTGTAACGAGGGCAGCCTAGCAGGACAGACAGGGGGATAGGTCAGTCCCGCAGGGGACAGCTGATGTTTCACCCTCACTTGCACTGGTGGAAATGACTGCACTGGAGCGGGGGCAGGGCAGCTCCGGGGCCCCGGTGAGCTGCAGCCCTGTCTCCTTCCTTAGTCGTCTTCCCGCCTCGCCCAATTCTGCCCCTCCTGGCTGTGGCCAGGCGGGGGGGGGGGGGGGGGGGGCAGCAGGGGATGGTGCCAGGCAGCTAGTGAGTGGGGGCGGGGGTCTGCTTTGGGAGCCCTGAGTCCCAGCCCCAGCCTCGCTCCCCTGATCCTGCTGCGTTGTGTGTCCTTGCAGGGGCCACCAAGGACATGGGGAAGATGCTGGGTGGCGAGGAAGAGAAGGATCCCGACGCCCAGAAGAAGGAGGAGGAGCGGCAAGAAGCCCTTCGCCAGCAGGAGGAGGAGCGGAAGGCCAAGCACGCCAGGATGGAGGCCGAGAGGGAGAAGGTCCGGCAACAGATCCGGGATAAGGTGGGTGAGGCGGGGCGGGGGGGCTGGAGGAGCCTGCGCCTGATGGGACCGCGGTGGAGT
>ML677358.1:19101073-19155721 GCA_007922305.1 Dermatemys mawii
GTGGGGGGAGCCCTGTGGGGAGATGGCGGGGGGGCTGGAGGAGCCTGTGCCTGATGGGACCGCAGTGGAGTGGGGGGAGCTCTGTGGGGAGATGGCGGGGGGGGGCTGGAGCGGTGCTCACACCGAGGCCGTGGCAGAGGGACTCCCTGCTCTGGGCTATAACAGAGCCGCCCTGGATCTGGCTCAGTGCCCATCACCCCCTCCCAGGGACAGCTCCAGACAGCCCCATGGCTCCGGGCTCGCGGGACTCAGGCTCAGCCAGACGCTGCAGGAACCTCCCACACTGCAGCCCTGAATGCTGGTCCCCTTGTTCACCCCTCCCGGCCCTGTGCTGAGAGCTGCCCGTGCTGCCCCTGGGCGCCCGGCTTGTCCCGTTCTTTCTCCCCCCCACTTCCGCCTGCGGCTCTGAGACCGGCGGTTCTGTGTTGCAGAGGAGGATGGTTTAGGGCATCTGGGCTCCACCCGCTGATGGGACTGAGCCGGGAGCCAGGCAGGGAAACTGACCAGGCTAGTTACACAGTGCGAAAAGCAAAGGGACTGAGCCCTGAGCTCTGCCGGGGGGGCAGAACCAGCCCCCGGCACCCAACACTCAGCCCCACTAGCAGTAGGCACAGAGGGGTGGGCTGAACGTTCTCTGACGACGCGGCCCCCCTGCAATCACCGGCCCTCTGCCTCCCATGGGCCCCCACTTCCACTGGGACGCGAAGGGGGGCAGGTCCTGGGTAAATAAAGGCAGCGGAGAGGCCCGGGGGCGCAGAGCTCTGTGCGCTGGGGCCCGCCTGGTCCCGGCTCGTCTCTTCACCAGCGTGCTGAGCTCCCAGGGGAAGTCAGGATCCCGGGCTGACCCCTATGCCGGGCACACGGCCCAGGTCGAAGGTTGGGGTCTCTGTGCCGTGGCCGATGCCCAGGTCTAGGGAGTCTTGCATTGATTCGCAGCTAGCTGCAGCCAGGGCCGATTGCAGGTGACTTGCTAGAGGGATTCGCCCCTCACCTGTGCCGGCGACAAGCCGCATGTTTTGGGCCAGGGGAGCTCTGCACAGCCCTGCTTCTGGGGAGTCAGGAAGGGGAGGAGGCTGGAGACGGAGCGGGGGAAGGAGGCCAGATGGGTAATTTCCCCTCTATGCTGTGGATTCCAACCTGCCCCAGGTGGGCCGGGAGTGTTACTCCCATGGGTGACCCAGGTATGCAATGAGCTTGGTGGATCTCAGCCTGGGAGTTGATGGCACAGGGGCCCCATCACCAAAGAGGCACGTCCCCATTGGCACTAAGTGGCAACCTGAGCAGAGAGCAGGAGACACTGGGCGGCAGGTCTGGGAGAAGCCTGGGCCTGTTCTCTGTCTGGGGCTTTGCAGGGCAGGGAAGGCGGGAGGCAGGACGGAGCCAAGGCTCTGGCATCCTAGAGCCCGTCAAACCCGGGCCCACGGGGTGGGGGACCCTGCCCCAGCACACACTCCCCAGCACATCCAGGGTCTCACCCACCCTCCATACGCACCCCCATAGTGCCCCCCCGGGTTCTCATGCCCAGAGCTGAAGTGTCCGTGACACACCCACTGCTGCGCACACAGCTACACACTCGCTCCTACAGAACCCCTCTGGCACACACACACAGAACCCACCTCCCCCCCCCCCCCCCCCCCCTTGGAGCTGGGTTTGGACACAGCCGAGGCTGGGTCCCCTTGTCACTGGCGGCAACGAGAGGGGCAGCAGGGCCTGACTGGGGGAAAAGCCGCCCCAGAGATTATCCCTCTTTGCAACCCCCCTGAAACGCTGCCCGCCCCCGCACGACGCGCCCTCCTGCCGCCGCAGCAGGGGATTAGCTTTGGGGGGGGGCCTTATCTCCTCGTCTGCTGCAAGCGGCCGCATGACAGCCCGGCGTTGTCGCTCGCTATCTGCCATCTTTAATAACCCGCTGAGGAGCAGATAACGCGGCCGCAGCGCGCCAGGCGCCGCCTCGGCCCAGGCACCGGGGAAGCCTGACTCTAATCACAGATGCCTCCAATATCCGGCGAGCCGAGACAGATGGGAACGGGAGATTTCGGGCAGCGGGGCCCTGCCAGCCTTTAGCCAGGCCAGCCGCACCGTGTCCTCTGAGTGGCCGGAGGCGCCCCAGGGGGCTGGGGACGGGGAGCTGGGCCGGGCCGGCTGCCCCGGTCTCGTTGAAAACCAGGAGAGGCCAACACCTGCCCCGGGAGCCCGGCGGACGGCGGCCTGGCCCGGGCACGGTCGCTCACGGGTGCTTTTCTGATGGAGCGAGGGGCCTCCGCAGCCCGGTCCCCACACGCGGCCCCCGCCAGGCGCTCAGGGCCCCGCTCTGTCTCTGCCCCCGCAGTACGGTCTGAAGAAGAAGGAGGAGAAGGAGGCGGAGGAGAAGGCGGCGATGGAGCAGCCGTGCGAGGGCAGCCTGACACGCCCCAAGAAAGCCATCCCGGCGGGCTGTGGGGACGAGGACGAGGAGGAGGAGGAGAGCATCCTGGACACGGTGCTCAAGTACCTGCCCGGGCCCCTCCAGGACATGTTCAAGAAGTAACAGCCCCGCCCCCCGCCCTCCCACCCCGCCGGGGCGCACTGGGCTGGGGAGGTTCATTTCTTTTAGTTCATTTGGTTTTTTGTTCCAACTCAGTTTCGAAGGGAAGCTCCCAGATGTGTCCCCTGTGCCCAGAACCCCTCGCTGCTCCAGTGGGGCAGACGAGGGACCCAGACCAAAAACCACTCCCCACCCGCTGGGCTCCGGGCAGCCCGAGCCCCAGGCCGGGGACTGCCGGGAGCCCAGGGCTCCTCCTTCCTCCCTCGCCCCTCAGCCGGACGGAGTCAGAGTTCTGTTGTGCCAAAGTGCCGGCCGGTTGCTTGGCAAATCCCCCCAGGCGTGGGGGGCGAACTGGGACCAAATTCACTGCAGTAGCCTCCCCTGGGGCGGGGGGTGGGGCAGAGGACAGGGAAAGGCAGGGCCCTGCCTGCTCTCCGTGCCCCCTCCCTGCCCTTCACTAACTTCAGACATTCCTCAGGCCCACGCTGCCGGCCTACTGCCAGGGGTTAGGGACTCGCGGGCAGCGGGAGAGCACCCCGGGCCACGGCTGCCCACGGCCCCCCATCTGCCGGGCGGCAACAGCTGCTTGGCTGGCACACACGTGGTGACCAGGCGTCTCTCACCCAGTGGCCGGGGTTTGAAACCCACGACCTTGCGTGGCAGCTGCTGCACACCCGCCGGAACCGAAGCTCTAGCAGCCTCCAGCCTCAGTTTCCCACCCACCCACATTGTTCGGGGGGGGGGGGCAGCACACCCTGAGTTGACAGACCGGGGGGGCAACACCTGTGTCCTATGCTGGCTCGTCCCGCTAACCAGCCGCCCCTACAGCCATGCCTGGGCAGCCAGGCCAGGTTCCAGGGGCCATCGTGGGGGCTGGCGCGGAGGGGACGTGGCCGGGGGGGGGATGTCTGCTACAGGGCTGGCTCCCAGCAGCGCCGCCCCATGGCTCTGCCCCCTGTGGCACTGCCCATTCCTGTTGCCTGTTGTTTGGGCTTCAGGAAGGGGCTGTCTGGTCCAGCCCCTCCGCTGGTGCCAGGCAGCCACATGCTGCCCCTTGCCTGCTGCAGCGAGCCCTGGCGCGGGGGCTGCGGGACACGGGGGCATGGGGACTCCCAGAGAACCCTGCCCCAGGGGAGCTTGGTGGAGCTGGGGCGGCCGGAAGGAAAGACGAAGCCTCTGCCCCCAACCGCTCCGCGGGCCCGGGCGCAACTCCCAGCCATGCCTGTGCCCCGGGCGCCACGTTCCCCGCTCGACTCCAGGCAAGCCCAGCCCGCATGGGTGTCCCTGGTCGAGCCTGGCCCTTGGGGGGTCACGCCGGGCACCCTTTGCCATTAGAGCTGGGCCGTGGAACCAGGGATTCCTGCCCCTCCTCCCGGGCCTGCTGCATGGCAAAGTGGCTGGGCGCTGCCCGCCCCCCCCAGCTCTCACTAGCAGCGACAGTCCCCTCCTGCTCCCTGCCCCCACCCTGAAGTGCTGGCTCCCTCAGGAGAGGAGGGTGGATCGGGCCCCTGAGGCGGGTTGAGCAGCCTGGGGCTGGTCTCCTGTTTCCCTGAGGGGTTTCTTGTAGCCCCGGGTTCCCATTTTCCAGGGGGTTGTTTTCATGGGCGGGTTGAGTTTGAGAGAAGCCACAAAATCTCCCTCCGCATCTGTGTCCTTCTCTGATAGTTAAAGCCATATCAGTTAGACTGCAATACTCCAACGCACTCCAGCGAGCCGCGCCGCGCCGCCCGCTCCGAGCCTGGGCAAAGGAGCCGAACCAGGCGGGAGCCCCCCACCCTCCGTCGTCCGCGTCTCCGGCCACCCCGTTGGCCCCGTGTGTGTTTCCGCATTCATGTTTGTGTAACAGGGGAAACTCACCCCGACCGCTCATCCTGTCTGCAAGTCACTGCACCCGATGGTCACCACATGGCCCAAGGGACCTCAGTGCCGAGAGGGGCACTGGGGGCAGCCAGGGGGCCCAGGACTAGGAGGGAGGGGCACGGCGTGGAGCAATGGCACTGGTCCTGTGCCACCCGTATCCAGGGCTGACCAGAGCAGGGGAACTGGGGGCACAATTGGGCTGGGGGGGGGGCCTGAGGCCAGATGGGAGCCGGGGACAGGGGGAGGGGGACAAAACAATGTCTGTAACGCCCGTGTAAAAGTGAACTGGGAGGGGGTGGAGGTCCCAGGCCGCCCATCCCCACGTCATGCGATGGCCCTGCCTATCACATGTGCAGTGAAGCACCATCCGCCTGCATGAGCCATTCTCCCCTGTCCCCCCCCCCCCCCCGGGCTTGCCCAGTTGCTGTGTGTTTGCCCCGCGTGCCCCCAAGGAGTGGGGTGGGGGTCACCTGTGACGCTGCCCAGGCCCCACCCCCACAGCCCATTTCACCCGCTTCCATTGTCTGACGCGCCCATGGCTGAATGGCTGACGTCTGCAAATGCAATAACCACAAACTCTACCATGGGGCAAAGGGCCGATGCGCCAGACCCGCCCCCCCCCTCCCCCAGGGCGGCCTGTGGCTGGTTTAGACTTTTACCACTAGACCCAGAAGAGGGTGACGGGCGTGGCTGGCTGCCCCGGGGCCTGCTGGCCTTAGCCACTGCTCGGAGAGCCGAGGGGCCGGCCAGGTTTGCGCGCCAAAGGCCAAGTCCCTTGTCTGGGGAGGGTGGGGGGAAGCGAGGACACACACCCCCAGTCCCAGGCCTGCTGCGCCCAGGACACAGCTGCAGACTTTCTCCAGCTTGTGCCACGAGGGCGTTTCAAAGGGGCTCAGTTCTTGTCACAGGCTTTTCCTCCCTGCCTGGAAACAGGCAGGAGAGAAGCACCAATCGTGTGCGTGTGCGTGTGCGTGTTTGTGTGTGTGTGTGTGTGTGACGGTCATGGCTGTGTGTGTGTGTGTGCATGTGTGCGCGTGCACACGCGCAAATACGGCCATTTCAGCGCACCTAACGGTGCTGTGTGCGCCTGAGCAAGGGGGCAGTAGGCGTGTGTCGTGTGTGTGCGTGTGTACACACACACACACACACACACACACACACCTGGCTGTGAGCGCATGCTTTGCTGGTGTTCCTGCTCATTCGCTGTCCCTGGGGGGGTCCTGCCCCAGGCGGCTGCGGCTGTTCCTCGCTCACTTCCTCTTGCTGGAGACTGGCAAGTCCTGCCCATCCACCTGCATGAGCCATTCTCCCCTTTCCACAGCCACAGCATTGCCCCCATAGGCGCCCTGGGACCCAGCTCACCCCCCGACCCATCCCAGGGGCTGGCATCCGCCAGGAGGAGGGGGACAGCCCCCCCCAGATGGGGGGGGCTCCGGGGAGCACACTGCATGCAGAGCACCGGTGGGGGCGGGAGGTTCTTCAGCTGATGGATGCATGACCCTGCAGTGCCCCTCATCCCACAGAATACACCCCCTCTTCCTCCACCAACCCCCCCTCTTGCTCCACCCCCCCCCAACCCCCAGCCACCAACTTCCCAGCAGAAACTCCTGGAGCACAGAAGGGCCCCGACCTTTCCCTGCCCCCTGCTTCCCTGGTGTTCGGGGGCCAGGGCCGGCCCAGGCAGGGGGTCCCTTGCCAGCCATGCGGTGACCATCTCCCTCCAACTAGTCTTCGAGGATCTAATAAAATAAAGGAATTTGTACATTGCCCAGCGTCTGCTCCAAGTGCGCCGCGGCCCCAAGCGGGGACAGCCCCGCTCCTTCGCCGGTGGGCCCAGCACCGATCAGAACAGCCAACACCTACACTGCCGGGGGCGCGAGGGCTCCCAGCGCCATTGGGCCTCCCACACCCTCCCCCCACACACACCCCCAGCAGGAGCTGCCCTTCCAAAGGGGCCACAAGGCAGGGCAGCAGGATAGGGAGCAAAGCAGAGCCGGGGGGCTCCAGCCTGAGCAGCTGTGAGTGGGGGACAAGGGGCCGATTACAGGGCTGAGGCCTGGCGTTCTCGTCACAAAGCTCCACCTAGGGAAGGGGTCTGCATCCCCACGACACCCAGCTGAAGGGGACTGGGAGAGTGTGGCTGGGGCAGAGGTGCTGGCTGAGGAGAAAGGGCTGCAACGTTTCCCCTAGCAGCCCAACCTGCTGCTTCCTGGCATGCGCTGCCAGGCTGGGGAAGTGGCAGGGGGCGTTGGCACCGCTGCCCAGGGCTCTGGCACAGGCGTCTGCCAGCCCTGCAGTGCGCCCATATGCTGCCCAGCTGGTGGGACAGGCAGGTCCATCTCCTTTAAACCCATGTAGATAGAGCTGGGAGCTGAGTGCCTGGCTCTGAAAACACTTCCCCCGGGCGCTCCGTTCTCCAACACAGAGCAACTCTGCCCTGCAGCAACGGGCCCAGCTAGGCACAAAGGGCCGGAGAGCTCAAGGTGGTTCGGTGCCTAGCGGTGCAGGTGACAGCGAACGCCCCGAGCTGGGGTGGGTGAGGCCAGGGAATGGGGCCGGGCACCTGTCTGCACATGCAAGTTAGCACCGTAAAGGTAGCTACAAATGGAGCTAGGGGCTGGGCCCCTCTGAAAAGTCTCATTAGATGCCCCACGGGGAAGGAAGGGGCAGGAGAGGGAGAGGAGAGGAGAGGGGCTGGCAGGTTCCACTGGAAGTTTGGCACCCAAGCACTTAATGAAAATCCCGCCAGCTGCATCGTCAGGCACCTAAATCCCGTCACAGGCCTGCCCCAAGCACTCCGTGCAGGGCCGCCGGCTGGCCTGGCTCACCACCCCACCGCCCAGTGCCCGCGGTATTGCTACAGGGACGCCTGCCGAGGCCCACGTAGGCGGAATCTCACAGGCAGCCCTGCATGCGGCTTTTGTTTTTCAAAGCAGTCGTGGTCCTGCCCTTGCAGGCGCCCCTGCTGAGACTTAACTGCTCCACGGGACCCCCCATCTCAGGGGTCAGAACCTGCTGTGGGGAGGGTGGACGGGGGGGGGGGGGGTGTCTCCGGCACAGCTGCAGCTGGCTCAGGTCAGCTGACTCAGGCTCATGGGGTCGTGTGGACATTCGGGCTGGGCCTGAAGCCCAGACTCTGGTACCTGCCCCCATGGCATCCTCCCCACCCCGCGGCGTGAAGTCCCAGAGCTCGGGCTCAGGCCAAGCCCCAAAATCTGCAGCCCAAGGCAGGCTAGTGGCAGGTGTTTAACTGCAGTGTAGACAGAGTCTCCGCGGGGGGGAAATTCCCCCCACCCGCACCAGCCCAGTCCCCTATTCGGACTCGCTCCAACGGACCCAGACCCATTGCCAAGCAGTGCGATGGGGCTTGTAGCTCTGCCCAGGCCCTGTGACCCGCTGCCCACGCTGGCGCTTCAAGAGCAGATGGTCCCCAGCCTCCTGGGCTGCTCTGCTCAGCTCAGCAAACGTGGCCAAGCAGAGCACAACCTGCCTGCACTCAGCACCAGCCTGGCGATGCTGGGCCAGCAGCAATGGAGCAAGCTGCTGCTAGCAGCCTCCATCCCTGCCAGCCTCTGCCAGGCCCACCCCGCACGGGACGCTGTGCGGGACCAGGACGCCGGGGTTCCCCGCTGCATCCCTGTGCCTCCTGGATGGAGCTTGCAGGGACAGCAATAGCTCCTCATTAAAACCAACAGACACAGAGACATCGCGCACTGGGAGGCTCAGCCGGGCCCATGCGCAAACCAGCCTGGCTCCAGGGTGGTAATGGAGCTCCCAGGCAAGCAGCTCCCTGCAGCATCCTTTGCTTTGCCAGCACCTCCCCCGGGGGGCCCAGCAAACCTGCAAATCCCCCCAGACCTGCAAACTGCTGAACAACGCAGCACGGCCCCAGGCCACCTCCCAGCACTGTGCCACTAACCCATCGCCCGGGACTTGTCCCTGGAGGGTGGAGAAGGCTGGGGCTGGCGTTCCCCCGTTTTCACAGTGGAGAAAGTTAAATCGCAGAGTCCCCCAAGGATCTGTACTGAGCCCAGTGCTGTTCAACAGAGTCATGAGGGATCGGGGGAGAAGGGTGAACAGAAACGTGGCAAAGTTTGCAGATGATACAAAACTACTCACAATAGTTAAGTCCCAGGCAGACTGTGAAGAGCTACGAAAGGATCTCTCAGAACTGGGTGACTGGGCAACAAAATGGCAGATGAAATTCACTGTTGATAAATGCAAAGTAAAGCACATTGGAAAACAGAATCCCAACCATACCTAGTAAATGATGGGGTCTAAATTAGCTGTTCCCACTCAAGAGAGAGATCTTGGAGTCATTGTCGATAGTTCTCTGAAAACATCCACTCAATGTGCAGCAGCAGTCAAAACAGCTAACAGAGTGCTGGGAATCATTAGGAAAGGGATAGATAATAGGATAGAAAATATCATATTGCCTCTATATAAATCCAAGGTTCGCCCACATCTTGAATACTGCATGCAGTTCTCGTTGTCCCATCTAAAAAAAAATACATTAGAATTGGAAAAGCTGCAGAGAAGGGCAACAGAAATGATTAAGGGTACAGAACAGCTACCATATGAGAAGAGATTAGTAAGACTGGGACTTTTCAGCTTGGAAAAGAGACGACTAAGGGGGATATGATGAAAGAGGTCTATTAATCATGACTGGTGTGGAGAAAGTGACTAGGGAAGTGTTATTTACCACTTCCCATAACATAAGAACCATGGGGTCACCCAATGAAATTAATAGGCAGCAGGTTTGAAGCAAACAATAGGAGGTATTTCTTCACACAACTCAGAGTCAACCTGTGGAACTCCTTGTCAGGGGATGTTGTGAAGACCAGAATTATAACTGGGTTTAAATGAGAATTAGGTAAGTTCCTGGAGGACAGGTCCATTGATGGCTGTTTGCTAGGATGGGCAGGGACACAACCCCGTGATCCAGGTTTTCCTAAACTTCTGGCTGCCCAAAACTTGGACCGGAGGTCAGGAGCCAGATCACTCGATAATCGCCCTGTTCTGTTCACTCCTTCGGAAGCACCTGGCCCTGGCCGCTGGCAGCAGACAGGACACGGGGCTGGACGGGCCATTGGGCTGTCCCAGTGTGGCTGTTCTCATGTTCTTGCTGGAAGGCCCCTGCCTGCACTGTCAGACTGGCCACCCAGCCCCGGTTGGGTTGTTTGCAGCACAGAGCTTGGGGGAGCCCCAGGTTTTTCTACAAGCGTCACAGCCCAGCCTGGCCACACCCTGACAGACCTGGAGCCAGCACAGGCATGAAGCTTCCCCCAAGCCCCAAGGGCAGGTTTGGAGCCAAGTGAGCACCTACCCCTGCTCCTCACCCGGGTAGACCCCACACAGCCGGGCTCTTTGCTCCAGGATCTGAGGAGACGTCCTGCCTTAGCGCGCGGCTGCCCATCCCTGGGGCGTGCTGGCACCAGCCGGAGACAATCGCTGCTGCTTGCTGAGAAGGCGAGCGAGCCAAGCTGGCAATTAGAGGGGGGCGGGGATAACAGTAGCTCTCCAGGCTGGAGGGCTTCGTCCTTCACTTGATGCAATTAACATAATAGCCATAATCAGCAACCCCGGCAGAGCTAGCCACAGAGCAGCCCCGGCCTCGGCCCTTGGAGGCTGCTTGGACTGGGCCACAGGCGCACCCCTCGGTTCAGCCTGCCATTCCTGGGCAGCTGCCTTCAGCTCCCTCTGCCCGCTGGGCCCCGGGGCAGGCGCTGCTCTGGGTCTGCCCACACCCCGCTCCTCTCAGCCCCCAACTCCCCTGGGCACCTCCAGCTCCGGCGCTGTCTGCAGTGTTGCCGTGTTACAGAGCACAAGTGGCTGCGTTTCAGTGGCAGGCAAAGGGCTGGGACGCGGCCGGTACTTTGCCACTCCCAAACCTGCTGCCCCTCAGCACCTAGCACAGACCTGGGGGATGGGCTGCTTAACATCACGCTGAGCGGCCCCTGTCCAGCTCTGCAGCGCCCAGGGGGACGCTCCTGTCCATTAGCACTTGTCTGGAGCTCTGCTTGCACCAGTTATCCGCAGCAGCCAGTGGCTAAGACGCTCACGTCACACGAGCGTGTCTAGGCCCATCAGCAGGCTTAGGACGACTCCGCTTTTGGTGGTAAAGGTCAGTAAACGGCAATTTCCCCCCGTGCACACAGAGCAGGGAGCAAATCTTCCCTCCGCTAGCAATGAACGGTCCGCAGAGGCGCCTTGGGAACGGCAGCGCTAGGGGGAGTCGCCTGACACGTTCTGACACGGGATGGCGACAATCTGAGTCTCCAGTGCTGTCGTTTCACTTGTTGAATCTCGTTTGATAATTATTGTCTGACCTCCCCCCGTCATCAGGGGCGACGGCTTCTTCCTAATGGGGGGAGGGTGTCACAGGGCCCTGCCCCCTCTGTGGCTTCACCCTGCCCCACCTCTTCCCCCAAGGCCCTGCCCCGGCCAAGCAGGAAGCCAGAGTCAGGCTGAGAGCCGCAGACCCTCCACCTGCTGTGATGGTGGGGGCACAGGGAAGCCCCTGGCCCATGTCCCTCCACCTTGGGCCCCCCACGCAGGGCAGGTGAAAGGTCTCTGGCTCCCCACAATGGCCTGCATGGCTCTTACCTGGGCCAGGCTCCAGCTTCCGCCCTGGCCAGAGAGTGGAGCCTCAGGAGGAAGAGGAGGGGCAGGGGGCTGTGGTGGGCTCAGCACCCCAAGATATGAGCTGAGCTCCTGGGGAGCCAGGCCCATAGCCCCGCTGGGGAGCAGAGAGTCAGTTGCGCCTGCGGGGCACGAAGGAAGGTGAGAGCAGAGACCGAGCGGGACCATCCCATCTAGAGCGGCGGAGAAATGGGAGCTAGCCGTGACCTCTGCCCTGGGGCAGGATGGGCCTGGCCCCGGATGGGCCTGGCCCAAGGGCTTTGGCCTGGCCAGTCCCAAACGAACCCTGGGCTGAGGCCTACAAGCTGAGGAGCGGCTGGGCTGCCGCAGGACCCAGAGAGGCAGCCTCAGCCCAGCCCCCGGGTAGAGACGCCCGAGTCCAACCCTGCAGAGAGAGCTGCTGCTGAGTGTCGTCTGGGCTCCAGGGCCGGCCTGGCGCTAGGAGGAGGGGATGAGGTGAGAGTAGGGACACTCCTGAGCCGCCCCCTCCCACCAGCAGGCCCCTGTCTCTGAGTGCCGGGAAGTCAGGCCCCTGCCCCGATCCCGGGGCCGCTGGGCAGAGCCCCCTTCCCGGGAGCCGCTCCCGCAGGGCTGGAGGGCAGGAGAGCGTGTTCCCGCTCTCGGAGTAGGCACTGGAACCGTGATTGGAGGCTGCCAGCCCCTAATGGGCTTCTCTGCCCCTGAGCTGGCCTGAGACCTCCCATTGATCTGCCCTCCTCTGGCTGCACGCTTGGCTCGGCTGCCAGCCTAAATCCAGGCGGGAACAGCAGAGCGATCACCCAGAAAAGCAAAGATCCAGCTGGGAATCTGATCGAGATCCAGCCCGCGAGGTCTCCAGCGGACAGCCAGGGCCGCACACCCGCCTGGCCCCTCCCCACGCCTGCCTCCTCCGGGCAGAGGCTGCGGCCAGGCACGGAGCTGGCTCTGCACCTGCTATGCCGCCCCTGGGCACTGGGGCTTCTGCCTGTCTGCCAGCCACTGGGCACAGCTCAGCTCAGGTCCTGCCCCGCCTGCCCCTTGGGGAGAAACTGCCCCAAATCCCACCGGGGCCCGGGGCAGGGGAAAGCAGGGTGCAGCTGGATGCTGGCACAAATCCTGGCCCTCCCCCTGTGGA
Source organism: Dermatemys mawii (assembly GCA_007922305.1). Taxonomy (NCBI): domain Eukaryota; kingdom Metazoa; phylum Chordata; order Testudines; family Dermatemydidae; genus Dermatemys; species Dermatemys mawii. Next base: position 19,113,214 of record ML677358.1, read on the forward strand.
TCTTGGGGTGGCCCCTCTGGGAACGTCCCCATCACCTCCTCCCAGGCCCCACCCAGCTGAGCCGCCCTGGGTCTCCTCTCCAGCAGAGGCTGAGGCCCTGTGCGGAGGGGAGGCTGCGCCCAGTGCTCTCAGTGAAGCCCCAGAGGCTCAGTGCACACCTGGGCGAGTGCCGGAGGCCCGGCCCCAGCGCACCCCAGTGCCCCACGCCAAGCCAGGCTGCGGCACGCCCAGCCCAGGGCCCAGCCTTGCAGCTTCTCTGCCGGAGCCCTTTGCTGGCGCAGAGACAGCCCCTGTGTGCGGGCGAGGGAAGGCGCCGGAGCGGCTCTGATGGCGACGGGCAGCGCGGCTAGGAAGCTATTGGGAGCAGTAACTAGGGTGCGGTGACCTGGGGATGGGAGCTGCGATAAGGAGCCGAGTACTTGCCTGCCCCTCTGCCCACGAGGCTGACGTGCTGTCTGGATGCGGCTCCCCCGGCGGCTCCCACCCCACATGGCCGATTGCCGGGCAGGGGCAGGAGTCTCCAGCAAGAACCTCCACGTGGTCCGGGCCAGGGAATGTCTCCAGGGGAGCTGAGGATGCCCCCGCTGGCCCCAGGGAACGCCCCCTCCAGCCAGGCCCTGGCACAGAGTGGGCAGCACCCTGGGGGTAGGCACACAGGATTGGAAGGAGTCCAGAGCCTGCTGCCATGGCCTCCCCGTCACCCCAGCCCCTTCAGAAACCCAGCTAGCTCCAGCTTAAAACCAGGCAGGTTCCTGGCCCCTGCTGCTCCTGGCAGGTGGCTGGCCCTAGCCTCACCCCCTCTGCTGGCTAGACCCCTTCTCATTTCCAGCCTGACCTCTGGACGCTTTACACCCACTTGGCCCGGGGTTGCCAGTGCTCACCCCCTCCCTCCAAGCACTGACAAAACCCAGGGAGGGTAACTCAGCATCAAGGTGGGGAAACACCTCAGCAGCTGCTCAGAAGGAACCACCCCTCCCCCCTCCATATCCTGGGCAGGTCCCCTGACTCAGTTTCCCAGCTTGTGGTGTCCAACAGACAAATGTCCTTTTAACACTCCATCCCCGCTTTTCCTCTACGGCCCCCACTGCCCATGGTCAGCAGCGTCCAGGGTCCAGTCAGGGCTCTTCAAATGTCACACCCCTGTAGGGCAGGGCCTCACACACAGGACCATGGTGTGCCGGGAACACAAGTGGCCACCCCATGTGCTGCCTCCCGTAGCACAGCGCTAGGACTTGCTAGGTCTGAGGCAGGCTCCTCATACTGCCCGCAGCAGCCGTGCCATGCTCAGAGGCTCCACCGCCTCGCCCAGCTCGCCGCGGTTTCCATGGGTAGAAGGGAACCTCGCTGCCAGGGCCTCTCCACCACCACGCGGGCCCCACACAGCTCCGAGCTTCGCCCCTCGCAGTCACTGAAAAGGAACGCGGACCCACATCGGAGCAGAGCCAGCTCTGACCTTAAACACTGCAGCGAAAGCATCCAATCCCCCCTCGAACCTGAAACCCAACTCCCCTCCCCCCCACAGGACCAAAGCGCAGACTCTGCGGGGGGCCCAGCTCTGAGCTACAGGGCTGGATTCACAGCCTGGGAATGGGCCAAGCTGGCAACCCAGCATGGGGAGCACTGCCAGGGACAGGCATGGCCTGCGCCCTCCAGGGGCTGGAGCCCTCTGATCTCAGCGTTTGATCAGGCTCCCTGGGGATGGTCTTGGCACCCTGGCAGAGAGCAGCCGGTGCAAATGGGGGACTAGGCTGCATTCATTAGTTGATGATATGGCCGATTGGGAGCACTGCCCAGCTGGAGATTCCCACGGCTGGAGATCCCCACGATTCCCACGCAGGGGCGACATGTACACAGCCCTCGGCGTGCCGGGTACGCACAGCCCTGCAGCACACCATGGTACGCACATGACCTCCAGGGCATAGGCGGGTGTGAGTTGCACGCACACCGTATGTCACACACACTCACCCAGCATCCAGGTGCAACACGCAAATCCAACTGGGCCCGGTTTCTAAAAGCTGCAAGCCAGCTGGCATGCCCCTGGGCTAGCTGCTTCCATCTGCATTGTGCCATCCCCACCCCCTCCATCCCAGGCAGCCAGAGCACTGTACAAATCTTCAGTGGCCCCTCAAGCCAATGGGCAGAAGGGAAACTGAGACACAGAGCAGCAAAGCCACTCTCCTGAGGTCACACACTACCCGGCAGGACCTGGGAGGTGCCTAGAGGCAGAGCGGTCCCTCCCTGCTAGGGGGAAAGGCCCAGGGCATCCAGCAGGCTGCCTGGCATTCCTGCCCTGAGCCTGTTTGGTTCAAGTGCCGGCAGCAGGAGGGGGTGCTGCAGATGGCAAATGCTCTGGATGGGGTAGCATGGAGCTGAGCTGGAAGAACAGACCACAGCCCCAGAGGTGCTGCTTGTCTGGCCCCTTGGCTAGTGGACCAGCCCCTGCCCACCGGTAGCTGTTGGCACAGGGAGCTGCAGAGGTGAGGGTCAGCGCTGCCCATCCAGGAGGGCCGTCTCCAGTGCTGAACTCAAGGCTGTAGGGGTTAGGCCCCACATCAAGGTTGGCTGCAGAACTGCCCCGTTCCACAGGGGTCCTTGGGTGCTCCGAACAGAGCTGCTGAAAGCCATGGTCAGGGCTAAGCAGTGCAGGACGCTGCAGGGGCAGGACGGTGCCAGGGGGACCTGACTGGAGCCAAGGGCTAGAGAGTTTAAGCTCTAGCTTTGCTGCTCAGATGCTGCAGGGGCCACATCTTGCTGGGCATCTGGAAAGCACCAGGCCTGGTTGGGGGCCCCTCTGGTTGCCAGCAGCTCCACCCCAGCCTGAATGCGCCTGGCTGGCCAGTACCCTTGCTGTACCGCAGGCCCATGGCTCATCAGCGTTGCCAGGAGCAGCTGTCTCTGCCCCGCAGTACACAGCCGCCTGCGCTCCCCGCTCTGGCACAAGTTGTAAGGACAAAGGGGAAGGCGCTGCTCTTGACGAAGACCCAGGAACTCGCTGGTTAGGATCACACTGGGCTGGGAGACTAGCCGCCAGGTAGCCCTGCAATAGGGACAGGACTGCCTGCGCAGGGAGAAGGCTGGGGGCACACTGCCCCCTGGTGGAAACACTGCACCAGGACAGGCCTGGGCGAGGCACGAGGAACGCAGGCAGCCTGGCTTTTGGGAGGGGGTTGGGGGGAGGAGAGGCTTTCCCCCAGACTCGGGCAGCCAGTACTAGGCTCAGCCTGAGCAGGCCGGGGGTGTGGGGCACTTACAGAGACGAGCCACGAGCCAGCGTCCACACCCAGCTCCGGGATGGTGAGCGGTCCAGGCCTCTCTCTCGAGAAGGGGATAACATGGACCTGCCTCACGGCCGGGTTCTGAGCACACCCCCGCACGCCAGCTCGGCATCTCTGATCAGCAGGTCCTGGCTGTCCAGGAAGTGCTTTGAGATCCCCTGGGAGGCCACTGAGCAGAGTTAGGCCGCGGTTCATGCAGCACTTCTGGGGGGCTACAGAGGGGGCTGGCTCTGTCCCCTTGTTTCCAGCTCCTCATTCAGTACCGCCTGCACAGAACTGCTCACTGAGGCCACTGAGAGCCGCCTGCCAACGTGAGGAGGCGTGTCCAGGGCTGGTGAATGAGGCGGAGGGTGAGCCGCTCAGCAGTGTGACCGTCCCTCCAGTCAGAGCCGCGTGGGCACTGGCCTCTGCCAGCTCTTGGAGCCCGTCTGCATCCCCACCCCGGCACAGAGCAGTCACTCACCCTGCAGCGCAGTCAGCATCTGCACACCGGACGCCGCAGAGACACCCCGACAACAGGCCTAACTTCCTTTACTGACAGGAACTTATCAAAATTACAAAAAGTCATACAAAAAGAGCCCCCCCAAGTCACCGCCCCCCGGAAGGTGCACCTCTGCCGCTGGCACACGCAGCAGAGGGACAGGGGACAGCCGCCCACCCCGGCCTGGGCTGGTGACAGCCTAACGCAAACCCCTTTTGTGATTCCCAGCCTGCCAAGGAGCGGCCCAGTCCATTGGGGGCGGAGGAGGGAAGGAAGGAGACCACCACGCAGCTTATCAACAAACAGTTCCAGCAGCTGCCTCTGGCTGAGTCCTGCTGGGATGGCCGCAGGACAGGCTCCTTCCGCCAGAGAGGCCGTCCTGAGCGGTCACATTCTGGTGACTGCCCCTCTCTGGCCTCCAGCTTTGGAACGTGGCCATCCGCCTCCTTGCGGTGCGGGAGGGAGGCGGCCCTGAGACAGGTGGACGGACTCCGGCGCACCCCCATCTTCTTGCTAGGCCAGCGGCTGCTCTGTACAAAGGCTCCGGAGGGCAGAGGCCGCTGAGTTGAGCCACAGCACTGCCAGGAGAGAGGAAGCCCAAACCAGGGAGCGGCCAGCAGGACAGGAGCGTCCCTCTCGCCAGAGGAAGAGCTTTGGCAGTGCAGAACATGGCTGGGGAGGAGCCTCACCTCCCTGCCCCTTCCCAGGCCCTAGTCCAGGGCCCACTGGGAGCCCGTTACGCGTCATTGGGGAGGCCGAAGAGCTTGACGGTGCCTGCCTCCCGGCTGCTGTCATATTTGCCGTCTTTGTCATCACAGGCGAAGGCCAGCAAAGGCCTCTTTGGGTGCCAGGCCACCGTGAAGGTGGGGGACTCGCACTGCACCTCCCACAGCTTCTCCCCTGCAGGAGAGAGCGTCACATGAGCCAGGCCCAGGAGCAGCTCCATGGGGAGAGACTGAGGGAATCCCCCCTCCCTTCACCCTGTGGGGGAAGAGTGAGAACACCACCCTTCATGCTTCTTTCATTCAGAGACAAGACGCGAGACGTGGTACAGATTCCAACAATAGTCTGCAATCGCCAGAATCCTCTCCTGCGGCCCGCCCCTGCTGCTCCAGTCCTGAGCTCCCCTCCACAGCTCACTACCCCTCCCTCCTGACCTACACCCCCCCACCATACACCCACAGCCCTGCCGCTGCCCCTCCATCCAGACACTGAACCCCTGAGCCATGGGCAGGAGCAGTTACCTGTCTCCACCTCAGCAATGTCGATGAAGTGATCCTCAGACGCAGACGCCAGCATCTTCCCATCGTGGCTAAAACTCAAGGTTCTCACGGGCCAGTCCAGCCTGTAGCACAGGGCGAGGGGACAGTGAGAGATTTCCCGGCTCCGTCCCAGGGGTGGGAAATGCACACAGGGCAGAGTCACCTACCTGGAGAAGCACCTCACACACACCAGCTCGTCCACATCCCACAGGCTGACCAGAGCGTCTGCGCTTCCCGTGGCAAAGTACTTCCCCATGGGGTCAAACTTGATGCAGATGCAATTTGATGGGTGAGCGTTGATAGACTGAATGGGCTTCAGCTCCGGGTAGCTGCAGACAGAGGGGAGAGGGCAGAGAGAGTGAGAGCGCCTACTCACCAACACTGTGGGATCCAAGTGCCTCTACAAAGGGACACTGTATGCCCTGACCAACACGTCAGCACGCAGTGGGCTGCAGAGATCCAAGACCTCATCACCGAGAGTCAGTCTAAGTGGGCTACAGCGCTGGATCGCTTCAGAGGATGTCTGACAACATAAGAGCAGCCAGACCAATGGTCCACCTAACCCAGGGTCCTATCTTCCAGCAGTGGCCACTGCCAGGTGCCCCAGAGGGAATGAACAGAACAAAGAAATTATTGAGTGATCCATCCAATGTTGTCCAGCCCCAGCTCCTGGCAGTCAGAGGTTAGGGACACCCAGAGCACAAGGTTGCACCCCTGACCATCTTGGATGACAGTCACTGATGGCCCTATTCTTCAGGAAATTATTTAATTGTTTAAACCCAATTATAGTTTTGGCTTTCACAACGTCCCCTGGCAACGAGTTCCACAGGTCGATTGTGTGACGTATGAAGTACTTCCTTACGTTTGTTTTAAACCTGCTGCCTCTTCATTTCCTTGGATGACCCCTGGTTTTGTGTTATGGAAAGGGTTAAATAACACTCCCCTAGTCACTTTCTCTACACCAGTCATGATTTTATAGACCTCTATCATATCCACAAGTACTCCTCGTTCTTTTCGCGACTACAGACTAACATGGCTGCTACTCTGAAATATGCTGTTTTGTTGCCCAGTCACCCAGTTTTGTAAGATCCCTTTGTAACTCTTTGTAGTCCGCTTTGGACTTAACTATCTTGAGTCATTTCGCATCATCTGCAAACCTCACCACCGCCCTGTTTACCCTTTTCCCCTGATCATTCATGACTATGTTAAACAGCACTGGTCCCAGTACAGATCCTTGGGGGACCCTGCCATTTACCACTTTCCACTGTAAAACTGACCATTTATTCCTACCGTTTGTTTGCTAATTTTTAACCAGTTACTGATCAATGAGAGGTCCTTCCCTCTTATCCCAAGACTGCTTACTTTGCTTAAGAATCTTCGGTAAGGGACCTTGTCAAAAGCCTTCCAAAAGCTCGAGTACACTACGTCCACTGGACCCCCCTTCTTCACATGCTTATTTACACCCTCAAAGTATTCTAATACATTGGCGAGCCACAATTTCCCTTTACAAAAGCCACGTTGATTCTTTCCCATATACCATGTTCATCCAGGTGTCTGATAATTCTGTTCTTTACTAGTGTTTGCCTGGTACTGAAGTAAGGCTTCCTGGCCTATAATGGCCAGGCTCACATCTGGAGCCTTTTTTAAAAAGAATTGGCATTACAACAGCTATCCTTCAATCATCGGGTACAGAGGCTGATTTAAGCCATGGGTTACATATCACAGTTAGTAGTTCTGCAATTTCACAGTTGAGTTCCTTCAGCACTCTTGGGTGATACCATCGGTCCTGGTGACTTACTGCTGTTTATCAATTTGCTCCAAAACCTCCTCTGATGACACATCAATCTAGAACAATCCTTCAGATTTGTCACCTAAAAAGAATGGCTCAGGTGTGGGAATCTCTACCACATCTTCTGCAGTGAAGACTGACGTAAAGAATTCATGTAGTTTCTCTGCAATGGCCTTGTCTTCCCTGAGTGCTCTTTTAGCACCTCAATTGTCCAGGAGTCCCACTGACTATTTTGCAGACTTTCTGCTTCGGATGTACTTAAAAACTTTTTGCTATTAGTTTTTGTCTTTTGCTATCTGCTCTTCAAATTCTTTTTGAAGAATTTGACTCGCCCGAGTTTAGCCACCTTTCTATTTTCCTCAGCTGGAGTTGACGTCCAATCTTTAAAGGATTTCTTTTTGCTTCTAACCACCTCTTATACTCTGCTGTTTAGCCACAGTGGCATATTTTTTTTTTGGTCTTCTATTTTTTTAATTTGGGTTATACGTGTAGTTTGAGCCTCTGTTATGGTGTCTCCATGCACCTTGCAGGCATTTCACTCCTGTGTTTCTTTTAATTTCTGTTTAACTAGCCTCCTTTTTCCCCTTTGTGAAGTTAAATGCTACTGCGGTGGATTTCTTTGGCATTCTCTCCCCATCCCCCACAAGGATGTTAAATTTAATTACATTACGGTTGCTGTTACCAATCATTTACGTTATGTTCACCTCTTGGACCATATCCGGTCCTCCACAGAGGACTAAATCAAGAATGACCTATCCCCTTGTGGGTTCCAGGACTAGCTGCTCCAAGCAGCAATCACTAATCGCATCTAGAAATGTCACCTCTGAATGGGATGCAGAGAGAATATGTACATAGTCAGGACAGAGATAGTCAAAAGCCCCCATTATTATTTTCAGTCTTTGTAGCCTCTCTACAATCCCAGAGCATTTCACAATCATCATCCCCACCCTGGTCAGGTGGTCAGTAATGTATCCCAGCAGCTATATTCTTATTATTCAAGCATGGAATTTCTATCCAGAGAAGTTCTATGGTGCAGTTTGATTCATTTCAGATTTGTACTATATTTGACTCTACTCTTTCTTTCACAGACAGTGTCACTTCCCCACCAGTGCGATCTGCTCTGTCATTCCTATATAGCTTGTACCCTGGTATTACCTTGCCCCATTGATTATCATCATTCCACTAAGCTTCTGTGATGTCAACTATATCAATATCCTCATTTAATACCAAGCTCTCAAGTTCCCCGTCTCAGAATTTACACTTCTAACATTTCTATAGTTGTCAATATTTAGTTGTCTGCCTGCATGTGAAGTAGCTGAATGGGACTCTGTCATTTGACTATTTCTCCTCAGTTCCTCCCTGTACTTTATCAGTTTTGATCCTCTCCCCTTTACTAGGATATAGAGAATCCCTGTGCAGAGCTCCTCCCTGAAGTGATGTGTCTGTCCAGACCATACGCTCTTCCCCACCTGTTGCCTTTCCCCCAGCCCTTAGTTTCAAAACTCCACTACCACCTTTTCATGTGACACACCAGCCACCTGGTACCGGTTTGGTTTGAGCAGAGCCCAACCTTCCTGTATAGGTTCCTCCTTTCTCAAAAGGTTCCCTAGTTCCTAATAAACCTAACTCTCTCTTCTCTACACCACTGTCTCATCCACACATTGAGACCCTGCAGTTCTGCCAATCTCCCTGGCCCTGCATATGGAACTGGAAGCATTTCAGAGAATGCTACCACAGAGGTCCTAGACTTTAGTCTCTTACCTAACAGCCTAAATTTGACCTCCAGGATCTCTGTCCTATCCTTTCCTAAGTCATTGGTATCTGCCTGTATCACAACCACCGGCTCCTCCCCAGCACTGCACATAAGTCTATTTAGATATCTTGAGAGCTCCGCAACCTTTGCACCTGCAGGCAATTCACCCACTGGTTTTCCTGGTCAGCATAAACCCAGTTATCTATATTTATAACGATCAAACCCGCCAACAACAAATTATTGTTACTTGTCTCTTCCTAATAACTGGGGCCTTAGAGGAGCATCACCTAGAGGGAAGGTCCCAACTATGGGAATGTTTCCCTCTGCTCGAGCTTGATGTTCTTCTTCCTCGAGACTTTCCTCCTCCTCAACAGCTCAGAGGCAGTCAGACCAGGGCTCTACCCCTAAATGTCTCCTCTGGGTACCTCACTGTCTCCCTTACCTCCTCCAGTTCAGTCACTCTGCTCTTAAGTGCCCATACTTGGTCTTCAAGAGCCCTGGTTGCTTGCACACCACCTGCCCACAAGGCCAGTAAGCATACATGGCGCAGTCAATGAAATAAACTGGACAGCCCCCACTCTACTGCTGGACTTTGCCTGCATTATTTTTACTCTTGCAGGCCTTTCTATTGCGGTTTGGTTTTTAGTTTACAGTACTGTTAGGTATATCTGCCTCTCTAAAGTCCCTTGCAAAACTCTCCTGTTCGCCAGCTCTTCTAGTCTCTTCAGAGGTGGCTTTTAACCTTGTTCTCCTGAGCTAGCCCCACCCCCTTATCAAGGGACCCTAAAGGGGTTAGGGTTCAAAGGATGGCAGAACAGAGCCTCATTAGGAAGCTCTCAGCCCCATAACAGACCACACTATAAAACTCAGCTCCAGGCCATGAGAAGGAAACACAACTGAGTGCAGACAGCCAGAGCAAAAGTGCAGGGTAGGAGACGTATGAGGCAGACAGCCTGCCTATCCCATCCCTGCCACTGGAGATCACGCCGGGACATACCTGAGGATGTTGATGCAGCCGTTGCCGTTGGTGAGGAAGAACATGTTGTTATCATTGTTCCAGGAAATCTCATTCACCTCAAATTTAAACTGCTCCTCGGCTTTGGAGCGATGTGTTTTGGCATCAATGAAGGTGACCACATCATCCTTATTCCCCACCGCAATGGTCTGGCCATCAGGACTCCAGCAGATATTAATGTTCTCTCCTGGAAGGGAAGAGAATCATCAGGTCCTATCATCACTCAGCGCTATTAACAGAGGCGAGAGAGCCACTCAGGTGCCACAAATGGACTTTTGTATTTTTAACCCAAGTCCCAGGTCTGCCCCACTAACCCTCTGCCTTAAATGGCAAAGGGCAATTACATGACCAAGTTAAAATTTTAACAGCCTAGCTTTGCTTGACCAGTTGTGCCACAACTATGCAAAGTTTTAAGGGAAATTAACAGAATTGCGGCTTCAAAACAAAGAATCACAATTACTCCTGTTGCATGTTTCTTCCCAGTCCAAACCTCTCTGCAAGGCCATTATTCCGTGCTAAACAAGCCATTCAACAAATCTTTAAATAGTACTGACACAGGGGTGCTGGAACAATGTGTTTGTGTTGGGAGGGGAATGGGGGTGCTGAGAGCCATTGAACCAAACTGCAAACCCTATATATGATAAAAAACTCTCCAACCTGGGGGTGCTAGCACCCCTAGTTCCAGCACCTATGTACTGACAACTAAATCTGGGAAGAAAAGGTGCATTAAAAATAGAAATGGGTGATGGAGGCTCAACTTCTCTCCCTAATCTCCATCCCTTCTCTCTACAGCCAAACATGCTAGTGAGAGCTTTTGACAGTGCCAGTGCTAATGTAGACAGGTTCAGGTATTTAACACTGTGTGACCCAACACTGCTCAGAGCCTGGCTAATGCTAGGTACAGCTACAAATTCTCACTGGGAGTAGAGTCACATACGGTTATACTTTGCTAGCAAGGGCCACAAAGAGGCAATTGTCACAGAAACATCATGTGGAGCTCTCAGGGTTTCCTGAATTTGCTTTCAGTCCACCTTGGGCACGGGATGCGTTTGCAAAGGGCGCAGTGCTTATAGCTGTGGTGAGGTGCACCGGTCCCTCTTATCTCCTCGCATTAGCGCCCACCTTTGGTGTTCACGGTAGCGATGCACTTGGTGGTGCGGACGTCCCAGATGCGGATGGTTTTGTCTCCCGACGCAGTAACAAAGAGGTCTGGGTTACTCGGGTGCCAGCACAGCTGATCCACGCTGTCCCCATGGCCGCGGTAATTGTTCTCCTTCACCTAGAGGGAGGCGACCGCCCAAGCCATCAGACAGCCTGTGCGGATGCTGCCACACTCGCTCAGGAAACTAGCGTGTGACACACCCACACCCCCCGTGTTTCTCCTCACACGCCCCCGAGAGATAAACAAACACTCTTGTCCCCTTCTACAGAGGGGACCCGAGACCGAGCGAGACTAAGTGACTGGCCCAGGGGCGCCCCAAAGTCTCTGGGGGATCAGGAAAGCGAACCCACTTCTCCCTCCCGCCTCCCAGACCAGCCCCGCTGCCACCCCGGGCCCGCGGCGCCGGAGCCCCGAGAACCCCGCAGCGGCCAGCCGGGGCGCTCGCCCGCTCACCAGCCGGTCCTTCTCCAGCACGAAGACACTCGCCGTCTTGTCGAAGGAGCCCGAGGCCAGGCGGCGGCCGCAGCAGCTCCACGCCACCGAGTGCACCTTGGCCCCGTGCGCCGGGAACTCGCGGCTCCGCGTGTTGGCGCGGAACAGCTCCTGCATGGCGAGCACGTACGGGGAGAGAGCCATGGCAACCGGGAGCCCGGCGACCACTTCCGGGGCGGCGGCGGGGGTCGAGGGTCAACGCTTCCGCTTCCGGGGCGGGGGCCGCCCCTGGAGCTGCGGAGGGGCGGGGCGAGGGCTGGAAGGGAAAGCGACGGGGTCCTGGGGCACCGCCTCCCGTCGGGGCCGAGCTCCCGCCGGCCCGTGCCCGGCTTCCGCGGGCGCGCTCCCGGCGGCGGGCCCCGCCCGTCTCCAGCACTGGGCGCGCCCCCGGTGTCGTGGTCCCCGGCTCCGCCCGCGCAAGGACCGACTCCGGCACCGGGGCGGGCAGATGCGGGCTAGCAACAGGCGGGTGCGTGCCCGGCTTTCCCGGAGCCCCTTGGACGGGGGCGGCCTCCCATCCCTGGGTTTCGTCCCCTGCCTGCAGCCCCACAGCGCACGGGAGAGTCTGGGGGGACTAGGAAGAAACAGGAGCCACTGGACCCCACGAACTGACTGCACCTGAAAAAGAGCTGCAGGAAACCTCACACGCCCGCAGGTCCCAGCAGCCTGGGGAGCCCCGGGAGATTCGGGATGGTGCCCGCCTACCGTTCGCTGCCTGGCATGTGTCCACAGGTCAGGAAGCTGGTTTGTTTTTACTGAGACTTTTCTGTTCCTAACTAGAGGAGCAAGACTTCCTCTCGACCCCGCGCTGATTAGGCCTCAGCTGGAGTCTTGGGTCCAGTTCTGGGCACCGCGTTTGGGGAAGGATGTGGACAAGCTGGAGAGAGTCCAGAGAAGCGTGTTGGATTAAAGGGCTAGAAAACATGACCCGTGAGGGAAGATTTTTAAAATTGGGTTGGTTTAATCTGGAGAAGAGAAGACTGAGAGGGGACATGAGAACAGTTTTCAAATATGTAAAAAGTGGTTACAAGGAGGAGGAGGAAAAAAAAATCTTAATCTCTGAGGACAGGACAGGCGACAATGGCCTTAAATTGCAGCACTGGAGGTTTAGGTTGGACTTTAGGAAAAAATTTCTGTCGGGGTGGTTAAGCAGTGGAATAAATTGCCTCCCTATAGGTTGTGGAATCCCCATCCCTGGAGATTATTAGGAGCAGGTTAGACAAACACCTGTCGGGGATGCTCTAGATAATTAGTCCTGGCCGGGATGGAGGGGATTGGACTGGATAATCTCTTGAGGTCCCTTCCAGTTCGGTGACTGTGTAGAGGATGATCAGCTGGCCTGGGGAGAGAGAGCAGCCTGAGCCCATGGGGACTGGGACAGAGCCAGGGGGACTGTGCTGAGACCTGGCACACTTGACGGTCCTAAGGACTTGGTGAGCTGGGATCAGACATCCAGGAAACCCTTCTGTTTTCCACTGGCCGCGAGTCAGTGCAGTCTGGAGGTCGGAACGGCACCGTTCCCTCGGGCTGTGGACGTCCCCGGGTCCGGAGAGTGAGGGGGAGTCGGTTATCCTTGCCGGGCTGGGGGATGCACTGAGTCACAAATGCCTGTTCTGCCCCAGCCAAGGAGCCCAGGCGGTGAGCAGAGAGAAGGCGGAGGAGGTCTGGCTGTCTTCCCAAGGCTGATCAGGGGGCCCGTCGCCTCGTGCCCGGCCCGGTGCTCGGCGCTGCGTGTGTGTTTAGCGGGGGGGGAGGGGAGGAACCCGAGTGCGCCCCCCTGCCCCCCAGGAATCCGGGGGTCTCCCTCACGCAGCTCTGCGTTCCTAGGGCAGGCTCGTGCCCGAGGGGCGCGCGCAGGCCGGGGGGTGGTCGCTTGGGGAGGGTGGGACGAGCGCAGGCCCCGCCCATCGGCCCGGCAGGGGCGGAGCCCGGGGCCCGCTGCGGCCGGCCGGGGAGCAGGCTATGGCCGAGGGCGTCACCCTCATCAGCGACTCGGGCTCGGAGGGCGGCCGCTCCCCGCCCCGCCGGAAGAGGCGGCGGCGGCGGCCCCAGCGCTACCGGCCGGGACTCGCGGTGAGCCCCCGGTCCCGGCCGGGCACAAAGATGGCGGCGTTTCCGGCCGCGGGAAGGCGGGCCGAGGGGATGGCGGCCGGGAGGGGTCAGCTCGGGACCCCTCTGAGGGGTCCGGGCTGTTAGTGGAGGAAGCGGCTCTCCGCAGGGATGCGCGCGGCGGGCTGCACTGAGCATGCGCGCACGAACTGAGCATGCTCAGTAACGTCCGCTGAAGCCGCTGCCAGTAGCTGCTGGTGACGTGCCCGTGAGTGCCCCCGGGAGCCCGTGGCTGGGAGCGGAGCAGCCTCCCGCAGGACAGGCCAGCAGCAAACCCGCCCCGCCCTGCCCCCGCCTAGAGCCGCCAGCTGCGTGATCCCTGCAGCCGGGGCACTCGGGGCTGGGCTGGCGGGTGGTGCCGGGCAGAGCCGTGCGCTGGGGGCGACCGGGGCGGGGGGGGGGGGTCTCTCCCCGGAGGGGCGCGCGCGCTGGAAGCCGGTCGGGGGGGGCCGAGCGCGCCCCTCTGATGTGCGCGCGCCGTGCTGGAGCCGTGAGGACTCGCTGCGCGGGCGCTGGGCTCCCCGTGCGCTCGCGGGGCCTTGGCGGACACTGCCCCGGCAGAGCTGGCGTGCTGCCTGGAGGGGTCCCGGGGCCGCCCCGCGCCGGGGCAGCGGGAGGGATGAAGGGGGCCTGGGCCGATGCTGCAGGGGCAGGCAGCAAAGAGCCGGCCTCCGGCTCGGGGCGGGGCTTGCACGCTGCCTGACAGCCCCCGTTTGCCCACCAGTGGGGGCAGAGTCCCCCCAGCGAATAGGGCAGGGAGGGCCCCCGCCAGGGGCTAGGCTTTTCCGTTGCTCTCTGCTGCTAGAGGCTGGACGGCGGGTTTGACTTGCCTCTGCCACTGGCTTTCTGTGGGACCATGAGTAAGGCCTGTCCCCATGCCTCGTGCGGTCCCATGGGGCTGATGGGTGTGCGCCACCTCCCCAGGGTCCTGCGCCCGGGGACGGGAGCCCAGCCGATGAACTCCTTGTGCCCCCCTTGCCGGCAGCACTAAGCGCTGTCTGTCTGCCCCCAGGAGGTGATTGATCTAACGGGGGAGGACGCGTGTTCGGAAGCTGCAGCGCAGGGGGACTTCACTGTGATTGACTTGACGGAAGCGGAGGGGGAGCGTCCAGCCGCCTTCCCCCGGGGTGGTGCTGGCACTGCCGCTGGCACGGCGTGTGCACCGCCTCCCGCGCTCCTGGACATAAAGAGTGAAGGGAAAGAGGAGGCAGACGGAGCCCACCAAGAGACAAAGGGCACCCACTTGGGAGGCTGCTTCTCCCCCGTCTCCAGCTGCACACACTCGGTCTGTGACCCTGAACTCGGCAGCAGCAGCACCACTATTAACAGTGACCTGGGCTCCTTGGCCAGCCTCCCCCTGGACTCCGACGAATTCTCCTTCTCTCCAGCCAGCAGCAGCAGCAGCAGGGGGGCGTCCTTGGACTGCTTCGCCACACAATCTCTCACTAGCTGCCAGCAAAGGGACGACCCAGAACACCTACCCACACCCCCTGCTCAGAGACAGACCCCGGCTCTCTCCAGCTGCCCCCCAGCATGCACCCCCAGGTCTCCAGAGCAGCCTTTGCTGGAGAGAAGTAACCCAGTGCTGAGTGCAGCGAAGCAGGAACCCCACAAGCCAGCCAAGCTGCGGCCTGTCAATAAGGCCTGGCTGCATAAGCTGCGGTACTTCCGGAGGACTCCGGTGCATCACCTTTTCCTCCCGGGAGTGGTGCAGGATGAGGAAATCTGCCAGGTAACCTAGCGAGACCCCCCGCCTCCCTGCCCAGCATGGCCTCTAGCCGACATGGAGGGTGATGCTCTGTGTGTGCCCTCAGCATTGCCCTTCAGCCGGGCGTACCGGGGTTGAGGAGCGCTGCTCACATGTCCCAGGGGATTGCTAGCATTCTTGCAGGGCTACTAATGACTCCAGGGTTCGGGTCCCCACCTCTGCAATGCAGCCCAGAGGGAGCTCTGCTCTGGTTCCTCTTCTTTCAGTTGCCCCTTTGCTTTCCCTGTCCTTTCCTCTGCTGCCTTCTTCCCTCTGCGTTCCCCCACTTAGCTCTGCTCTAGGCTCAGCCCTTGCTCTGGCTTGTTCAGACACTGGGCTTCCTCTGGCGGGAGAGGCCAGCCGGCTCTCCACTGCTCCCGCCTGCAGACACAGGGACCGCTCAGCAGAGGGGTGAGAGAATGGGCCAGCGCAGTAGCGAGTGCTGAGCGCTTTGCTGAAGCACTGCAAATACCTTACAGCACCCAGGCCCCCCTCACACCCTGCTGGGCCAGCCTGTGAAATCCACCTTCCTAACTGGGCTTCATTAGGGGAAAAAACCCTTTGGGCCCTGTTGGGGAAGTGCCTGGCTAGCCAGGAACCGAGCATCATGTTACCACAGGCCAGCAAAGGCCTGTTAAGTGGCCCCTTGTGCCTGTGTGGCAGAGCAGCTGGCTGTTCAGTGTTCTCACTGCCTGGAGATTGTGGGTTTGTGTGACTGTACCCCTGGGGGCACCCAGTCACGCACAGCTGCCTTGGGGTGACACAGCGACCTCCCCGCAGCCCACTGCAGGGTGGGAGACGCCTTCAGCTGCACCGTTCGTCAGTCTTGCTGCTGCTCCGACACAATTTGAACAGAGGGCATAATGCTGCTCCTTGGTCTGGGGAGCTGTCCAAAGCTAGCCCCACCTCGGTGACTGGCCCGGCCCCTTGCTACGGATCGTTCCCTTTCTCGTGCAGCCGAGAGCCATGGTTATGGAGATTTCCTGGAGGAGAGACCCTTTAACAGCAAAGCTTCTAGACCAGCCCCCAGAGTCCTAAATCAATTACAGCTTTCGGGTAAGGCTAAAACTGATTTTCGCCTAAGGCATGTTTTAGTGCTGGTGAACTCCAC
The DNA here is from genome assembly GCA_007922305.1 of Dermatemys mawii. NCBI lineage: Eukaryota > Metazoa > Chordata > Testudines > Dermatemydidae > Dermatemys > Dermatemys mawii. The sequence goes on from ML677358.1 coordinate 19,129,410, forward strand.
CACCACCAGCTCTGCTCATCGGCAGGAACAAAGTACGACGACAGCGCAGCCGTTTGTGAAGTACAAGGCAATGCAGATTAGTCCCAGCCTTGACTCCTGGTGAATGGGGTGCCCAGTTTCACCCATGGGTTCTCCAGCTAGGGGTGCTTTGTCCCTCCCTTCCTGGGCCTTGCAACCCTGGTTCTCACGTCTTATCGTCCTGACAGAACGCACGCCTGAGGGCCCAGACTATCCCCAGCAGAAAATTGAGCATGATCACTACCACCATGGAGGAGAACTTCCCCAGGGGAACCCTGCAGTTCCTCATGGACTTCGTGTCCTGCCACCATTACCCGCCCAAGGAGATTGTGTCCCATGTGATCAGGAACATCCTGCTGAGCTCAGAGACTGGGGAGATGCTGAAGGACGCCTACATGCTGCTGATGAAAATTCAAATGTAAGTGTTGTGTTTGCCTAGGTAGCACCTGCCCTGTGCTGCCTGGCTGGGCGCATATTTTCCCTTAGGGGGCTGGCCTACCTGGTCTCTATGGCAGGGAGAGGTCTCCTTGTCAGCACTGGGGAGATGATGTCCTCCACTGCGGCTCTGACAGGTACACAGATAGCCCTGCTGCGCGTGGCCTTGGCGGACTGCTGACTGGTTCTACATGCTAAACCTCCAAAAATCCAGCAGTGGGGAGGGGACAGCGTGACCAGCAGGAGGTGTGAGGTGGAAAGGGGCTCTAATTACTTCACGTCTTCCCTTTTAAAATCAGATGTGGCCCATTGTAACGCTGGCTTGTCTGATGCAGAGGCGAATGGGTTAAAACTCTGCTTCAAGGTGGAGATGACCAGGCCATGCAAGTCAGTGCAGTGACTCCATATGGGGAGGTACCTTCCTGAACTCCAAGCTAGTCCCTTGTTCTGGACTGGACACTGCAGGTTCCTCTTTCCTCCATGAGTGGAGAAGTCCTTAGAGGTCCTAAATCTGTAGACTCTGTAGCCCAAGGGATGAGTAGTGACCTCCAGAAAATGCAAGCGCCCTGGCCCAGTGTTCTACACAGCCACAGAGGCACAGGGAGGAAATGAGGGAAGTAGGAGCACTACTGGGGTGAGCAGCATGGTGTAAAAACCTGGGGTACCAGGGTTACAGCAAGTGACCTGGCAGAAGGGCTGCTGAGTTCTTGAGGTCGCTTTGTCTTTCACCCGGGCTCCAGTTGTCCCACTGAAGAGAGTCAAGCAATTCAATAACCTGCAGCAAATAACTGTCATTTCAGGCTTCATCCGGCTACCACCACAATGGTGGGATGGGACTGGGAGCTGCTACGGTACGTCATGGAAGAGCAGGTACAGTCCTCAGGTCCCCAGTGTGGGTAGTGGCCGTTGCTGTGTATTTTTCTTGTGTAGAAGGTGGCTCACACTCAATTTCACAAGCCCTTGCGGTGCAGCAGGGGGAAGGCTGTTGGAGCACCCTGCCTCCTTGCAGCGGGCATGGGTCATTTCAACCAGCCTTTGGCTCTTCGCATCTACTGCAAGGCGCTGTCCAAGAGACCCCTCAGGAAATCCAGCAATGAGCCCTTCCAAATGCCACATTGGCAACTTGCCCAGAGCCTCAGGCTTCCCCTCATTTACATTAAAAGCGCCGAGTGCAGCCAGCCTTAATTCTTTCATTGCTGCGCAGCCCACGGTGTCTGAGAGTCCTGGCACCACTTTCTCCTCCTCCCGCGTGCGTGCTGGCGCCAACGGCTGCAGCAATGCAGGGTGGGAGCGGGCGGTGGGTACCAGCAGCACAGAATGCTGCAGCCCGCACTGACACACCCCATGTACGGGTGGTTTCAGCAGGGCCTGAGTCTAGTCTCAGCTTCCAGTCACAACTCGGCCAGTGACTTGCTGAGTGAGCTCAGGGAAGGCCCCTGGGCCGGTGTCCCCATCTGGTGAAGAGGGTCATGGATCTACAGAGCTCCCAGGGGCTGTGTTAGGAGCTCCTCAGCTCAGCCACATCCCCCTCAGGGCTGCTCCTTGGGCCAGCCAAGCAAGTCACGTCCTACTTGAGGACAAACTACCTTGGCCTTCTTGCTGGAGCAAATGTACTTGCCCCCATCCCCCTGCCCCCAGGCCTCTCCCCCTAACCTTTGAGATACCTAGAGTGCCCTTCACAGGCTGATCCCATCACACTGACAGCCCTGACACGCTCCCGCCCAGGCACCAGCTCTGAATCACTCTGGGCCCGCAGGAGGAGATGCTCCCAGGGCGCTTTCTGTTCCTGCAGTATGTGGTGCAGACCCTGGAGGATGATTTCCAGCTCAACTTGAAGCTGCGCTTTCTGCAGAAATCGATTGCCAAGGAGGTTCTTTCCTGTGACCGGTGCTTCAGCAACGTCAAGTAAGGAGCACTCCCTGTGGCCTGGCTCCATGCCCCAGCTGTAACGCAGGGGCACTAAGAAACCTGAGCTCCCAGGACTCAGTGCTGTGGGGTGAAAGAGCAACACCTCCTTACTTCCCAGAGAGCTCGGGGTCCCGAGAACATGGACATTGCCCGGGGTGGGAGGTCCATGCCAACAGCTGCTGGGAGGTGACAGGAACTGCCTTGCACTCAGACCAGGCTGCTTTTTCCCAAGGAACTGGGAAACAAACAGCCACGAGAACAAGGAATTGGTGCTGTGCTGCTGGTGGCACAGGGTTTATAAATTGCTGTGTGGTTCCCACCCCCTGGAAGGGTCACAGCCGTGTCCTGCCCCACGTCCCACACTTGGTCAGTCTGTTCCAAGTGGACCTAGGGGTCTGAACTTGCAGATGGAGAGCCAGACCCTCACCCTCCTCCTCCTCACTAACAGTCACGTTTCCATCCCAGGGAAGTGATCGAGTGGCTGGTTGCTGCAGTTACTGGACTTGGATTTTCCCAGCCCCCAAGGCAGCAGCAATGTCCCTCATCAGACTCATCAAGGGCTGAGGATAGCAGCTTCTCAGCTGGGCCAGACTCCACCCAGAACGACAGCGAACCTGGCCCCGCAGAGGCCATTCTACCGGCTTTCCTTTCCCAAAAGTAAGCCAAGGAGGCAGTGACTCCGTCACTAACGGCTACGGAGCTGGGCTCCTCTCGAACAAGGAGAGATCTAAGCTAGCAAGTGTCTCTAGTAAGGAAAGCCAAGTGGTGCGTGCAGCATGGGTGCCCTGCTTGCCAGCAGCTTCGGTTCAACCTGGCCCTGTTTAGGCCCCACTGTACCAGACCCTATCACGTGCTGGAAGGGAGGGAGCCTGCCCTGCCTCAGAATGGCCCCAGGAAATCACTGACAATCATACAATGGGACAGGCAGCGCTTTGCTAGAGCAAAGGGGATGGCAGGAGCAGCAGCTATGCAGGCTTCACTGTGCTGCCCTGCCAGTGTGCCTCATGCCTTCCCTTGAGGAACCTCAGCCCTTCTCTCTGCTTCCACGCACACGAGGCAGAGTGGTGCTTTGTGCAAGAGAACCCGTGTCCCCCTAGAAAGTGGGCTGAGCCCACCTACTCCATCCCTATAGGCCACAGCCAGGTCCATGGTACCATATTCACACTGTCTGCTGGGCAGATCTGAAGCAGAGCTCAACTCTTGTTCCTCTGAGTAGGGGAAGAGACACATGGTGTTACGCTGCAGCCGCGTTGGAGAGAAGCCCCATGTGTTGCCTCACTCTTGTTCTCTGGCCTAGGGTGGTGCTGCTTCTCCAGCGGATGCTGTCCATAGCCGTAGAGGTGGACAGGTCTCCCAACTGTAGCACCAACAAGATCGCCGACGTGATATTTCCATACTTGGTGAACATTCCTCTGAGGAGCCAAAGGTGGGAGACTGACCCAGATTGTTCCTTCTTGCTGGGGAAGGGGGTTTTGAGTCCTGTGCTTCCCCCAAACCCATCTGCAGCTAACTGGATCCCGTTCCAAACTGCTGCAGCCTCTACCCTGCATGAAGTGGTATGATAGCTCCTAGCAGGCAAAGCAGTGGCCAGCCTGGAGGACTTAGAGTGGGACAGACAGAAGACAGCTGATTTTGATCATCACACCAAGGATCGGATGGGCTCCACCTTCCCAGAGTTCTGTTGGGTGGAGAGGATGCGAGCACGCTGGTGTTCAGACTGGCAGTAGCGTGGATGTGGGCAACTGGGGGCAGAGATCAGTGCAGCACCTAAAGCTTTAGGTCAACCCATTTCAGTTTCCCAGTGTACAAGAGATGTAAAACTTAGGCTCCAACATCCTGTCTAGACTAGGGCTTCAGCCAATCACCCCTTACTTTCATAACCCCCCCTGCCCCCTCCTTTCCCAATAGACACAGCTGGGTCTCCCAGAACCAGGCTAGCCAGACTCAGTGCCTTCCCCAGACTAGAGCCCCACTAAGTGCGGTAGGCAACCCCGCTAAGGAAACACTCGTGGTGCTACCAATGCTCCAGCTGTAGCATAGGTAAGTTTCTAGGTCCCCATCTATGCTACCTATGGAAGCAGGTTAGGGACTCACTCAGGGCATGGTCAAACCTCACTTCCAACATGCAGGGCTGAGAGGACATAAGCACTTTCTTGGGGGAGGAGTGGCTAGCCAGGAAAGCTGTTAGCATAGCCCTCTCACCTTTGCTGCTCCAGCACCAAGTAGTGTAGCAGGGGGGCCCTAGCAGAATGCCCTAGACACACGGTTCTGTCTAAAAGCCTCCCCCTCTTCTGGTGCTAACCCCACATTAAAAATTTCACACAAGTTTGGTTGTGGCACAGACTGCAGCAAGCACCACCAGCAGGGCAGCCTCTTCCTTGCTGCCGCAGAGACAGCATGGTTCTGCAATCTTTCAGTGGTCTGGTTGAGGTGAACACAGCCAGGGACAACACTTACTGGCACAGCTACAGGCCTCACCCCTGCGGGACGTACTTGCTGGCTTCAGGCTGGTACTTCACCCAGTCTCATGTTAGTCAGGCTGTGCTGCAGTCAGCAAGGGCAGCCTCCCCTGCCCAGCCTGCTTTGCTGGCTGAAGGGAAGCAGAGAAGCTGGTTTCTGACTGTCCTGAGTAAACCTGGGCTGATCCTAATGAAGTGAACAGCTGGGGCAGGCTGACAGGGCTAAGGCGTCTTGGTAACTAGGTCGCTGTGCTTGCACCCGGCACTCCGGAAGCCCTGAAAATGGAGTTCCATTGCTACACGCTCCTTCCCTACTGTCTCCGGGCCAGGATCTCCTCCGCATGCTTTGCCTGTGCTGGGCTTGCAGCTCAGAGGCTGCCTTAGCCTGTGCTTCCCTCTCCTTGCTTCCAGGGAAGCCTTCTTAAGCAGCATGGAGAGCCAGCTCCTGCGCTGCAAAGTCCTGGAGCTCCTGTTCCACCCCAGCTGTGACGTGCCAGCCGCCCTGCCCTTATCTCTGAGCAAGATCCTGTATTTCCTGAGTCACCCTTCTCTGCTGCTGCACTATCAGGTATCACCCTCCTCTTCCTCCCCTGCGCTGCTCTCTCTTAGAGACCTCTCCTGGTAATCCAAGCTCTGCTCTTTGCACAGGACCACGAAGTACCATGGCAAAGATGGGATGAGATGCTTCAGCACTTGATTTTCCTGTTGACAAGTTACCGCAAGGTTGTGCTAGGTAAGCAGCCTCTGTCAACGGCCCAGTAGCCTGGCCCATCCCTAGTGTGTATAATCGGACCCAGTGGAGCTAGAATCACAGAAGCCTTCACACCAAAGCTGCTGCATCTCAGACTGTGCTCTGGCTGTTGGAAGAGGCTTTGAGTACAGGAGAAACCACCCAGGGCTCATCTCCAAAGGAACGATCCAGCCCATGAGCCAAAGTCCAACTCCCAAGAATTAGCCTGTTCCCAAAGGGTTTGCAGCACAGTGCGTTTTTTTTTATTCTGTGAAGGGCTCAAGCTACATTGCCCTCGCTGGGCGGGGTATGAGCCAGCGGTGCAGCAAGCTTGGGCTGATGAGTTTTCTCCCATCAGCTCAGGGTGGGGAAGGGAAAGAAGAGACACTAGGTGAGTCTGGAAACAATGCAGGCATCTTCATGTACCTTAGGGTCTAAAATCTGATTTTTGGGATACTTACAGGGGCCTCTTCCCTGCTTGGAAACTACTTGAACATGTTCCAGCCCCCACTTGTGCAGATAGTAACTATTAAACCTGACACCCCCTACACCTCTGCCACCTTGGCCCTAGCCTCCCAGATCAGAGACCTTTCCAGGCGTGTCAGGCAGCTGGCAGAGGGTCCTGTGAAAGTGAAAGAGGGGTGTTTTAAAGCCGCTGTGGTGCTGGAACTCTCCCCTTTGCAGGGCTCTGGGGGGACGAGACATTCCAACAGAGAGTCAGCCTCACAGGGAGCTCTAAGCGTAACCCTGGGATTCAGGCCACTCGTCCTACTGGTTCTGTGCAATCGCTCTTCCCCACGGGGCATGTAAGACTTCAGATACTGCCCCATACCCCTCATACTAACACGTTGACCTTACCAGCCTTTCCTTTTGCAGGGCACTTAAGAAGTTCAATCAGTGAGCGGATGGATTTAATCATTTCAGATGCCAAACCACAGCTACAGGAGAACGACAGCATCACCACAGTGGACGTTGAGCTGCAGGTCAAGGACTTCAGCAGCCAGCTGCTGCAGATCCTGGGGAAGCCCCTTCCCCAACAGATCAAGGACAAGGTGCGAGTGCTTCAAGCGCTGCTGCTCACCGTCGCGACCACCTGACAGGAGAACGACACTCCTGAGGGAGCTGTGGAACTGGCTTTCAGTGCCAGGCAGCAGCCTGGTCAAACATCAGTTGCCCACTATTCCGTTCTGTTCATAAAGTTGTTGTGTGGAGCGAGGAGTCTCAGACTCGCCTCTGAAATCTGCTTCTTGTGCAATCTGGGTATAGATTTTTTTAATTAAATTATTTTCCTGGTTGATGAGGTTCTTTTGTCAAGCTACCAGTAACAATCCAACCAGTGCTCAGCTTCGGAGCCCTGCTCCTGTATTCGGAAGATTGCACCACCTGAGAAAGTGCTGGTTGTAGTTCTCTGAAGGAAGGACTCGAAGAAGCTTGCATAGTTCACTTTTAGCTGGCTAGCCAAGTCAGGCAAGAGCTTGGTGTGGGCAGCGTATGGAAATAGCACAAGAATGGTAGATGCTGCAGCCTGAGAGTTTTCCAGCAACAACCCTATTCCGATTCCTGTACTGCACTAGGCACTGTGGTATCTGACCACGTAAGCAGTAATGGAACAAGCTGATTAATAGAGGGGATGCCGTCATTCTGGAAGATATTGCTGTCCTTTAGCAGAGTACTCCCGTCCAGCCTTGTGATCGCTATGTCCTGGAGAGCTGCTTCACTCTATAGGCCAAGGGTGGTCAAACCTACTGACTCTCCAAGCCAGACTATAATCCTCAGAAGTTTGAGAGCCAGGCACACCTGCCAGGGCTCAGCACTTCTCCCTTGTGGCCCATGAGGCATCTCCCACAGGCTGTGGCCCTAGACCACTCCCTCCCTGCTGAGCAGATGCCTCTAGCTCTCCCCCCACTTCCTCCCAGTCTGATAGGTGGAGAATGCGGAGGGGCAGGGAGTCAAGTCACACTTTAACTGTAAAAGAGCCACACGTGGCTCAGGAGTTGTGGTTTGGCCGCCGCCACCACTCTAGATGTTAATAAAGTAGCATGTCACTGATAGGAAAAGCTTCCAATCAACCCTATCCCTACAAGACAGGCCAGAGGACTAAGCCACACCTCCCTCAGCGTCACCTCCACTTCAAAGCATCAGTTCCTCAAGGACTGGTTCTGGATTGCAGTATTTAAAGATAGCTAGCTCTCTCGTCTCCACAAGTCCTGCCCTGACAATAACAGCCAAGCATAGGATGCAAGTTTGTATTAGGCATATGGAGTTTTGGACTAAAGCTTCAGGTAAAGCAAATTGGCAAACTAGAGTTGAGCTGACCTAGAAAGCAATACTCAGACTCTCTCCCTTCCCCACCCCCTTTCAAAGGGGCTTTATTCCTTGCAGTCAAGGAGTCCAGAAGCACACCTTGCTCTGAAGTGGTTGAGGCAGACCCAGGAACTAGGGAAGAGAGACTGGACAGATTAGTGTTTCAGAACAATCTGCATGCCTCTCTTACACTTATATGGCCCCCTATCCTATCTGAACACCTCCCCCTCCAAGGGATTTACCCTCATAACATCCCCGTGATGCAGAGTACAAATACACTAGACAACAAATGTGTCAACGGTCCTAGGAGATCGACATGAGGGAGGGCACCAAAAGCATTTTCGAAGAAGGAGTACATGGTTACTCCAGGTGGGAGGTGCATTTGTTTAAGAGCAACAGCAAGCGCACACACATGCCCTTCTCTGGAAGGGAGTATTTTAGGGACATTTCCCAGTTTTGGTCTCTACCTAGAGGTGATGAGCTGGAGGAAGTGAGTACAAATGGCTCAGCTATCTGAGTAGAAGAAAACTTCAAAAAGAAAACCACTTTTCTTTGCTCTCTGCTTTCAGATTAAAAATACCTTGGGAATTCAACAGCCCCAGGCCGGGGGTTGCAACCCGCTGCTCTGCACTGGGGTCGGGGCTCACAGCGCTCACATAACTGGCTTGCGACTCCCAGTTTGAGAACCAAAGTTGTAATGGAAATAAATAAATAAATAAATGATGCTAGTGGGACCAAACGTGCCTATAAGTCACAGATTAGGTAGAAGAGTTAATGAGTTACTCAGCAAGGAGCAGAGAGCCCTGTGGAGATCAGGTTTGCTCCTATTTCCTTCAGGTACTTTACCTGCTGTGCTGCTGCAAGAACCACCACACAGCCCTTATGAATGGAGCTTTTATTCTCTTGTAACAGACACATTTAAAAAAAAAGACATGAGCACAAATAAATTAATGAAGCCAAAGAGGTCTGATTACCACTGATCACACACACTTCCAATCCATGACGACAACTGATTACTAGGATAGAAGTCCTTGGTGCTATCAATGCAACACATGTGACAGGTGTGGCCATTAGTGATGAAGTTTGAAATGAAGCCATGCTACAAAGCATGAACTAATCACTGCAGTCTGGTCAGGATATAGCCTCTCTTTGGAGCTCCAAGGAAAGACATTTCAAGAGAAGAGGCTTTTAATGCTGGCTGCAACAAGACTGGGCCTTACATGCCATCTGACTCCTACAGTCACCACTATAGAAAGGGTAGAGTTCAGGCCAGTACCTGTCAAGGAATCTAAAGACTCTGGAGTGACCAGTTTGCCACAGGGCAGGTATGGAGATTTTACACTAAGCCTCCTTCCACTGCTTGGTGGATTAGAGGCTGCTTAGAAGTTCCTTCCCACTTCTGTGGAGGAATGTATATAAGTCTAGGCTAAGAAAAATATTAAGTCTTACCAGAGCACAGGAGGAAGGTTTAAGATTAAATTTTCCCCCTTAGCACACCTCAATGCCTGCAAGCATGAATCTAATGTTGAGAAATAAAGATCCTACATCAGAGAGACTGTCCACGTCCCTTTCTCTAACTGCTACATTCCCTCCACACATCTCTCTTCCAAGAGACACCAGAACTCCGAAACAAAGCCCTAGAGACAAAGTGCCACATCAGCTGTAGTTCCATTTGTGCTCCCCACTGAAAGCAGCAAAACGGTGTCACCCTGCAAAGATCTGAGAAGAGAATGAAGGGTTTAGTTCAAGCCACACTAGCTCTGGTCATTTCCTCCTCTGGGCCCACTGGAAAATTAAACCCTTTCACAGAAGTGGAGGTTTTCCTCCTGCCACCAAGCACCAGTACAGAACTGCACAGCAGAATTTAACAATGAGGGCCGATCTTTAGAATGGTCACTGTTCATGGACCAATTATCCTTTTAACAAAGAAACCCAAAAAGAAGTCAACACTAGATGTGGAACTTCTATACGCTGACACTGCACGGCAGGTGAGCTAGACGGTTATGTAAGGGGATCTGGATAGAGCACTTCCGTGAACGCTCCAGTTCTTGACAGGCTTGGCTGGAGGTGTTTGGTCTCTAGCACATGGCAACCAGCTGCTGGCATTGTCTGTATCCTAGAGAGAAGCATGTTGTCCTGGAGACTTGACCAGGGCACTGAGCAGAGAAGTAGAAGCCCAGACCATAGCTGGGGAGGACAGCCCTCAGCACAGCAAGATGCTCAGAAAAAAGTCTCCCAGCAAGGTGTGGATGTTCAGGTTCTAGAGCCGTGCACATCTCCCAGTGGAATCAGCTGATACAGGACAGTTTATATGGACTTGGTGCTATTACAGAAGCTTTTGAAAAAAAAGCAGGTGATTCAGGCTGCCCTACAGAAGTAGTGATTGTCGTTTTCAAGATCTTGTTTGTGTCTCATCGGTGCTCTGACATGGAAGACAGACAGATCTTTCTAGGTAACTGTGCATGAGAGTGGGATGGGGACACATACCTGAAACCACCTATTAATCCATTATGAAGACACCAAGAACATCCTTCCTTGAATGCAATGATATTCCTAGAATCCTGTGGGAGTGAGCACATTCATATCCCGGGGTTTGAGGTTATGGGACCGCGCAGACACTTTCTTCCCCTCCATAACAGGAATGTCCATCTTGGGTGGTTTGAAGGTAACTGGGTCCTCTGCCATCCTGGTGGCCTGGGCACGGATCAGCTCCATCGGGGATGGCTTCTGGGCACCCTTATAGGACTGGATGGTAAAGGCCCCTGAGGGAAGAAGTTGTTACAGCAGATAAGCAACAGGAAAAAGTCAAATAACAGTTCCCTCAGGTTTTACAGAACATATACATATCAAGGTCTGCAGCATAAGGAAGCTGCTCTTAAAACTGAAGGCTAAGTTCTTGCCTTGATGTATGTAAGGCACACACAGAAGAATCATTTCACTTTGTTGTCTTCCCCAGTTCCCCTACAGTGCGGCCAGTGCCCTACAGTGCACGTTCCTCACAGATCCATGCAGACATGTACCAAACATCGGAGGGGTGATGGGGGGGAGGGGGGAGCAGCACAGACAGTCACACACAGAAAGCTTCTTCCTGGTATGCAAGAGGCCGAGATGATACAATTTCAAAACTAGCTGCCGACAGGTGTGGTGCTGTATATTTGACAGGCTACCTTCTACGCAGCTCTTAAGCACATCCTCAGCCATCAGAGAGAGGCTGCAGAAGTGTCAATATGATAATAAAGAGAACAGTGGCCACCTGCCATTGGTCTGTTTCCACTGGCACATCCACAAGATGCTCTAAGTTTTAGACACTGAGAAAAGACTTGGGCAGCACAAGATGCAGTTACAAATAAAAGCTGTGGGGCTGTTATGTGACACAGAGGAGTTTGTATGGAACTCTATCGATAGCCACTTTGTGCTAGTTTTCACTGAATAGCTAGAGTTTAGGGGTAGTGATGGCCCAACTACAAGTCATCCATGTGAACCACTCTCTGAATTAAGTGTTTGCACTGTCACCCCCCTGCTACCCCTGGCAGCTTTTGAGAGGGGTTCTCCTCCTGGAGGGCACATACCTGGGTCATTAGTGGATTTCTGGACAGCCTTGGGTCCAAAAAGGCTCCATTTTTCAGAGGATGTTCTGTCTCTGTCCCCACCATCCGAATCCATGGAGACCAAGTCTGAGCCAGTGATAGAACTGGAGGATCCTTGAGTAAACCAACCCCTGGAGGAAAATAATCATTGTGGAGTATGAAACAACTGGAAGGAGAAACACGCGTTTAGTCTTTGCACCATGGGACCACCAGAAGCATCCATTCCCTCAACAAGCATGAATAGGCCTTTTGCGTGAAAGCCATTTCCCATGGGCACTTGTGTGTCTGCCCGCCCCAGTAGAAAGAATATGCACCAGAAGGAGTTCTAGAAGCTCTCACAACCATCTAGTCAGTCTGAACATTCCTACAGAGAACGCAGGGGAGGCTCTGAACTCCACCCCTTCAGTAAGATATTTGAGGGCTCCAGTGATGGGCAGGAAAGTTATTTATTGCAACTCTGACTCTAAGAGGCCTGAAGGAAACCAACTCCTCCTGGGAGGCAAGGGACTGTACCTGTGTTTCTGTTTAGGAGAAGAGTGGGGGGTGCTGCTTGGAGTGGACTGAGTGGAAGATGTCTGTCTCTCTTCTTTGGCCATCTCTCCACTTTGCATCTTTAACTTCTGTTAGAAAGGGCAAGAGGAACACAAAATCAATATAAACCTGTCAACAAGAAGGTTAGGAGAAAAGAATAGCCAGTTTCAGCATGAGCAGGCTGCTTCCCTTTAACTGATGGACTAGTACCCCAGGAGTTATAGCTTAGTGTGTCACAAGGTCTGCATGCTAGAGTGCCTCTTAAAGTGTACTCAACAGTCAGCGATCCCCATTCCAGACTGTCATCATTTAGCTACCGGAGCATCTCTGGAATAAGGTCTTGAGTGACCTACTCCAGTCTAAGGGAAGCCAATGGTAACAGTTCAAAGACATACACTCTTTAGTTTCACTGCAGATTCAGAGTACCTCTTCCTTGTAAATGCCAGCCAAGATCCTGCCAATGCACTAACAGAGGATAGTGTGAATCTAGTTTATCAGAGAACTATTAACATTGCTGTCACGGCTAAGTGCAAAAGACTCCCTAACCTCATGCATTTAAGTCATCTATCTAGTTACTACCTCTAAATGGGTTATCATTGCTTAATATTCGTAAGCCATGTCAGCATTAGAGTTCTAAATGCTTCCCCGCCTATGCAAACAGGAGACAGGTCAGTGACCCAATACACACCAACCAGATTATTTCAAGTCCTTCCAGACAAAGCAATCTTGACGGCAGTCATGGTTTGAAGAGGGATTCAGGAATTTTCCCCTCATCTGATTCTACAACAGCTTGGATACCACAGGGAGACAGATTGCTACCGCTTTACTCTTATGAGCATTGTAGAGTCAATACATCTAAGAGAGTTACCAGTGTTCTAGTCTGGCATGTAAAGAACCAACAATTCTGCAGTTGGAATTCACCACGATATTAGTGGTGACTGTGACAGTTTGATTTGATTTCCCAGGCTGTTTAATTGCTGGGGCAGCAAAATCTCTATTTGTAAGATGAGCTGGTTTTTTATGGAAGTGGAAAATGAGATCACAGGGGTTTGTTTTTGAAGAATCACTTCTCAGAGAAAAGCTGCACTCACATCTACTGCATTCTTGACTTTCGGTGTAATGGAGTTTGCTAGTTCAGTCTAACAGTCAAAAACACTGAAGCCAAGACTACAAGTAGAAATACATTCAGATAAGAATGACTACACAGTTATGTAAGCTTCATCTGCCAACCTCTGCATCATTGAGGCAGAGTGTGACATTCCAAGAAGGTTCTCCTTCACAATTACTATCAGCCACTACAGACATCTCTAATCCTACATTGGGGACAGAAATATTTTCTACTTTATTTTCCCCATAATATCTGAAGAAATATATTACAGGGGAAGTTCACGATTACTAAAGTGAACTGCTCACCTTGTACATGTTTCAACATTAACAAGCATTTCAGTAACTTAATAAGCCAATGATCTGTTCCCTTACAAAGTAGAAACTGCCTGGGGGAATGGAGCCTGCTGGCTTCTTTTCTGGAGAGGACAGAGAAGCAAACAGCAAAGGAGAGAGAGGCAGGTAGTGGAGCAACCCTTAGTTATTGCTCCTTTAAGGGGAAGTGGAGCTGGAAGACAGCTGGTCTCTTACATGCCCTGGAGAGCAACAGAAATGGAAGTAGCAGAGAAATCCTGCACAAAAGCAGGAGACAGAACTGAGTTATTTGGGAAGGCCAGAATTGGTGACAGTTGTATTCACACCCTGGAGCTTTGTTCATGTATTTTAAGTAGTATTAACATCCTGTTGAACACATGCAGTGCCCTGGCAGGATGGCATCTCCAGCCTCAGACAAGTCCACTAGCCACAGAGATTCACAATTTACAAATTTAAAGGGTAATTTCTCTTTCGGGTGAATCCCCCAACTGGAAAGAAGGATTCACAATTGATTGTGATTTGAGTGATACTGAAACACAGTTACATCTATTTACACACTAAAGACTCACCTGCTAGAATCAGAGTTAAGTTTTGGGGAAGTCACAGAATGTCCCTAGTCATTGCAAAGCTAGTGAAATGCATGACTATGAAACAAAGCTGAGACAGGCTATTTAAATAGAAAAATCCTGCCCTTGTTACCAATACAGAGTTCTACCGACAGCTACGAACAGTGAGAGTAAACCCCACAGTTCCATGAAGCTTTGCTGCATTCTAGGGACTGAGTCCCACAGAGGTAAAGCAGCACACAAACTACAAGAAAGCCAAAGCAGAGTACGAGACAAATGTCTTACATGGAGTGCCTCAGCCACACGGTGGTACTTTGTCTCCTCAGCAGTGAGGCCCTTGTGGGGAGTGTATCCAGCATCTCTCAGCCCTGCCTGCTGTTCAAAGCGCTGAATGCTCTCCTGAGTCTGCTCTAGAATGGACGAGAGGAGACATTCACACAAACCACAGGAACACACTGCTGCCTGCATGCAGTTCTGGGATACACAGAGACAGTCCCAGAAACTGAGAAAGGGGGGTTTCCCTTATCCAGAAGTTTAGCATTGCAACGAGTCAGCCCCGAGACAGAAGGTGACAAATAGATCAGAGGGATACAATTTCTAATTCAACAGATCAGAAAGACATGTTAGTCATTGGGGTTTTAAGTAAAAAGAACAGCTTGGAACTCTGTAATAAGACTGTTCCCAAATCACAGGGCTTGTCACAAACCCATCTCAGCCAGAAGGGTGAAAGCTAGTGTTTCTCCTGAATTAGAATATTTCTAAAACTCCAGACAGTTAAGATAACCACTTAGAATAATCCCAACTCATCCAAACACCATATACACAAGTGTTGCTGCCAGTTCTTTACCTCAGACTCGGGTGTTCTGAACAGCTAATGTAGTAATCTTTCCAAAAAGTTTGTCAAAAATGTTAGTGGTTTTTGAAGGTTTAAATTCTTATTTATAATTACTGCTAAAGTCTCAAGTGATGGAAAAACTGTTGTTCAGAAACAGAGCTAGAAATGTCAGCATCTCCCACACTAGTGTCTCAGACTAGCTAATACAACTAGAAAGAGGCCACCTTAACAGTTTTATTCCATTTTGTTACCAGCATGGGATTTTATACTCTCTGTCTGAGGGCTTGTCTACACTGGCACTTTACAACGCCGCAAGTTTCTCGCCCAGGGATGTGAAAAAAAACACCCCGCTCCCCGAAGTGCTGCAACTTGCAGTGCTGTAAAGCACCAGTGTAGACAGTGCACCAGCACTGGGAGCCATGCCTCTTGTGGAGGTGGGTTTTTTAGAGCGCTGGAAGAGCTCTCTCCCAGCTCTATGCAGCAACTACACAAGCCACGTTAAAGCACTGCTGTCGTTGCCAGTAAAGGCGTGTCTTCAGCCCTGGCTCTTGCTAATGCTGTCACTATTCATTACTGGAACTGCTATAGAATCCCTCTGTTAAAGGTGCTTAAGAACAATTTCCCTAACAAGCAGTTTTGGAGCTCTTCGGTCTATTACAAACCAATGTAATGGATGTGCCAACAAGCTTGAAAATAGTTTTCGTAAAGTGCGGGGGGGGGGAATAGAATTGTTCAGATTGGTGTTCTTCACTATAAGAGAATGTTTCCAGTGCAGTATAATTATTTTGAGAACTTGATGGTTTCCTACAGAAGCTACACTTCAGCTAGAACTACGTTCCAGACTTGCTTTTAGCAAGATGCTCAGGTCTGCCAGCTTTCTATAAAAGAACTTCAAACAACTACGACATGCTGTTTGGGAGCTTCCAGAACGCTGTGCTAAGACACACCCAGCGTGGCTGCAAGTATGGCTTGAACATTCATGTCTGAGCTTTAGATAACCAGGCAGCAATAGAAGTAAGATCCAGTGACAAAGTTACCTCCTAGTGGTTAGCATCTACCCCTAAGGAGCAAGCAGATCTTGCTGCACTACGTACCCAATCTCCTTCTAAAGCCTGACTGTTAACACAAAGTTCTTTCAATGTTCAAGACAGCTACACTGCTGACAAATACATGAAGCCACTGAGTTATGCTTAAGTACTCTATTAGCTTGATGGGTCAATCCTCCCCTTCGCTCTGGTCCAGCTGAAAATCATGCTTACTTGTTAAAAAGAATGAGCTAATAAGCAAACAAGTAACAGCTGGCAGCACCTGCTCTCATCATCCTTGTAACAAAAATAAGACTATTTATAAAACTGCAGCAGACATTAATTGTAAAAATCAATCTCTTCACACCTCCATCAGCAACATTAGCAAGAACGTTTACAGAGTTTCAGATTTATTCATCCAGCACTTGATTCAGGGCAGAGTTTCCTGCATTCTTCCTTTAGAGCACCTGCAAAGCTTGTGAGGCGCCCCTCAAGAGCACAAAAATTGTTTCACCCTACACAAATTCCATAGTTGATTTATATGGTTTTGAAGCTGGCTGAAGAATTAGGCCATGAATTCTGGTCACATGGACTGTAGCCTTGCATGTGATCTCAGCACATACCCCACTCCCATATCTCTCAAGTAGCCTATTACCCCACTTCCATATCTATTAAGATGCCTACTCCAAATACACCAGAGATCTTACTTGTAATGAGAGAATTCATGATGATATGAGTGGCCTTGGCCTTCACCACTGGGACCTTGTTCACACTTTCAGTGGAAGATGAGGGGGTTATGACAGGTGGATACATGCTAGTCTCCCCTTCCTCAACCTGTGCAGAGGAAGTGGGGTACAGTTTAAGACAAAGGGGAGAAAGTTACCTCAAGCATTACACACTTTCCCTGAATTCTCATCACAACAGGGCTTTAACCAGCACATAACCAGTTAAGCAAAAAAGTCACTTGTATCACTTAAGAGTTAAGGCTAATCATAACTGGCACTTCAATGTTTACAGGGATTCGGAAAGCACTGGGCTCACAGCCAGCAGGTTGTTAGTCTGAATGGTAAAGGTCACTGGGGAGGAAACTAGAACCAACCACTTCTCTTTCCACTCAGGCCCCAATCTGACCAAAACATGTGGCAGGTCTTTCTCCAGGAAAGGAGATGATAGATGGTACTAAAGTTCCTAGGCAGCATCCTGGTTAGAGAGATCAGACCCACATAAGTCACGGAGCTCAAAGTTTAATGTTATTATTCTAGGCCCTACTCCAACACTTGAATATGGTTTTAAGACATTCTAACCTTATAGAGTAGCTTATACCCAAAGTTTTACCGTTCTTAACTAGACTCTGGGGACTGTGTCTGCTGGATTCTAATTTGTTTCTTCATGAAATAAGAGCACCTTTTGAAGTGACAACACCTTTTCAGCTTGAACAGAGGGTAATACTCTTCTCAATGCTGGGCACTGGCTCTTTACCCTGTGTTATCTTCTCAAGGAAGTTCCACTGGTAGACTAAAAACCAGTCTAACCAGATACAGTTAAGCCAGCTCAAAAGACTGCATGGACACGTATTTCAGTACGTGACTTGCTTCAGTTTAACCAAACCTGATCTAATAGACCTAGCTAACCAAATAAGCTGCTCTTATACCCAAAGAGCAGTCATGTGCCTTTTGCACTGATTAAAATGTATCATTTAAATTCACCCCTTAACACCCAGGCAAGTTTCTCATTTAGACAAGTTCTTGGAGAATATTCATTCTATGGTCAGCAGGCACTACACATTCACTTAAATGGACAGAATCACAGAGGACATACTCATACTCTTCAGAGATTGCAAGTTGCATTAAAAAATGTAAGCAATCAGAATTATGCCTTTGTTTTTTCTGATGAAAGCAAGCCTAAAAAATTATTTCCCTACCAGCACCCAGAGAAAAGGAACGGTGGGGGTCAGGAATGTCAGCTCTGGCTTTGCTGGAGGTTTCAGAAGATATGTATTGAGTTTAAGGGGTAGGCTTGTTGAAGTTGACATTTTAAAGAAAGGAGATCTGTGTTAGTCCTTCCTGTTAAGTCAGTGTTGGCCAAGATTCAGCGTAGCACTCTGACTGGTTAGCTTTCACTCTTGTGATATTTAACTACTCCTCCAACCATTTCTAATGTCAAAGTTGATCAGGAAATTGTCCTTGATCAAAACATTCCCAGTTTTGATCCACCTCTGCAGGTCACCCTAAAGTAGTAGTCACTTGCTTAATCCAGAAGAGTTCCTGGTTTTCATCCAATTAGAATCCAGCAGACACCTCCCTACCATCTCCTCACCCATTCTAGAGTGCATACCTTTGAAAGCTCCTGGTACTTGCGCTCTGGGATGACTGGCTGTTTCCACAGGATATTGGAGCACATATCTGAAGGTGGAGGAGTCATCGGTGCTGTATCCTCCAGGGCATCATCGTAACTGAATGTCCGACGATGCATTCCAATAGGCAAGGACATCTTTCCTAGAAGCCCTCCAGAGCCATGCTCAATAGCTAAGAACAAAGAGGGCAGCGTTCACAGTGGGATGCATCTTGGACATATCAAACTGGATTATCTCTGTACTGGTTAAGAACACTGATTCTTTAGACTTTATTAACTTTTCAGAGAGACACAGTACAGCTCACACCAGGAAAACCCACTTCCAAAATAAGATAGCACTTGCTTCCTTATGGAAGCAACTATGAAGTCTGTCTTAAGCAGATACTCAAAAGACCAGTGAAGACTGTGGTCTAAGAAGGGACTTTTAATGGGCAGTGACCTTGGAGATATTTTGATGTGTTTGCTAAAGCAGCTCATCCTTAGTACAAGTTTCACTATTTTGGAAGACAGGTTTTTACATGGAAAAAAAAATATTCTTAGAACTTGCTGGAGAAGTGCCTGTGCTTCCAAACCAGGGAGACATAAGCTGCAATATCCCTCTGTAAGAAACACTAGTCAGAATTATGCAGCCTTTGCAAAATTCTAGGAGCTGTTTTTGTTTACTAGCTTCTCTACAAGCTATCAGATGACATGGGACACTTTAATCACAAAGTAAGGATAACTACTGCTTCACATCTGTCAGTCACAGTTGAGAACAGTACTTTGCCACTTAGGGTGTTGCTGCGCGATCTGTTAAGCAGTTGTATTTATTGTAGGTTAAAATGCAAAGTTCACCAATGCCTGAAGAAAATCAATGTGGTAAGACTGCCATTGAACAGGAGCACTGAGTCTGATTTGGGAAAAAAAGCAGCGCAATTTTCTAAACAATGCAGGAGTTGAGAGATTAAGATTGACAACTTTGTATATGACTAAACCAGTAATAGTTCTAAAGTGGCCCTACAGGTAGGAGTTTATTTATGCAATCTAATAGCACTGCTGAAGTTCAGGATCTGATTTCATTTACATATTTTGGAAGGTTGTGCTAACAAAAAAGTTTGCAAGCAGTATGCATTCTTCAAAACCTATTTATGTGAACAGGTATTCCCATAAATTAATGCCAAACAATCAAGCAGCTATTTTCAGACCCTCAGGTGAAGAGAAAACATGCAACACTTTGTCACATCTAAACAAATCTACTCACAAGTTTTTCCTGGTTAAACAATGGTGGGGCAGGGGAAGAATACTAACATCAGTCTCTGAATGGCTTTAAGGGATAGGGAAAGCACTGAATACAAGTTCCAGCAGCTGTGGGTTGAAAAGGAGATAGCAAATCTAGATACCCCAGCTTGGGCAGCACACAAGTCACATACTAGGGAGTGCATCATTCCTGACCACCTCCCCAACTTCATCTTTCATACCCTCTTCTGCAAAGCAGGAGTACAACAAATTCTTTAGACTTTGCTAATTAATTGTCCTGTCATATTAACAGCAGCCAACTCTGACAAAAGCAGACAAAGTCACATGACTATCAGTAGTGTCATGACTGAGGTAATCATGAATTAGAATAGTTTAAATCAGTGGTTCTCAACACACAGTTGCGGCCAAGTGACATCCTCAGGACATACAGGTAGCATATATATTGCGTGGATGTGGCCCACAATGGTAAATACAGTGTAGACTCAATTATCCAGGATGAAAGGAAAAAAATTAATTCTGGTTAACAAAATCCTGAATAATCACCATTCATAGGAAATATTGGGGGGGAGGGGGTTGTTGGTTCACTTGCTGCCCTATGCCCTAGTGTGGTTGTTCTTTTTCGTGCTTGGGGTGGCAACAAAGCCAGAGCCGGCTCTGCGAGTTACATGTTTGTTTTTTTTTGTTTTTTTGTTTTTTTTGACATCCTGGTTAATCCACTTTCTGGCTAACCCAATCCTGGATAATCCAGAGTCTACTGTAGGTTGAAAACCACTGGTTTAGACCCTAAAGTCTTCAGAAGATATCTGAAAGACTATATCTGTACAGTACCCAGAAGTGAGGCCCTGATACAATATAAATAATAAATAATTCACTGGCAGGAGCACTGATACAGTGGCACTATTTAAAAGATAACACACTAGCCTCAGCTGAACACCAAATATCTTAACCAGGCTCTATACCTGATCCAGACTAGAGGACCTAAATAAAACCAAGTCTTCTCACAATTATCAATCACGTGGATGATTAGACTAAAATTTACTAGAAAGAATTAGTTTTACCAGGAATATCTGGTTGTCTTGAAGCCATGACTGCAATCCACGTGTTTCTATATGGAAATCCAGAACTGATTCCCGTTACCTGATGAAATAACAGAATGTTTTTATCTGCCAAAGGCACTACAGCAGGGGTCTCCAAACTACGGCCCAGGGGACGGATCCAGCCCATGGCTTCAATTTGTCCAGCCCTCCAGCTGAGCAGGCACATGGAGAAGCTGCCACTGCCCCCCTACCTCCCAACCCGTGAGCAGCTACTGGCGCCCCCATGTGGGAGGGGTAAGTGCCCCCATGACAGCGGCCAGAGGAGCAAAGTGTGGGTGGGGGGGGGGGTGGGGGGGGGGTCACAGCAGCAGCCAAAGAAACAAAGGGGGGGATTTGCATATTTTAAATTTTTTCATAGTTGGTTCAGCCAACGAAGCCCCTTCAAAAAATCTAATATGGCCTTCGTGGCATAAAGACTGGAGACCCCTGCACTGCGGCTACAGTAAAGACGAGCCAGGATCGCCTTAGCAAGGCCTCACTCCAAGTACCCCTGTGAACAGTGGGTCTGTCGACCACAGCATGACGAAGAGTCTTGTCTACACTATTCCAGTCAGGAAGTGGGGGTTGTGACCAGCCCTGTGCGTACAGCCCGCTGCCTCCTTTGCGGCCCACACGACCCCCACGCCGGGAGACCCGCCCCCCCCCACCCCACCCCCACGCCGGGAGAGCCCCCCCACCTCCCACGCAGGGATACCCACCGCGCCCCCCCCACGCCCGTGCCCCGCCGAGCCTCTGCCCGGCCCGCCTCACGCCACTGGAGAGCGCGGCGCCGCGTGACGGGCCCACGCGTGACGGGGCCGCGGCCCCCGGCGCGGCAGAGCCTTGGCCCCGAGGAGCCGCCGGGCCCGTCCTCGGGCACCCGAGCGCAGCACGGAGCCGGGCCGCCCCCAGTACCTGCGCTCCCCGCCCGCCGCTAACAGCAGCAGGCGAAGGCCGCCCGCGGCGGGGCGGCTCGCAGGCCCCATGGCGCGGGCCCGACCGAGTCTCCCCCTTAGCAACGACAGCGATAGGGGGAAGGGCTGGGGAGGAGAATATAAAGGAAGGAGGTCCCGCGAGATTTCGGTGACGCGATGGGTAAGATGGAGCCGCCGCGAGGCACGCTGGGAATTGTAGTTCTCTGCCCTGTGGCCAGCTGGAGCAAATTCAGCTGCACCCCCGTCTGCCCCAGCCCGGCCCTCGCTTAAGGCTCTGCAGTGCCCAGGCGAGGGTGACCAGAGGCCCCGATTTCATAGGGGCCGTCTTGATTTTGGGGACTTTTTCTTATATAGGCTCCTATTACCCCCCACCCCCATCCGGAATTTTTCACACTTGCTGTCTGGTCACCCCGGCTAAGGGCCCACAGCCCGTGAACGGTCCCACGGGGGACGGGTGGGAGCCTACCACAGCCTTCTGCTGGGGGCAGCCAGGGGTCTCTGGTGCCGGGACCCCGGGGGTCTGCAGGCTGTGCCTCAGCCTCCTCCCCCTCCCCCTGAATGTGTTTCGGGGGCTGCCAACCGCAGAGCCAGGGGAAGGGAGAGCTTTGGGGACCCCGCCCTGGGCTCCACCTGATCCACCAGCCTGGCTCCCCCAGGGGCCAGCATATGCTGCCGAAGAAGCTGCAAAAGGGCCTGGCTCCACCTGCCGCCCTCCTCTACCGGAGCGGTTGCGCCAGCCAGGTGCAGCGGCCAGGGGCGTCTCCGCCGAGACAGGTCACAGGGGGTGGGTCCCCACGTGGCATGACGAGGACAAAGTGCACGGAAGGGGGGGCTGAGAAGCACGCCCAGAGCAGTGCCCCCCGAGTCGCCGCCAGCGCGCGTGGGGGCACAAACCCCGCTGAGTAGCCGGGCCCATTTTCGCTGCCAAGAGCCGTGACGAGCCGGGTTCAGCCCAGGCTCGTGGGCGGCTCTGACCCTCCCTTGACGGCACCTCAAAGCACAGCCGGCGTCTCCCGCGTGGGCTAAACACCCCACTCGCGGCTGCGGCCCTGCCCACGGGAGCCATGTTAACGCAGCCACCCCGCCCGGCCTCAGAACAGGAAGAGGAACCGGCCCGCCCGCCCGGCTGCCTCCTCCCCACGCGCGACCGGAGCAGAGCGGCGCGGCCCCTTTAAGAGCTCGGCCCGGCCAGGTGCAGGGGGAGCCGGGCTCCCATGGCTCCTCCCGGCGCCCTCGGACACCTGAGCCTGGCCCTGGGCGCCGCCGTGGCCGTCCTGGTTTCGCTGCTCTTCATCGCCTGGAGAACTTACTTCCCCGGCGGCGGCCGCTGGGAGCCGCCGCCGGCCGCGGGGCAGGTAAAGCCGGGGGGAGAGGGGGGGCTCTGGGACCCGCCCAGCTGCCCCCACCCCCGGCAGCGGGGTGCAAATCCATGCGCCTTATTGTCAGGGCTGGGAGCAGCCCCCTTCTCCCCCAGCGAGCCGGCAGCGTCGGCTGGGACTGGTCAGTGACCGCACCCCCCCCTCCGAAAAATAACCCTGACTGGGCGAGTTCTCCATGGACCCCCCCGCAACCCTGTCTGCACCCAACGGAGCCCCCACTAGGGATTTTAGCTCGGGGGCCAGCAAGTGGAGTCTGCCCCCTACTAGTTGTTTCTGTCATTTACCTGCCCAGAGATGACACGGGGTAGGGTGTGCTGTGCCCCGCCCCCCAGACAGGCTGGGGGGCAGCTCAGGTGAGTCAGGGAGTTGGATGTGGTGCCCCCTCTTTGAGCCCCACCATGCAGGGCTTTACATGTCACCTGCCCCGGCTGGCAGTTTGGGCCTGGCATTCAACAGTTAACTTCAGAGCAGCCTGGGACACCTCCTCCACTGGAGAGCTGGGGCTGCTTCCTGGATGTGGCACACCCATGTTGCTATAGGCTGGCATAGCCCCCCACTCTGCCTGCCCCGCTGCAGCAACTCCCTGCCCCTCCAGGTATGGAAATGGCCTAGAGCCCCCCGGCGAGCCCACAAGGCACATCCTGGGGCAGGCAGAGGAGGGCACCTCACTGGGAGACTGCACTTTGGAGTTGTGGGGTTACCCCCTTGCTATCCACCTCTTCAGTGAGGGACCTCTGGCAGGAAGTCCTTTGCCTGACCCCAGGCATAGAGCAGCTTGTCCTCTCCCTGCCATACCTGTGGACCCCAGGGGTTATGACGGGCAGGGCTCCAAGCTGCCTGTGGGTGGCTCTGGGCCCTGCACATGGAGATCAGAGGTGGAGGGGCTGATGTTGAACTGCGGATCTTGCAGAGGACATGGGGCACCTGGGCAGCACCTCTCTCAGTTACCTGGGAGAACGTCCCTCCTGTTCCAGGGCCCCTGCCTCAGCCACTAATTCCAGACCCTTGCTCTCCTGGCAGCTGGATTTCTCCATGCGGCAGGTCCTGGTGCTGGGCCTGGAGGGAGCTGGGAAGAGCAGCGTTCTCCATTATATCTCCAGCGAGGCAGCCAAGGACCACACAGCCCCCACCCAGGGCTTCAACTCGGTCCAAGTGCATGCAGAAGGCTTCCAGATCGACCTGCTGGAGCGTAAGTCTGGCCCCGGCTCCCTGGGCAGGGTGACCTCTCAGCGGGGAGCTTTTCAATTAGTCCGCAGGGCTGGCCCACCTGGAGAATCCCAGCGCTCCGTGCCAGCCTGCCTGGGAATTCCCTTCGACTCCATGCTTGTCTTGGGCACCACTGGCCTGGAGCACTGGTGTAAGTAAGGGCCTCTCAGTTTGCCTAGAGATGCCTCGGCCCCTCTGCACTGCTTCTCCCCCACTGCAGGAGGGAGTTTTGTTTCCTTCCCGCTGCCACCAGGAAACACATTTAACAAATCTCCCCCCACCTCCATTTCCCATGTCTTCTCCCCTGTTTTAAGCCTGGGGTGCAGGGCCCCAAAGATGCACTTCTGGCACCTCCACCCCCTGTTCCTGGGCTGGCTGCAAAGCTGACTTCTGGCTCTTTCTTTCTCAGTGGGCGGCAGCCAGAACTTGCGATTTTACTGGAACCAGTACCTGAGTCAGGCCCACGTGCTGGTGTTCGTAGTGGACTCTGCAGACGGGCCACGCCTCCCCGCAGCTCGGCAGGAGCTGCATTGGCTGCTAGCTGAGGATCCTCGATTGCCATTGGTTGTCCTGGCCAATAAACAGGTCAGACTCAGCATCTCATCCCTCTGGAACTTGTAAGGCTCTGGCGGGACAAGGCAGTTGTAGCAAAGGATTTTTAGACCCCCGAGGCAAGGCCCACAAGGGGACATGTGAAGCCCAGGAACTAAGGACCCTCCCAAGCCTCCCTGCCTCTGCTCCGACGGCGCTCCAGTACCGCGGAGATGAGTGACATAGAGTAGAAAGTGAAAGGCACCTTTCTTTGGCTTGGCCTTTGTTAACGTGTGTGTGTGTGCGCGTGCACACAATACAGATAGAAAACCCTCAACAACCCCTTCTCCTGCACACTCTGCCCTGGGGAGAGGATGAGAGAAGCCCAGGACAGAGGAACTATCGGTGCTCAGTGTGGTATAAGAACAGAATTTAGTCCAAGCAGAGAACTCGGAGCTCCAGCTTTCTAGCTGGCCCACTCTTAAATTGTGGGTTCCAGGGAGAGAATAACCCTGTAAATGACCTCAATGCAGAATGGGGCTGAGCTCACCTAATCTGCAGTCCTCTAGCCCGAGCAGTACTCTGAGTGTCACAGTCCGGCTCCCCTTACGCGGCAGGGATCCCTTCTGGTGCTTGGGCTCTGGAGCTGTGCCGAGTGCAGACCGGTCACTTTCTGGGGCCTTTCCCCCAAAAAACACGTGAGCCCCAGCAGCTCCATCCATGCAGGGCCCAGCCCAGCCGAGCCACTGCCAGCGCTCTGCCCTGTAGGAAGGGTTAAGGAGCTGGGTGACCCCACTCAAACCCGGCTGGTCCTGGTTTCTCCTAGGACAAGAGTGACGCCCTGAGCCTGGCTGAGCTGCACCGGGAGCTGGCCCTGCACACGCTGAACGGACAGAGGGAGTTCTTCCTGCTCCCCACGAGCGCCACTCACGCCGCGCTGGCCACTGCCACCAGCGTCCGGCGCGTGAAGCGTCTGCTGGTGGAACTGCTCTCCCAGCTCTGAAGTGCTCTTCACGCCCCAGGGCCGGGCACTTGGACTGACCCTGCTACTCCTCGGGCTTGCCTGGACCTGAGGTGCTGGCCTGGGGGCTGCTGGCTCTGCACTGAAAGGGGCCAGAGCCGCTCTCCTCCCCTGCTGCTATTGCCCAGCGGGTTCTGTGCTCCCCTGGGGAGATGCTGTGCAGTTGCACCCCCTTGGGGCCCATGCAAGCTGCCCTCAGCAGACAGCTGGCCGTCTGGCGAGAGGGGAGAACAGCCTTTGTCCCCAGGCAGCTCAAGGGCCGAGTCTCCCATCTCTAGAGGGGGCAGAGTCATGTTTACACACAATAACCCCAAGCCTCCCAGGGACACTTACCGTGACAAATCTAAATAAAGGATCTGCAGGCAGGCTGGGTGGGTGCTTCCTGGCACAGGGAGGGCAGGAGGTGGGGCAGGGGAGGGGCCCTAGGAGCTTCTGCGACAAGGCTCTGCGCTGGCAGGCAGCAGTCATCTTTCCAATGGTGTGAAGGGAGCAGAGTCCACAATGTGGCCAGGGCTCCCGCAATGGGGTTAATGGAGCTGCTGGGGCCATGCTGTCCCGGGGCCGGTTCCTGCCCTCTGCTAGGGAGGAGTCTCCCAGGCCCCGCTCCTGCCTGCTCACAGTTGCAATGAGACAACGGCATGTGCTGCTACTAGGAAGGGCCAGTTTGGCCACACCAGGGAGCCCATGTTCTGGGGGTGAGACTGGCCCCTCTCCTTGCAGGGGAGGAGGCATTTTTGTCTTGCTCTGCTCAGCTCCTTG
>ML677358.1:19263896-19320993 GCA_007922305.1 Dermatemys mawii
ACCAGGTGGCGTGGGGTTGCCCCTCACCCAGCTCTCTGTGCCCTACCCCACCTCTCTGTGCCCCACTGGGTGGCGTGGGGTTACCCCACAACCAGCTCTCTGTGCCCTGTCGGGCAGCGTGGGGTTGCCCCTCACCCAGCTCTCTGTGCCCTACCCCACCGCTCTGTGCCCCATCGGGCAGCGTGGGGTTGCCCCATACCCAGCTCTCGTGCCCTGCCCCAACTCTCTGTGCCCCACCGGGCAGCGTAGGGCTGCCCCACATCCCACTCTCTGTGTCCTGCCCTGGCTCTCTGTGCCCCACTGGGCGGCGTGGGGCAGTCCCATGTGCCCCCTGACGCTGCCTTTCCCATGGCGGGGCTGGGAGCACGACCCCCCCCCCAAGCTCCACAGGCTGCATGGCCAGGCTGGGCTCTCTGGCGTCATGGAGCTGGGGCGGGGGGAACCGCAGTGGTTGTGGGGAGGTGAGAGCAGGTCCCCCACACCCCGTCCAGTCTGGGGCGAGGCTCCAGCGCTGACTGACCGGGCAGTGGCGGGGGGGGGGGGGGAGGCCAGATGCCCGGCTCAGCCCCAGGAAGGGGGTCGAGTCCCAGGCCTGCGGGCACATGGCTCAGCCTCTGGGGCTGCCCCTGCCTGGGGACTCTAGGGCCACTGTGCCAGCCTTGGACCCGCTGCTCTGCCAAGGCACCGTGCTTCTGACCCCCCCCCCCGCCAGTCCTCCTCCAGCTCTGCCCATGCGCCCGGCTCCGGACCGACGGCACCACTGGCGCGGCCCTCCCAGGCTGTCACCCGGCTGCCGGGGCCGGGGGAGCAACCCCCTAGAAAACAGCCCCATCATGGCAGGAAAGGTGCAGCCTCGCCCAGGACCCATCTCTGCAGGGAGAGCTGCAGCTGGGGGCAGGCAGAGAGTTGGTGGCAGGGGCAGGCTGAACACATGGGGCTCCCACCTGCTGCTCATGCCCCCTCGCCTGGCACCGTGCAGGCCTGTCCCCTCCCCCCCACCCACTGGCCCCACAGAGGCTGGGGCCAGGATGTGCCAGGCCCTGCTGGCACCCTGCATTTCTCCCGAGCCCACGTACCCCCCAGGCCAGGCCTGGCTGCACTGCAGCACTCAGGGCCGGCGGGGGCTCCCTGGGCCACGCTAGGATCCTAGGGGGAAACGGCTTCCCTGTCCAGCCCCAGCCCCTACTTGGTCCCTGCAGCCGCAGAGCCAGGCCCATCCCCAAGCAGTGGCTGGGGTAGCGGGGCGAGAGGACCAGGGTTGCTGATGGGGCCAGGCGCCCGCAGGCAGCCCGACCGCCCGGTCCTGGTGCCGCTCGCCGAGTGCCCGGGCAGAGGCCTGGTGCTGCTGGGCTGGGGAGCCAGAGCTCCCTGGCGGGGCGTCTGGCACATGGGGCCGGCTCAGACTGCGGGGAGGAGACGGAGTGTGGGGCTGCCCCCCGCCGAGCCGGGACAGACTATTTCCAGGCCAATTTGCATTTACCATCAGTTCCAATTAGCACTTGTAGATTTCAGCCCAATGTTTTAATTAGCTCAGCGATTATTTGTGCCATTAATTAGACAGCCCCACTAATGAGCCTCCCTCCCAACTCGCAGTGAGTAGCAGTGGGCGGCTGGCAGGGGGCGCTGGGCTTAGGACCTGACCGCAGTCACGTGCCGGGGTCCCAGCGGGTGCTGCAGTCCCGGGCCAGGCTTCCCCAGATCACCCCTTTGTAGAGGAGCAGCCGGGTAAATTGGTGGGTCTGAGCCGCTCAGGGCGCGGGGCATCCAGCCCAGCACTCACACCACTGCTCACCAGGGCCCGACAGCTCCTCACACCGGGAGGGCTCCCTCGTACATTCGTGTCTCAGCTGGTGCCTTCCCCTATGCCAGAGCAGCAGCTGGCACTGTTAGGGTCAGATCCCCCAACCAAGCCGACTGCAAAGCCCAGTACTCCCCATCTCCCTCCCCTCCCCACTGCTGCAACCTGGAATGAGGTGCGGGCACCTTGCTGGGTGCCCAGCCCTGACTCACCGGGGCTGGGGTGGGTGTTCGGGGACTCGTGGTGCAGCTGCGTGTCCTCACTCCTCACACTCTTCCGGCCGTGGTCAAATATCAAAAGTGAAAGCTCTAAAAGTTTACACACGTCCTCTCTGACTGCACGTCCTCCGCCCTTTGTCTGCCAGCCAATCCACCCAGCCCTGCATCCCAGCCCCACACTTCGCTTCCTGGACCCAGGGCTTTGCCCGTTCTCACTGCGCCCACCAGAGAGCCGCACCCAGCCACTCAGCCCTGGTGCACGGGGCTGGGCGTCAGGACTCTGGGGTTCTCCCCCCAGTCCCATGCTCACTTGCTCAGGAAAGACTGCAGCAGCCCAGGGTCCGGGGCCACGCACGCGGGGGCTGACCCCTGCCCAGCCCAGGTCAAGCCCAGGTGCCTGTGTGTGTAGCCCACACACTGCGGGGTGTGGGGCTCTGTCCCATCTCACGGCACCAAGACCATGTCGCGAGAGCTCAGTGAGTCTGCTCCACCGCCTTTGCTTGCACCAGGGGTCCCGGGTTCGAGAACGACCGGGGGCTGTCGGTGTGATGCACGGCCACGTGCTCCCAGAAGGACGTCACGTAGCTGTGCACACACACACACCCCGTTGCAAGGGCCGAGCCCAGCCCCTGCAGCCTGGGCCGGGATCCTGCAGTCACTCCACGGACAAGGGGTCACTGGCTGTGCCCCATGGGGAGACAGTGGCCCAGGCCTGCCCCAGGCTAGCCAAGCAGGGAGGGAACCGGCCGCCTCCCCCAGCCGTGGGAGCAGGGCTAGGGCTGGTCACTGCTGAGTCTGGGACCCAAAGCCTCCCGCAGAACTGGCTCGGGGGGGGGTGACAGCCCTGGGGGCGGCCCGTACTGGTCTTTCAGACACTGAGCCCCTCCGGGCCCTGGGCACGGCTCCGGGGCCTGGCCTGGCCAGGGACTGACTGGGGGGTTAACGGCTGGGAGCACCACCCAGCCATGTGCGCCTGCCAGGACTTGCCGTTGGGGGGAGCTGGCACATGAAGCCAGAACCTGCCAAGGGGAACCTGTGAGCCGGCCCCCCAGGGCTGGGGGGTGAGTTCGGGGGGGGGGGTCATTCATCCCCCGACGGGCCCTCACTAGTATCACTGGCCTTTGGCAGCCGTCGCAGCCAATGGCGGATTAGCCCCTGGGCCTGTGCCCAGGGGCCTTGGCCAGTTGGGTGCCCCATGCCCCGACCCAGCCCCCGGGATGGGGGCAGGAGGAGGGCGGGGAGAACTGTAAGGGGAAGGGGTGGGGTGGGGCCCCCACTTGCTCTGGCCCAGGCCCCACAACCCCCTGATCTGCTTCTGGTCACAGCAGAGGACGGCTGAGCTGCAGGGGGGGAGCGGGGAGCCGGCGTGATGCTGCCCCTGCTCCACAGCCACTTGCAGCAGCGGGGGTGGGCAGGGTGACCCCCCCCGGGCTTAACACGCTCTCCCCTGCCCCCTTCCATTGCCCAGGCACAGGGGAGCCGAGCCCCCAGCCCCACCCCCACACGCTGCCTGGGGAGGCAGGCAGAGACCGTGTGCTAGAACTGGGACACCAGAGCCCTGGGATTGGTGCTGGGAGGGGCACACCGGCCACCCCTGGGCCCCACATGCTCCATCCTCCCCCAGGCTGCTCCCGGGTCCAGGATCCAGAGCCTGGGGACTAGATGTGGCTTCACTCCCTGCCCCGAATTCCTGCTGGAGCTGACAGGACCAGGGGGTGTGGGGCAGGGACAGGAACCCCACCCTCTGCTCCAGCAACTCCGGGGCCTCAGGCTGGGCTGGCGCGGTGGGGAACCCTTAGGAAGAGCCCTGGCTGGGGTTGGGGGGCACTGGCACAGCCCTGGGCTGAAGTGGGGCCCTTGCTACCGGGCGTGCGCTGCCTGGGGCCGGCTGTGCCATTCGCTGGGGCTCTTGCAAAGAACACGAAAGCCCAGGCGAGGGGCAGCAGCTGTCCTGGGGCAAGAGCCAGCGCGGCCCAGAGCTGAGAACAGGCTCTCAGGGATCCCTGCCCCGCTGCCACTGAGACGAGCGCCCACTGGTGGGGGGGGACGTCCCCAGCCCCTCACCTGTCCCCCCCTTGGCTCGCTGCAAGCACCGAGGCAGGGCAGGAAGGCCCCGCTTTGCCCAGGCTCCCAGCACATTCCCCAGCGGCTGTCATGGCAGGGGCTGCCGGGCGGGGTGGGTGAGCGGCCCCGTGGCCCTGCCTTCCAGTCAGTCCCATTCCTCCAAGGCCAACCCCCTTCCCGCCCATTGCAAGGGAGCCTAGAGCTTGAGCTGCCAGCCCAGCCTGATGGCATCAGACAGCACCTGGAGCAGGGCACAGCCCCACTTTCACTGACGCAGCCCAGCCAGCAGGTGAACCATGAGCCAGAGACCTGGGTTCGAGTCTCTGCCCCGTGGAGCACACCGGGCGGGAGGACGCAATGGGACCTGTTGAGTGCAGGGGCGAGGCAGAGAACTGGGGCAGGGCTGGCGAGACACGGCAGTGGCTCCCCCAGTCCGGGGAGCAGAGGCTGAGGGTGGAGACGTGGGCATGGCCGGGGGGGAGTCGTGGGGGAAGCCAACAGCAGAGTCAGAAGGTGGCACCTTTCCAGGGCACCAGGCGACCAGCTGCTTCCCAGCACCGGACCCACAGCAACATGCTCAGCCCGGGCAGCCAGGGGCAGGGCAGGGCATCTGGCCTGGGCCACAGCAGAGAGCTCAGGCAACTGGGCGTGGGCAGCATCTCTCGGGCCAGCCAGTCACAGCTCCCCCCAGCCCCGCTCACCGCCACTGGGCCCCAAATCGCTCCCCGTCCCTCGCCCACTGGTGTCACAGCCGGGCTGCGCCTGTCCCGCCCAGCAGGTCACTTGGTAAGGCCAGCGTGGGCCACACCTTCCTCCACGTCACCTCCTGGGCATGGCTGGGCCTGGGTACGAGGAGCCGCTGGGGCATTGGCCCAGCCCACCCCTCTGAGCTTGGCAGGCTCTGGTGACTGGGGGAGGGGGGAGCGAGGGGGGAACTGTGCTGTGCCCGCTGTGCCAGTGAACGAGCACAGTTCTCAGCACACACCTGAGGCCCAGCCAGCAGCTGCGCCCGCAGCCAGGCCTGTGCCCTGGCCAGCCCCCAGCTCTCTGGCTTACTGCGTCCGTGCGCTGCAGGAGGCCTGGCCCAGCCTGAGCAGGTGCTCTGGGACCGGGCCAGTCCACATCACGCACCCTGCCTTGCTGAAGCGCTGGCATTTCCCGGGCCTGCGGGGCTCTCCCAGCTGCCCGCAGTCCCTGCAAGGCCTCCAGAGCACGCGCTGGGCTCTGGAGCAGGAGAGGAGCACAGGGCACCGGAGCCTCCCGCCACTAACGGGGTGCACAGCTAATGTCCCGCCCCCTAGGGCCACATCGCCAGCACCCCCACCCCCGCTGGGATCCTCGGGTGGCCCCATGCTGGCGCCCGTCAGGAGCCCTGCCCGGGCACAGCCGAGCCCACACTCGGCCCGGGTAGGGACGGCACAAGGGTCTTGGGGGCGGGCCCAGGACAGCACTGGGGGGGCACCACGATTTCTAGCGGCTGGGGCATCCCATGCTGCTGCTGCTGCTCCCCCCTCCCCACGGCCCCAAATAAAGACGCCGACGGCTCCACCGGGTCACTGCCATTTCATAAAAACATCCATAAATACGGGTCAGTGTCTGGCTGGCGGGTGCCCGTGAGTCTCTCCCCCACGGCTCCCAGCCGGACACTGCCTGGCCGCAGGCGGGGGCTCGGCCCGGGGCTCTCTCTGGACCATGGCCCTGCCGCCCCTTCGCTGCGGGTCTCCCGAGGTCCCTTTTCCATGGCTCACGCCTCAGCATTTCCTCCTCCTCCTCCGGCTGCCCTTGTTCTGCTGCTGGCTGCGGGCCGCCTGCTGCTGGCACCCCCCCGGGTAGCCCGCGGCTTCGGGAGCAGACATGAGGGGTGGAACGGACCAGTCACTGAAAGCCGTGTGTGGAAGGGGGCTCTCCCGGGCCAGGCTGCACCCAGCGTCGTCCTCAGCCCCCGACGGGGCGTGCCTGATGGAGATGGGGGAAGGAAGAGAGAGAGATGCCAATCCACCGGCAAGCAGCATCTAGGCCCAGCAGCCCTGGCACCCACTCGCCCCCAGACGCTCGCTGGCAGCTGGAAGGGGGTGCTGCCCAGGCTCCCTGCACAGCTGGCATAGGAGCAGGCTGAAGGGCCCAGGCAGTCCTCTACTCTAGCACCCCAAACCTGGCTCCTCCACCCCACAGAGCCAGCTATCACCTGCCCTTCCCCGAGTGGAGCACAACCCCTCCTCCTGCCTGCTACACCCCTCCCCAGCCCCACTCCACTGGGCCGCCCTGCCCTCAAGGGATCCAGAGACCAGCTGCTCTGCAGCAGAGCCTCCCAACAGCTGAGCTGGGCCCCGAGCCTGGGCAGCTGCAGGGCCCTGAGCACGGCTCCCCGGCTACGCTGCTGACAGCAGACGACGGGCCTGGGCAAGGAGCGCTCAAGGGAGAGCAGCCAAGACCCCGGCTCCTGCACCAGCCTGGTGCCGGGGACTGAAGTGAGAAGCTGGCCTGAGGCTGAGCCAGAGGCTCTCAGCCCAGCCCGGTGGCTCACAGGGGCTAGGGAAGCAGGGCACTGCCTCCTAGCCAGGCCAAGAGGAGCCGCGGGAGGGGAGCTCAAGGCCCCAGCTCTGCTCTCTGCACCAACGGCACAGCCACGGGGCACGGTCACAGCTGTGCCCAGGACAGCCAGCAGCACCGCGCTGCTGGGGTGGGGCCGAGCCGTGAAGAAAACCTGCCGTTCCCAAAGCCCCGGCTGACCTTGGGTCTCCTCCTGCTCCCAGCACGGCCCCCACATCAGCATCTGCAAGGAAACACAGCAGAGCCTCACACAGGATGCCCCGCTCGGTCTCGGGGCAGCGGCAATATTCCTGCATTTGGGGCGGGGGACTGCAGGGCGGGCTGCACCCGGGTCCACTTGGGAGACAGACCCCCCAGTGAACCTCGCCCCTGAGCGGGCCGCCCCACACACTGCACAGCGATGGAGCACAGCGCTCCCTTGCACGCCTAGGGACCTGGGCCACGTCCGCTCCGGGGACAAGCCAGGAGCATGGAGCCCCCGCTCCACATCAGCACCCCCCCGCCCCCTCTGGTTAGGGGTGAGCCTGGCCACTGAACCCCAACCTAGGCTGGCTGGACAGCCCACCCCCGCTCCAGGCCGGGAGCACGTCTCGGGTGCCATGGGGCAGAGCACAGCAGGTGAAATCAGCCTCTGCCCACTGGGTCAGGCTGAGGGGCCGCTTGTTACGATGGGCTCAGAGCCCCTGGAAGCACCTTGTGCTCTGGCCAGTGGCACTGGGCTCCGTCCGGGCGAACGGAGGTGCTGGGCTGTAGGGGTCAGCAACGGCCTAGCAGAAGAGAGCTCCCTGCACGAGCACTGGCCCTGAGATCAGGGGGGTTCCCGGAGCATGGGGGGAGGAGATACAGGCCCAGCCTCTCCCCCCAGGCTTGTCAACCGCCAGCTCCCCCGAGGCAGCGCCAGGGGACTCGCCAGGGGCTAGCAGGGCCGTGTCGAACAGCCCAGGCCCTCGGCGTGCGCTCGGGAGACATGGTGTCCCACCTGCAGCCTGGCACTCGGACATCTCCAGCACGCTGAGCAGTCTGCCTTCACTTCTCCCGGCGTCCTGCAACAACGGAGACCACAGAGCATCACGGGGCTGCCAGGGAGAGCCCCCTCCGGCCCCCTGCGCCCTCCCAGCAACTCCACCTGTGCTCAGCGCAGGAACTGGCATGACTGGGGTGCAGCAGGACAGGCCAAGCACCCCCATGGAATCTCAGGCTTGGGAGGGACCTCAAGAGGTATCTAGTCCAACCCTAACTAAATCATCCCATGCTCTTGTAACCAGGCAAGAAGTGCCCCGGCTCCACCATGGGCAGAGCCGTGTCCACCAGCCGCTCAGCTGGAGGCCAATGCAGAACAAACACACCCTCACCTTGGCACTACGCAGCCTCCGGTTTCCCTGAGCGCCCCTCGCGGTCTGCAGGCAGCCGTCCACATGCCTCTGATACTCGGCCAGCGGCACCAGGGCCTTACAAAGGTAGCACTTCTCACACCTGCCGGGCAAGGGGAGCAGAGCTGTGCATTAGGAGTCACTGTGGCTTACGCCCACCATGGCATTTTCCTTCTCCCGGCCATTTCACGTCTGTGAAGCATTGGCCCTGTGGGATGCCCAATGCCAGTCAAAACGATGGAGTGATCAGCCCTTTCCCAGTCGGCTTCTCTGTTCCCCGCGGCGGCAGCAGTGGGACGGGAACGAAATCAGCTCAGCTCATGGCACAGCCGTAAAACGCCCCATCAACTGCAGAGCTGACGAGTTCAGGGATGCACAAGGGAGTTACATGTTGCTGGAGAAGCAAACTCAGAGAGCCATGTACCTAGGTCTGTCTGCCCTGCCCCTACTTCACAGCCCGCAGGACTGAGCAGGTACCACCCCGAGGCCGGTGCCAGTCAGCGGCCGTGCCCATCTGAGCTGGCAGGGGATAGCTGGGCACAAAGCAGAGGATAGAGCAATCGCTGTTCGGGGCGGGGGGTCTCGGTTACCCCACGCTCTCCAGTACAAGCATGCGCCTCGCAGCGGGCTCTTCTCCGATGCTTCTTTCCAGGCAGTGCTGATTACCAGATAATATGTCTAAACAGAAGCTGTCCCCTCTGTAATTAGCGTAATTTCATTAGTGATGTTGCCATCCGCTGTTTGTAACGGCAGAATAGCTTCCCCGGCAGGGACTGCCCTGCCAGATCCTCGCTCTTGGAGGCTCGGGGGGGGGGGGGGAGGGGGCGGGGGCTGCACAGGGAGAGATTCAGCGACTCTGGAAGTCTACGGGAATGAAGCTCATCAGGCCAGGTGCCATCCTGTCAGCCCTCCCACCCACCCTGTGCTCTCCAAGGGCTCCTGCAGTCGGCACTGGCCCACTCAACGCCCCCCACGCTGGCCAGCGGGCGGAAATCAGCAGAATGCAGCTGATTTCTCTTGGGCTCGTCTGAGGACCCCCAGCTAGCAGTGGGGAGCTCAGAACCACCGTGATGGGCCCGAGGGAAGAGTGCCGGTTATGGGGAGGCTGCTGCAGGAATAGAGCCATGGGCCAGGGACGGGCGCACAGCCCCAGAAGCTCGAAGAAGGCAGCATACCTACTTACTTGTCAATGTCCCCGGGGGGCGGGACGGCTCTGCCCCGGCCAGCTCTCCTCCTCGGTTCTCTCAGCCCCTGGGTGAGCGCTACAGACACAGAGAGAGAGAATTACCCAGCCGTGGGGGCCTCTCCCTCCCTTCCCGACAGCGTTCTGGGGCTTGCAATGTCCCTGGGATGGGCTCAGGGGCACCCCGCAGCAGTGGGACATGTGACGGGAAAGGCAAAAGGAACACCAGGGTGCTGGGGGCAAAATCGGCAACTGGACAACTCAGGCTGGTCCTGCCAGGGTCCCGGGGGGGGGTTTCTATCCTTCCTGAACCCGCCCGGTGGCCCCGGCGGGAGGCTTCAGTGGAGTTTGTGTTTAAAGTTCCCATGCAATGGAACAGCGGCCTAGGACCCGATCAAGCCAGCTGCTGCCCGGCTCCGTTTACCCAGCTCAGGGACTGGTCCGAGGGTGAGCCCCTCCTGCCAGGACTTGACTTGCTTCCAGGAAAGTTCCAGTCCCCTCCCCTGGCTGAGACTCCCTGACACACACAATCTCAAGTCACTGCCTCGCTCCGTGCCTCGGTGTCTCCATGTGTGACACGTGGGAGGGGTACCAATCCCCCCGTCACGTGCGGGGAGAGGTGGGGGGAAGCGCTCTACAGGCGCTGGGCGAAGGACAGGGCTCCCCCCGCCAGACTGCTGCAGCGCTGGGTGAGTGGAGCCAGCGAGCAGCAAGGCAGACCTGCTCTCCAGGCCTCGGTGGAAGAGTTTCCACGGGCTTGTCTCTCGGCTGAATTCTTTCAGCAGATTACTGCTGACGTGCCACCCGCCAGGCTCCCCGGGGAGCGTTTCCGACATCTCAGCCAGCTCCGGCAGGGATGTTTGAGTTTCCAGCTCACAAACAGATGGTGCTGTGAGTGCTCCCGGGCATCCTGGCTAGGGGGACAAAGGGCACAAAGCTGTTTGACAGCCTGGCCGTGGAGCTTCCGGGACTGGGCGGGCTTCCGAGGAGAAAGGCCTGGCTCCAGGATACAGGCGCCGCCTACCTGGGAATGTTTGCTAATGTCTGTGATCAGAGCTCAGCGCCTGTGCGGAACGGAGAGAACCCCCAGAACTCAGAGCACAGCCCCGGTCTGAACCCAGCCCTGCCTTTCACACGGCTCGGCATGCAGCCGGGCAGCCTCTTGGGAGCGCCGAGATGCCGGTGGTGAGAAATGAACCTGGCTGGGTGTGAACTCCTGTCCCCTGGGCAACAGCCCATGAGCAGCCCCTAGCAGGGACTCCTTTGTCCACCCCGGCCTAGCCGTGACCTGGCTCCGATTCCTGAGGCCTCCTGACTCAGGGGTGTTTGCCAGCCTGGCGAGAGCTGCTCTCTCCATGGGGGTGCAGTAGTTAATATTCCTTTAGCGCCGTCTCAGGACGCTGTGTGCACTCGCTCAGGTGTTAATCAGTTCTATTTTTTCCAAAAGCAGAGCGCACATCTGGCACTGCAGACCTGGTAGAAATCTTTGGGAAGACCCAGCTGGGCTGCCAAGAGCAGCAGGAGTAATGGAGAGACATGGCCAGCGGTACTGATCGACTCCATCCCATGCACACAAACCAGCTTGCTAGCTGGGTTCCAAATGCTGAACAAGAGCTGTAACTACACGGCTTTTCTGTAGCCGTGCCGGAAGGCCTGAACCAAAGCCACTTTGTGCAGCCAGACTGAAGAAGCAGCAGCCACTAGCTGTCGGCCTGGAGTCACATCCTCACATTCCAGCTAAAATGTGTTTAAAAGATTCACACCAGGCTGGGAGGAGGGGACTCGCCCTAATAGTTCCCACTGTCACCAGATAAAACATTGTCATTGCACTTTCCTATTGTTTGACACTGGGATCTCTGTCTGGTTTGTAATTGTTTCTGGCTGCCGTATAATTAATTGTACAAGGTGTAAATCAGTTAAGGTGGTGGGGTATGATTGGTTAGGTAATTTTGTTAGGATTGGTTAGTAAAATTATACTAAGATAATTGGTTAAGGTAAGAAAGACTCAAATTTCATTATAAGAACTGGGGTCCAAGAAGGAGCTTTGGAGAGAAAGATCAGAAGCAGGAGGAAGGAGGAAAAGGGCTGGAAGGAGACCAGAGGAGACAAGGAACCCCTGAGGAAAAGAACTCACCTCCCAGACCCAGCCTAAGAGAAGAGCTGCCGGGACTTTTCTGCACAACCGTGAAGTGCAGCAGCTAAGATCCAGAGCCTGACCTTGCCTGGCCAACAGGGGAAGCCAGCCTGCCTGTCCCAGGATTGGGGAGAATGACACTGTGTGCTTAGCTTGTGTATTCTGCTTGTTTGGGAATTGTCAATCAATAGAGGATAAGGATATTACTGGGTGAGGCTCTTTCAGTGGCTAAAGATCCTGCCAACCCGCAGGAAGATGTGCCCTGAGCCCTAGGAATTGGGTAAGGGGGGCTGTATAAATTAACAGGGTTGCACCTTGAGCCCTAGAAACTGGGTAAAGATGTGTGTCCCTATAGTGTGGAAGGGATAGAGGAATTTGTGCGGGTAACAGAGCACCATTGCTCACAGCCCCGACCCTGAGAGAGGCTGTTCAGAAGAGAGACCTGGGCTCGCCCCAAGCCACATTAGGAGCCTTGTAAGCTCTCCCGGGCCAGGCCACTCTCCTGTAAAATCCAACAGGTTCTGCAATGCAGAGCATGTCTGAGAACAGACTTGTCTCCATCTGCTCCAGACAGCTCTGTGTCAGGACAGCCGGGCATGGGGGCCTCCTGCCTGCGCCAGGCTCCAGCACACCCCTGGCAAATGATTCCACATCTGCCTTTCATCCCCATCACCACTGGCATGGCTGCTGCCCGCCGGCCAAGGCAGGTCTTAAAGTCAGTGCCCGGGAAGGGAACCAGGACTTGCTGCGTGGCTTGGGGCAGGCCCGGGTCCATCTCACCAGGGCACAGAGAGACTCAGTAACTGCCTGTCGGACCCTCGGCAGGGGAAACCTGCCCTCCATGCCTCGTGCACGAGGCTTGTGTCTGTTCAGCTGCATCTCCTCCCCCCAAGCTGTCTAGTCCTGTTCCCAGCAGCTATTCTTGTGCAGCTCCTATTAATGGAAAGAGTCTCTAGCAGGTTGGCCCCTCTCGGAAGTGATGAAGCTCTTCCCTGCCCCAGCTGTGTTACTTTCTGCTGTATCAGTGCCACTTCTCCTGGTGTTGGGAGCTTGTACAGCGTCAGCACTGCTGCGGGTGCTCTGGAACCGAGGGGGGGGCGTCTGCTGCTCTCCCGTCACTCACGGGGGAGCAGGAGACGGGATGGGATGGGAGGTTAGTGATCAGCCATGGGAGCTGGGAACGTCTGTGGGAGCAGCAGCAGAGCACAGTAGAGGTGGCAGAATGTGGGAACTCCTCCGGAGCCCTGCAATTCTCACGCCAGACTCACTGGCCCTGCAGAGCTCGTGCCGGGGGCCGGGAGCACACGCGTCCACTGGGGATGGGCAGCTACCCCCCGGGCTCAGGAACGTCCATCACACCGGCAGTGAGGAGCCCACCACTAGGGCAGGAGTCTCAAACACGCGGCCGACGAGTTATTTGCTGCGGCCTCCCCACCCCTCCTAGGTTATTTCCTGAGGCCGCCAAGCTCTCCTCCCCGCAGCGTGCTGCATCCCCGCTCCTCTGCCTACCTCCAGGCGCTTCCCACTGTTTGGTGGCACTTAGCACTTTCTAGGAGGGAGGGGAAGGAGTGGGGAGCCGCGTGCTCAGGGGAGGAGACGGAGCAGAGCAGGGGCGGGAATTTGGGGAAGGCGGTGGAATGGGAGCGGGTAAGGGGTAGGAAGAGGCAGGGCAGGGGCAGGGCCTCATGGAAGGGGGGGAGTGAGGGTGGGGCTGGGAGCAGCGGGGCGGCGGTGTCAGTGATGCGGCCCTTGAGCCAATACTAGTCCTCATGTGACCCTGGTGGTGATTTGAGAGGGGCTTAGAACAGATTCTTCAAGCCCTACTGAATTTACCCTGAAACAAGCAGCCAGGAAAGCGGCAGCAGGACTTGGGGAGAGGGCAGGCAGTCGAATAGTCTCCTTTAGTGTGGAACCGAGTCCACACAGGGAACCATTTCAGTCAGCTGCCTCATGGAGACAAGCCCGAAGGGGCTGTCTACACTGCACTGGAAGCCCAGAACCGGAGTGAGCAGACCCTGGCTTTGTCAGCCTAGGGCGGGAGCATCTACACTCATCTGTAACCCCATGTCAGGACCTGTTGAACCCGGGGTCCCAGCTCAGGGCTCCAGTGTCGAGGCTGCACGATGTGAGCCCAAGGCCAATCCCCAGATGTGGCCGCTCTAGCCCTTTGTTTGAGGTGCAGTGTGGGAGAACCTGACTGCCCACAGGACAAAGGATTGTGGGATACTCTGGGGCAACTCCCAGGGCACAAGTCCGGTGGGGCTGGGTCTCCACTGCAAAGCAACAGGGCTTGGACCCTGGGTTTCTGGGAGCCTGGGTCAGTGCGACTAGTTGGAGATGGAAGGGGGGTTGGGCTTGCACTGAGGGTCTGTCTACACAGGTCAGCTGACTCGAGCTCACAGGCCTTGGGCTGCAGGGCTAACAACGGCTGGGGAGATGCTGGGGCTCACGCTGGAGCCCGGGCTCTGGGAGCCGCCCCCCGACAGCTTGGGCTCCTGCCTGAGCCCGAATGTCTACACTGGGAAGCAGCGACTCCAGCAAAGAACTGTGTGGAGTTGTGGTGGCTCCTCAGTCGGACAGGAGCTCCCAGCGGGACCCGGTGGCCAACAGACCTGATGGGATCCTGGGTCTCGAGTAGGCGCACAGAGGTGATTTTCCCTCTGTCTTCAGCACTGGTGCAACCGCGACAGGAACCCGGTGCCCAGTCCTGGGGCCCAGTTCAAGGAGGATGTTGGCAAAATGGGAAGGGGTCAGAGAAGAGCCCTGAAAACGACTGAAGGACAGTCCCTCTGGCTGAGTCAGCACTGGCACAGTGCAGGCTGTGTGCCGCGCACACAGTCTGGGGCAGGAGGCCTCTCTCCCACACCTCTCAGTGGGCCTCAGCAAGAGAGCTGGAGAAGCTTTTGTGTTTGCTACACTCTGTACCCAAGAGTCTGCGGAGTGCGAGATTCACAGCTCCCAGGCTGAAGGGGCAGGAGGGAAATCACACACACACACACACAGGACCGAGCTACGAGACCGAGTGCTTAGCAGACCTGGAACGTCTTCATTTGCATCCTGGGCTCCGACGCCGTTACAGTACATGGCGTGCAGCTCGATCTCGGTGGCTGGAAACCCTCGATCACACAGCGGGCACGGCACACAGTCATCAGCTGAGGGGCTGCATTCAGCTCCTGCGTTCCCAGCCTCTTCATCTCCATCAGCCTGAGGAAGGGGAACAGAAATCAGCCAAATAGCACTTGCTGTTTCATTTCTCATGCCCACCCTAAAGCGCCTTGCTGTCTTGCAGCTCCGTACCCGCTGCATTTCTAGACACGTTCATTCCCACGGTACAAGTCACTGACTAGCTCACTGCAGGAGTGAACACTGCAGCACTAACATCAAATGCTTATTCCAAAGGCAACTTGTCCTGCCGAATCACCACGAGGCGGCCCTGGAGAGCCGGCAGTTCCATGCCGCTATACAGCCCTGGGTCAAACGTAAAACATCCCTTCCTGAGAGCCCAAGAATGCCAGGCAGCAAACCCAGCGAGACGCAGGAAAAACCCCTGTGGCAAAAGAAGAGTTCAACGGGTGACGTGGGTTCATCAGTCCCTAGTCATGGCCTCACATGTGGGACTCTAACGAAGGGCGGCTCCCACCCTCCCAGTGGGCGAGCTCACAGCAATGGCCAGGTTCCTCCAGTCGGAGTACAAAGGGGGAAAGATAAAGGCGAGATGGTTACTAAAAGTTACCCATGGTGGCTTTTCTCTGGTACTCTATGACCTAAACCATCAGGCATCTGAGCGCCCGGCCTCACCTGGCCCCAGCCTCTGCACCTCAGTGCTAGCGGCTCTCTGGAAGGCACACTGAGCGGTACCCAGCCCAGCCTGACTGCTGCTGCCTAAGGAAGCTCTACGGACGGGCGACCCCAGGAGGTTGCTGGACTGGCAGGAAGCGTGCAGAACCTGCTCTCCACAGCCGGGAGTGGGCTGTGTAAATAGAAGTGGCTCTGGCAGGGCTCAGCTGGGGAACTGCTGTTACTTCCTTCTAACAGCACAATTCCAAGAAAACCGTAATGAGGGTCAGGCTGGCTGCTCATCCCCTGCTGATGTCGTGGGTTCTGACTCAGGCTGTCGCTGAGTAAGAATTGCACTGCCAGGAGCGAGCCGCCGCCCGTCCTGGCTCACCTCACAAGCCCCACCCGCTCTGTGCGTGCGAGTCCGCAGGACTGGGCTGTATCTCACGGGGC
This sequence comes from Dermatemys mawii, assembly GCA_007922305.1. NCBI lineage: Eukaryota > Metazoa > Chordata > Testudines > Dermatemydidae > Dermatemys > Dermatemys mawii. Next base: position 19,279,444 of record ML677358.1, read on the forward strand.
ACCTCAGGAAATGCCCTGGGATCGCTGGCTCACAGGCTGTCGGCGTGAATGCCAGAGCAGTCAACCCTGGCAGGCAAACGCCACACACGGCGTCTCTCCAAGGAGCCTGACTCCCAGGAGGGAGAGCTGGAGTTCTACTGTGGGTAGTTCAGTGACTTCACAGTTACTGCACCCGCCCTTCCACGCCGCTCTCCACGCTCTGGCTCCCTGCCTCTTGTTAAGCTCGGTGCCACTTCAGCGTGTCAGGAGGACTTGCCAATACAAAATCAGCCATGCTGAACCTGAAAGCTCAGATCAGATCGGTGTTACCCTAATCAGACGACACATGCAGATGTGAGGAGACAACAGCAGGCGCTGCTCCTTCTCATTTCCACTTGCAAAGCAATCGTAAAGATCACATCTTTTGCAAATACCAGGTGTCCAAACACACCACTTACACTCTCGCTGTAAATAACTCATTTTCCATGTAAATACGCCAGCGTATAACAAAAACTGTCAGCCGTGTGCAGCGCCTCACAAGAACGGCTTTTGGAACCCGGAACTGCCTGCCGGGCCGGGCCGGGCCGGCTCTGCTCTCAAATCAGCAGCCACGCGGCGCTCTCGAGTCCCAAGGCAGGCTGAGTCCTGGACACTAGCTGGGAGAAGGGTCTGGTTCTTCCACAGCTCATAGGCTAACCCCCGGGGCAAGCAACAGGCATTTCTGCCTCCGGCTGGGAAGGCTGACAGCTCAAAGCTTACCTGGCCTTGGCCTACTGCCAGTGCTAGCACTGCAGAGCTGTGCCCAGGCCCGGGAAGGGAACTGCTCTCGTGCTAGGTGATCTCTCACTGACATCTGACCCACTAGCAGGAGACTCCGTGGGCACCATCCAAACGTTGTAAGGGACGAGCCCAGTGTCCTGGCCATGGTCCCCTCTGCCTCTGCCAGGGGCTGTGAGCACTGGTGTCCTGTGCACAGCGAATGGTGGCTGGGCTGTCTCATGGCTGTCCCATGCTCCGAGGAGTGGCAGGACGAAAGGCCCAAGGGAACAGACTCTGGTTGCTAAGAGCCCATGACAAAGACACACTGTAGACTTCCTGAACTCGTTTGTCACACACCCTCCGGAGCAGCCCTTGAGACCCCCTTTGACTTCCCTCTGTAAATGAACACCTGAAGGGTCTCTTTTCAGAAGCGGGTCCGGAAGCCAGTTGTTGCTGGGACACCTGTCTGGGGGGGCAACACTGGCAGGGGGAGACAGCACTTAGTTCCAGAATGTTCCGAGGTCTCCAGAATGGCCTGGCCCTGGACTAGTTAATTTCATCTTCTAAAAGCCAGGCTCTGAGCTGTTCCCAGGCTCTCTGCTCCGCTCCTCTCGGCTCCACACTGGACTCCGGCTCAATCCAACCCACCAAATCAAACCTCCCCACTCCACCCCCGCCAAGAACATCGGGGACAACTAAGGTTTGCAGCATGGCCCAAGGGGTTCTTCAGAGTCCAGCCTCAGCCCGAGACGACCAAAGTGCAGTTCAGTAAGAGCAGGGAGTCACAGGCTCTTCCTGCAGCACTGGACCCCTTGGCCCTTCCCTCTCACCTCTAGACCAGCAATTGGCTCCTCCCAACAGCTGGCTGACATCCTGCCGCCCACAGATGGGGATTAGCAGCGACCATTTCAGCTGATCCGGGTGCTCGGCAGGAATCAGAGAGGGAGGCTCGGGCCCTGGTGTCAGAGGTGTACGCCCTCCTCTGCTCTTGGGAACCCACTAGCGGTTCCTGGTGGAGCATGAGGATTTCCAGTCAGACAGAGGCCTGGAGCCTGGTCTACCCTTAAACTGAAGTCACTGTAGACCAGCGCTCAACGGGGTGAAAGCCCCCCCGCTTCCCCCGAGTGCTGTAGCTAGGCCGACCTGACCTCCGCTACAGACACAGCTAGGTTGACGGGAGAAAACTTCCACGGACTCTGCTAGAGTTGTTCATGGAGGTGGAGAAAACCCTCTCTCACTGCAGTCTGCATGTGCACTGGGGCACCGGAGCTGCACTCCTATAGCGCCCGCTAGCGTAACCATGGTCTGGAGCTGAACCTTTCGGGGACGCTCTTACCTGCATGGGTGCATCTGTGCTAGCTGAGCGGAGCTCTTCTCTCCCTGGCTCAATGGCTTCCGATGGATTTGGCTGGGTCTCTGAAACAGAAGCCTGGCATCTCAGCGCGGGCTGCAGCCCCGAGAGCCTTCGCTAGCTCCGGGAGCTTAGCCCATTCGCTTGACAGGGTTTCCCCGTTTCTCCCCACTTCTCACAGAACACCACCACTGGATGAGAGGTTACAAGTCACAGCACAGGGTGCAAGGCCGAAGCTGCTGCAGCTTCACAGGAGTGAGACTGAATGGGACCCACAGAGCATGTGCAGGGTGAACTGTGCACCGCGAGAATGGAGCTCTCCGGCCCAGCAGAGAGAGTCCCAAAATTCCCTCCTCTCCTCAGCCTCATCTGCCATCCCATGGTTACAACATCAACAACAGCCACAAACAGCCAGCTGCAAGGAACCTCCCCTCAGGGAATGAGAACTGCTCCTACCCCAGAGTTCAGGGGGAAAGGCCAGAATCAGGACAGCAGTGCAGGACCGACGAGGAGAGACAGTCCTGGAGAACATTTCAATCAAGTTTGCTAATTAACTTAGAGATGAAAATTCCTTTTACCTCAAGCCACCAGCGGTCGATTTAGCAGGTCTAGTGAAGACCCACCAAATGGACAGCAAATCGTGCTCCAGTTGACCTGTGTACTTTACCCCCGACAAGAAGAGTAAGGTAAGTCAACACCCCATGGTGTGGGCCCTGCGGAAACTCAACCTTAACTATGTCAACTCCAGCTGTTATTCACGTAGCTGGAGTGCCTAATGTAGTCGACTTACCGCGGCAGTGTAGACATAGCCCTAGAGGGACCTCCAGAGGTCACCTAACCCACCCTCTGCACAGAGGCAGGACCAAGTAACCCTTGACCAGCCCTGACAGGGGTTTGCCCAACTGGCTCTTCAAAACCTCCAAGGACAGGGATTCCATAGCCTCCTCTGGGAGCCTGTTCCAGAACTGAACTGCCCTGAGATTTTCCAGATATCTAACCTCAATCTTCCTGGCTGAAGCCCATTGCTTCTTGGCCTGCCTTCAGTGACATGGACAACAACTCATCACTGCCCTTTATATCAACCCTTAACCTATTTGAAGATTTACCAGGTCCCTTCTTCTTTTCCAGGACTAAACTTGTCCCCTTTGGTTAACTTTTCCTTTTAGGCTAGAGTTTTAAAACAACTTTTTATCACTTTTGTTGCTCTCCACTGGACTCTTTCCAGTTGATCCACATCTTTCATGAAGGGTGGGCCGAGGGGGACAGTTACCTCCCGTGTCTGACATAGGACACCCCCGAATGATAGTAGTATATTTCACAACTCCAGCACTGTCATGGAGTCACAGGCGTGTGCTCTGGAACCGTTCTGAGGGACGTCAGGCTTTTCACATTGCTGATTCTCCTTCAGTTTGTGACCCACTGTACCCCAGATCCTTTCAGCAGTACTCCCAACTACCCACTTCTTCTGCATTCTGTAGCTGTACATTTGATTTTTTCATCTTAAATGAAGTTCTCTGCACTTGTAGTTTCATCTTATTGATTTCAAACTAATTCTCCAACTTGTCAAAGTTGTTTTGAATTCTACTCTCGTCCTCCAAGGTGCTTGCAACCCCTCCTAGCTTGGTGGCAGCTGCAAATTTTACAGCCATAATCTCCACTCTACTATCCAAGTAATTAATGAAAATACTGAATACTACAGGACCCAGGCCTGGCCTTTGCAGGATTCCCACTAGATGCACCCTCCCAGTTTGGCAGCAAACCATTAATTACGACTCTACATACAGTCTTTCCACCAGCTGGGCACCCACCTTACAGCGATTTCATCAAGCCCACACCTCTCCAGGTTTCGATGAGAATATCACTGCGTTCAAAAGCCTTACTAAAAATCAAGACATATCCCATCTATTGCTTCCCCATATCCACCAATCAATTACCCTGTCAAAGGTTTGCCATGATTTTGTTCTCTACCAATGCACACTGGCTGGTCCTTATAACCTGTTGTTCTCTAGGTGCTCACAAATGGATTGTGTAACATTTCTTCCAGGATCTTTCCAGGTATTGAAGTTAGGTTGACTGGGCTATAATTCCCTGGGTACCCTTTGTTCCCCATCTGCCCATCTCCAGTCCTCTGGGACCTCACCCATCCTCCAGGAGCTGTCAAAGATATTCACTAACAGCTGTGAGATTGCTTCAGCTAGTCCCTTAGTACCCCAGGGTTCAGGCAGATGGATTAGAAAGTTTTTCAGTATGGAAGTTCTGCTTTTAATCAAGAAGCAAACACAGTTTGCACAACCCAGAAAGGAAACAAACCAGCCACATGAATTTCAGCTCTGTGAAAACACAGCTAGGAGAGAAATCTTGGTTTTTCTCAATGAATAAAAACAGAGAGAAAAATGCTGGGCTCCCCTTTTGGAAGAGCAATGGGAGATTTAAAGAGTCCGGGGCAAAGTTCGGAACATTTCAGTACGGCTCTTACCAGGGCAAACAGTGATTTCCTCTTCAGCAGGGCTCTCCGTGGCAACGTCTGGGCTCCTCTTACTGCCAAATGGGGTCAAGGCAGAAATGCTATCAAAGCAAACACACACACACACGTCAAATCAAATCCATCAATGTCACAGCATGCTGCTGGGGCAGACACACACTCGAGGATCTTCGGCTAGTTACTGTTTGACCGCGGACCCAGAGAACTAACAAACATACAGGTTTAAAATGCCATGCAACGCCACATGGCTGAAAGGAACTTCCCTCTCCTAGAAGCCCACGATAAAAGGATCTGGAGGGTCGTTGTGTCATGCGAGAGGAGTAAAAATATTGGCTCAGAACTAAAAGATGTCTTTGATCCTTTCTGTTCTCAGTTCTAGGAGTTCTGCGGGCAGCGGTGCTTCCTTACCTATATCAAGGGACTCGCTGGAGACAAAAGAGGAGGAGGTTTGCTTGACACTGTACTCCTCTTGCTCCCCAGCCATACTGCTAATTCTGCTTTTCATCCCTGCACATGGCCTTCTAACACAGCAGGAACGTGATACTGCTCAACACTCCTCTACAGCAAAGTCCTGCCAGCGTTAGCTCAGTGGCTCTTAAGTGCAGTCCTGACCCATGCCTGGCTCCTCTGTTTGACCTTCCAGCTCCTCCATTTTCTTGCTGGAGTGCCACCTCTTTAGGCAACAGGAAGCCATTGCTGAGTAAGTCTGTTCCTTGTGCTGATCCCCTCAGCCCTCGGCACGGCTCTCTGATTAATCTGAGCAAGGATGCAAGAACACACTGTAAGAGCATGAGTCCCACACCGGCAGACTGAAGATTTCTTTAACTTAACCACATGCCTAGAGAGGCAGGAACAGCCACCATCTATTTATGATAAATAACCAAACTCTGAGAGGAAACCCCCAACGACTTCTCTTTCGAAAGAAACCACCCGGAAGCGTTTGGTATGAGCCCACGCTGAGCCTGGTCTACTGTGTGCAACACCGGGGTCACTTCCAAAAGACTCTCACAAAACAATTTACTGCACCAGTTCTAAATGGGCTGATCAATTGCTTGCTACCTCACCTGTCTCTTAGAACCGAAGGACAGAACCATTTCTTCACATTCCCATCTGCTGCACTCTGCACCAAGCCTGGGGGCACAAACCGCTAATGCCGCTTCTAGTAGCGCCCCACACCCGAGCAGGGTTTCTCCTGCAGTTGCCCCAGCGGCTGGCTAATCAGCATGCCCAGAGCTTGCCCAAGCCAGAGAGCTTGTTTGACGTGCACACAACTAAGATGACTGCAGCCCCGTTTATCTGCGTACCCCGGGGCTGCCTGCTGAAATGAGAAATCACAGCAGGCAGGGTGAAGCTTGATCCAATCGGCTGCACTGTAGCATTCACAGGGCCACATTCTGGCAAGTCAGCTGCCCCCAGGTCAGATTGAACTGAGGATTAAACCTGCTACCTGGAAGCTTCTTATGTTGGAAAGCCAGCATCCAGCCCAGCTGCTCTTACCAGGGTGCTGCCCTGGACCCTGCCCCACCTTCTGAAACAGGCTCTGGGTACCTGAAACATTACACCCTCCCCTCCCCCATCACAACTGGGGTAGGAGTTGCCTCTTCCTTCATGTCCCAAGCACAGGCCTCCTGCTGCTCCGGAGGGAGGGAAGGCTCCACCAGTCAGCCTCTTTCAGGGGATCCTTGTCAGCACCAGCCTCACGCAGCAGGAGATTGAACCTGACAGGACTGGCGGTGGCCTAACAGGGCATATTGCCCTAGCACATGAATCTTACCAGGGTCTGGTGTATTCCTCCCACTCTGCTGCCTGGGAAACTCTGCCTGGCGACAGAGGCCAGCACTGCATCAGTTCACACTTGGAGGTTTTCTTCACTGCCAGGAGGGCTGGACCCTTGCTGCGTTTGTTAAAGAAGCCAGGCCGCGTAGGTCTCCTGGCACCACAGGGCGAGCATCCCACTGGCCTGAGGGGAGCAATCAGGTGGCATTTCCAGCCCTCCCGCTAATCTCAGGGGTTCTGCCCAAGTCCTGCCAGAGAGCAGGCAGGGAACAAGCAGCAGCTTTAGGCCCAAAGCACTTTGAACTACACAAGTAGTTGAAAGTCCCGCAGCTGGGCCTGCTACGCCTGCAAATGTTGAAACCTCCCTAGCAAATTGCTCCCCAAGTCCTCCCCATATGCCGGCCGCTCAGAGCTTATCTAGTCTGCAATAACACCTGCAGACCACGTCCCCTAGCCCTGCAGTGAGAGATGGCAACCAGAAGGCAACTCTCCGAGGTACCGTTCAGAACCCGGTTTCACCCGACAAAGGGGTAGAGGGGACATCAGAGGAGAAGTGTGTTGCCATGGCCCATTCCTGCCACCGCCTGAGGCCTGGACCGGCTCCTTCCATCTGGGGCACACAGAGGGCACTGCCTCTGGCCTGACACATTTTCTTTGCCTTTCCCTCTGTTCTTTCTTCTTCAAAGACAGCTCTGCAAACTTGCCTTGCTGGCAAGCCCATGCAATCCTACTGCCATGTCTCATCCTTCCCGCCCCAGCCCCGTCCGATTGCTCTGTTCCAGCCCGTCAGATTAGACTGCTGCTCTGCAGGGCACGGATCACGTCCTCTGAGCTGCAGCGCAAAGCCCTAGCACACGTCGGGATGAGGGTTCTCCTCTCCCCGCTGTCTCTGAGCTGACTCTGGCCAGCAGCGCCCTCCAACCCCACAGCAACACCTAACAGCAGCAACGCAGCTGTGGCCTGCAGCACTCTCCTGCCTGGGGCACCAGGCTCGGGGGCAGGGATCACTGCTCTCGAAATGACCCCTTCTCCTCACCTCTGCGTAATCTGCATTGGTTCCCCATCTTCAGGCGTGTCCTCTGCAAACAGCGCCTGGGAGGCCTGTAAAGGAAATAATGCCAATCTTAACTAAAACACAGGCCAGCAGCAGCCACTTTCTCACTCTCCAGAGCTGGCAGAGATCTTCCAAGATACCATCCCACCGTTCAGTTACAGAGGGAGCTCTCTGGGCAACCCTCTCAGAGGCCAGAAATCCGCCTGCCCATCGTATCAGGACAGCTGTGTCCCCCACAGGCTGGGATGACACCAGGAGCTTTGGCCTAGAATTTCCCACCACTGCTGTCAGCTCCACCCTGGTTACCACTGTGGGAAGGCACCAGCAGCCGACTCTGAGCAGGGTAGGACCGCACTGACCCGGGTTCCTATCACCACCGCCGGCAGTAAAGTAAAATCTGTGGCAGTGGCAGCGGGAAATTGGACAGAAAAACTGGCGCAGACAAGGCTCAGGGGAGCTGTAAACAAACCGAACCTGGCAGCAGATCACCTGGAGGGTTCGAGCTGCTGCACACCACCGCAGCTGAACGGGAGGGGGGCTATCTTCGGCAGCACGGGAAAGGGGACCAGAAAGCACATTGTAAAAGGAACTGCGCACACTTCTTTTTTTCTGCTTCTTTGTGGCAGACAAAGACCTGCAGGGTTTTGTGCTCTGGGCTTCATAGAAAAGTTTTCAGACTCTCCCCACTTAGAAACATCAGCAAGGTCAAATCTGCTCTTCTCTGGCTTTGCAAGGGGCCTTGGGGGTTCAGAAGACATGCACTGTGAGCTCTGTCCAAGAGTTCATTAGGCACTAGGGTTAAATATGTATTAATAACCCCACCCCCCAAGTTTTAAACAATTGGATTAAAAGTCCCTACTTTCTCTCTCAATTGCTGCAGTTTCCAGTGTCTTTGAATCCCACAATTTCATTAGTTCTCCAGTCACCACAGAGCCTTCCAAGTTAAACAAGACCTGAATTTCCAGTGGACAAGAGGAGGAGAAAAAAATGCTTGTGACACAAAACTCCTGGGTCTTTTGTATCCATCATAAAGAAGCCAAAAAAGGGCACAAGGCCAATTTTCCCCTCTGCAGGTCACCTTTAAGGCTTGTTTAAATATAGCCTGCAAATCCAAGGAAGAAAAAGACAAAGGCTGAGCACTGACTGCATGGCACTTCTCCTTGCTACAGAGAATGCAGACATGACGCTTCTCCTGGGAGCTTTTGGTCTGACCAGACAGAATACAAATATCACAAACCAAGGGAAGTATCTTTCTCTCAATTGGGGTCAATGATCAAATGGGAACAAGAGAGCTGAGGTGTCCATCCCAGAGCAGATACAATTGTACAATCATCTGGGAGTAAGTCATTATGAAAAACGAGGGTTGGGAAAGGCTGACACACCCCTAACAGACAGCAGTAATAAATACTTCATCTGACGGGCAATCTGTTTAAACTTAGCAATGACAGCAAGCTGTCTTCAACACTGCCAGCCGAGCCCTGAAAAGACACACACGGACACCTAGTGTGTGTCAGGCAGACTAACCCTGTGAGCTCCCCAATCCAGGACAGCACCTGTGACCACAGAAACAAACCCCTGGCAAGCAGCACTCACACAGGGCCCCAGGGAGCAGCTCACTCTACGGTCTGCAGTAGAAAGGGCCTAAGAGAGGCGCCCCACCCACAAACCTTCCTGTAATGCACCAGGAGAAGGCTAGGCCATTGGCTTCTGCCTGGCTTCAGAGGGGCAGCCGTGTTAGTCTGTATCCGCAAAAAGAACGAAGAGCTCTTGTGGCACCGTAGAGACTAACCCATTGATTTGGGCATAAGCTTTGGTGGGCTAGAGTCCATTTCATCGGATGCAGAGAGTGGAACATACAGTAGGAAGAGCTATAGATCGATCGATAGATAGACACACAGAGAACGTGAAAAGGCGGGGTTGCCGTACCCACTCTTAAAGAGTGATCAGTGAAGGTGAGCTATGATCAGCAGAAGAGAAGAATCTTTTGCAGTGCTAATCAGGATGGCCCATTCTTAAGGTCACTGCCCCCCAGCCCCTCACGCTTGGCCCGCCCCGCAGCTCTCCCAGCAGCTCTGTGTCCCGAGGGAGAAGCTCTTGGAAGAGCGGACGCTGGGCATGTGGGAGTGCCCTTGTGCTGAGCGCAGCGGCAGGGGGGCCCTCTCCTCTCCTGGGGCTTGGGAAAGGGGCACACACGTTAGAACCCAAAGGCACTGACCTTGGCTGGCGTCTGCTCTGTCGCACAGGTTGGCCCCTAGACAGAAGTCAAGAGCGTTAGCACCCACTGCTCATCCTGTACGTACAACACGGCCGCGCTGGCTCCATTACCTGGCAATAGCTGGTGGTTGGCTCGTCCTCAGAGGTCGAGTTCTTTTCCTCTTCCAGGTTCCGGCCTGGACTCCGCTCGGGCTCCCTGCTCTTTGTGGAGAGAAGCCAGGCAGCAGACTCCGGCTCCTTCCTGCCATCTTGTGTGTCATCGGGAACACCATTTTCCCTGGCTATTCGCTCCCCTTTCCCAGCCTCACTCTGGCGCAGGGGAGAAGAGCAGGGCACAACTGGGTCACCAAACTCCTTCTTCTGCAAGAGCTGCCTCTGCGCCTGCTTCAGGCTCTTCTGGTACACCTCCAGCTGGCACAAGATGACCTGGGTGTACTGGTTTGGGTCCACCCCTTTGGGGCAGAACGGAATACCCCAGTAATAGTGCACTGTGTCTCTGGCATCCTCCTGCTTGCACTTTTCATCAGCCATGCTCAGTGTACAAAGCTCGGGTGCCTTGCCAGGCCCCTCAGTCCGTTCCACATGCTCAGCAGAGCCTTGCCCGCTGTGCCCACGTTGTGGTGCACACTCCAGGCCTCCTGCTCCACACCTCTTCCTTGGAATGCCACCCGGCTCCAAAGCCCTGCTCTTCTGAAGCATTGCCAAGCTGCCAGTAGCGGGCACCCCTGCAGAACTCCCAGTGCCAGCCACAGGTTGCTTGTCTTGTTCCCCACCCATTGCTTTGGAACTGCTGCATGAGCCTGAAAACAATCTCCGAGGCGTCAGTTGCCATGTGCCCGGGGTAATCCGGGCAAAGGTGGGGCTCAGAGAGAACAGGGTCTCCCCAGGGGGGCTGGGTAACGTGTCCCTGGAATGGCTTCTTGCTGGCGAGGAAAGCTTTTCATTTGACTTGGTTAAAGGCTGGCTCTTCCCTGGAGATACAATGATGCTGGAGTGTAGCGAGCTTTCAACTATCTCCTGGCTTAACCTCGTCAGCACTACAAGGGGGCTCTTGGCAACATCCGTCTGTCCATTCCCATCAGCTGCTGTGCTCCGGGAGTGAGAGCTGCATTCCAACCGCGGGGAGTCGGGGCACGGGGGCACCGCTCCATGGAGCTCAGCCGGGTGGCTCTGTCCTGGCACGCACGTTGCCTGTTCAGGAGGTGGTGCAGAGGTCTCAGCAGGGGAATCCAAAGGCTGGTAGCTCTGAAAAACAAAAGATTTGCTTTATTCCAAAAAGAAACACCAAGGATACTGGCCATGCTCTGCCGTCACCCAGAGCACAGACTGCAGGATACCCGCAGGTACTGCACAGCACCTCTAGGAACAACTGAGGTTAGTCCCCACTTGCCTCACAGTTCACCCATACTGCTACAGTCCTCCCATCAGTCCACACGAAACAGCCCCTGGACAGACTCCTTTCCTGCATGGAGAAAGGGAGCATGTGAAGCAACATGTCTGTAAGCCTCTGCACAAGGCACACTTACATTAAGGCTCTCGGCGATGGCCTTCCTCACTAGTTCCTCTTCTTCCTCTTCCTGGCAGTTCACTTGTCTGGCTTCCTGCTCACTCATTTTCAGAGCCAGTGCAAACTGCTCATCTTCAGTCATCTCTAAACAAAGAAGACAGGATGACACCACCTGGGGGTATAAAGCTAGACGCTTGTGTATATGGGACATTCAGGAAAACTGATCCGAATGAACTAAAGGAGTGAATTGGAAGTGGATTAGTTAACCACAATAGCCACTGTGTGGATGCTGTTAATTCAGAATTAAAGTGGCCTTAATTCGGTATCTTCATTCACTACAGAAGTTAAACAAACTAAATTAACCCACTTCAATTTTGAATTGCAGTGGGGGGGGGGGTTTCAAACAAGGGGTTAATGTGGTTTAACTAATCCCCTTCAAATACACACCTTAATTAATTCAGATTAACATTCCTGGATGTCCCGACATAGACTAACCCATGTGAACACCAGGCACGTATGAGGCACATGGAGGAAGGTGCCTAGGGACTCTCACATTCCTAGACCAGAGCTGTTAAATCTCAGTTTGCCTTGAGAGGCATTTTTTATATGGGCACAGACAGTACTAAATGCAGAATAATACACTTGTGCAATGCTGAATCACTGACCCAAAGTCCGGACATTCAGTTAAGGTTTCCATAGCAATCTTAGCTCTGACTTCTTTGGTGGATTCACTACAGATGGACTTTTCATCCCATCAGTGTGCACCAGAGGTAGCATTTGGCATTGCTGCAGACAGTCCGTGCACCTAAGGCCACAGGAAGAAGCTAGACTTTGATCCCAGAGCTCTACACGACTGAACGTATGGATAAGGTTCGGTCTCCCCGGCATGGCAGAGAAGCAGTTCCTATGTACTATACTTTATTACTGGCCTGACCCTGTGGTGTGGGGTATCCTGGGAGGCCCTAGTGAAGAGCAGGACAAAGGTGCTCACCCCATGAAGCAGGTGCAAGCAGTACCCAGAAAGAGCTGCCACGTGCACACGACCCCTTGCCCTGTCCCCATCACTGCTCGGCTGGATCACTCGGCCAGGTCGGACACATTCAGAACTGCGAGCTCAGCAGCACGTTTCTTCCCAAAAGGATTCTTCAGTCACGGCCACCCAAAAGCAAGGCTGCCTTCTTCAAACAAGGCAGTTCCTTGGGACAAGACCTATTTATTTAGATTCTGACCCTACTCTTCACCGTGCTTAAAATACACAACACCTGCAGAATGGAGAATGTGCAAAAGCAACTCAGCAGCTCTCTTCAGAGCCGAAAAATACATCGTCACCTTCAGCACTCAAACACAACTGGCAGATGTCCTTCAACCCCTGATAGGCGTGTGCACACCTGCACCCTGGGGGCCTGAGGCCCTCTTAGCCAAAAAAGACACTTTCTGAAAGCTGAGACGCAACTAACTACTGGGGTTTTGAAGAGCCTCAACTATAGCATCTCAAACACAGCCCACTTTACAGGAAAAATGTCCCCCAGCGAAGCCACGCCCAGGGATTGCTGGCCTCTGCTTTCTAAACCATCCGTTTCCTCCCAGCTGCAAGTGGAATCCAGCAGCACTGTTCACTGGAGAAAATGGAGGAGCGTATTGGCTTTTGTAATGACAGCCCCGGGACACCGCATTTTGGTGACGTTCTCTCCTTCACTCCACTGAAGTGAAATTGGACCATTCTTTCAACTGCTCTGACTACAATGCTGCGTTCACTTCTGTGCCATCTCAGTGCAGGGTATTGTTTGGCTCTGTATGTTTCTTTACAAATTAATCAAGAAAAAAGAAAGAGAAAGAGGGTGAAGTGAAGGCAGACAGCAGTGCACTCAGCACCAGGGGAATCTTTGTCCTTGGACAAAGTCATGCTGTAATTTGCCAGCTACAAGGGAATTTTCTCATCGGCGTACACACTCCACAATTCTCCACAGACCAGAGAAGGGTCCTGTCACCAAACACAGCAATACTCTGCACTCAGCACCTTTCTTCTTCAAACCCCACACCCTGTAAGGCAGGCGAGACTATGACCTGACCCTGCAAACCTTTACACATGCATAGAAATAACCCCCACGGCAGCCACTGGGGTTCCCCATGTGCTTAAAGTTACCTGGGTGCACAGTATTTGCAGAATGTGGCTATGGACATACAGGCACTTCAGTACATGCACCAATCTCTCAGTATGGTCCTGTTGTTCCTCTCTCGTCAGTTTCACCCAAGTGGCTGTGGAGCAGCTAGAAAAGCTCTGCCTCTGGCAATCCAAAATGTCCTTGTTTCCCTCCCGGATGTGAGGTGATCTGAGGAGTGGGGAAGTCCCAGGCCTACTTCCACCTGGAAACACCAACTGCTGGGAGAGTGGATGGAGCTGCTCAGGTCCGGTAAAATCCAGCGGGTCTGAGCTGTCTGTACACTGTCTGCTCTGCGAGACCCAGAACCGTACAACGGATCCTATCTAAGCACTGCAGGCAGACACTCACAATGTGCGTGCGCTTGATGCTGATTATACTGGTCATAACTGATGGTGATTAGAAATTCTAAGTATTGTGTTAGCCTCCTACTGATGTGTGCAAACAGACTACTTCCAAACTCTGAGGCACGAAAATAGATGCTGTGCTTTAGGAGGCAAGATGCGTCTCAAGGGTGTCCCAAATGAGCTGGCAGATTCTCAGGGTTTCAGAGAAATAAGGGGCACGTGTGAGCCCACCCTGAATCTGCCGACAGGAATGCTTTTGCTCTGTATTTTGTAAGGAGTAATAGTTCCATTATTCCAAAGCTGAGCTTCCTACATACCACACACCAAGGGACACTGACAACTTTCCTGGGGACAAGGCATGAAATCCAACAGCCCATACTCCCTGGGACCAAGCCCAGCCAGGGTAGAGAGAGAGACACACACAGACAGATTATTTTTAAGACATCACAGCCCTAAACAAATTAAAACGTCTCAGTCTTTTAAAATGCTAATATGGCAATTTACTATGTAATTTATGTTTCCTTTTAACATTTCCAAAGTGAATTAGATGCCAACCCCACTAATTCTAGTTCTAACACTTACTAATGCGAGATTAACTCAAAATGGAAATGCGGGATCCCACGATTTCCACATATCCAGAGTGCAATCACAGTAAAGATATTCCAAGGTGCTTTAAAGCACCAGCTTCAGACAAAAAAGCCAGAGGGCAATTTCTCTGAGGTTTGCTCTTCCCATTTATCTTCTCTGAATCAAACATCACAAATCTACTGTGTTTATGGCTTCGGTTAAAATGAGGAACATGGCAACAAAGCGAAACCAGGAGGCTACGTTTCACAAACCAGAGTCTTGAGAGAGTGGAGACTTCCCAGCACAGGAAATGGGTTGGGGAGGAAGCTCCCACTCTGTCCCTAGACAGATGCCTTTACAGAACCAATTTGCCATGCAATTCAAGGAACATGTTTAAATACACAGAGAAAAAAGATGTTTACTGCAAAGCTTAATTTGCCTAAAAATAAACATCAAAAACCTCATTCTAGTTTATAATAAATAAAAGAGCAGCCCTGAAAGTGTCTAATTAATTCTTGTTAGCTGACCCCTCTCTTTCCGCGAATACAAGACTGGCATCCAAACCCTAGGTCCGGACGTAGGAGCCCACACCAGGCGTGATGCCTGCAGCAGGCCCATCTGAGCAGCTGGCTGTGTGGAGAGCTGACAGGACAGGACACCTATCACCTGCACACACACCAGCTGTGGAGCGGCAGAGGAGTCACCCCAGCCAAGACTCAGGACAGGCGACACCTCTGTGGCAGCTGGGCCACCCCACACTAAGGAATGGCCAATAGATCCGCCAAATGGCAGATCAACCTGCCCTCCCCCAGCTCCATATCCAGCGGGACAGCAAGGCACAGAGCTGGACTCACAGTGCGCATTAGCGCTCTCCCCTTGTGCAGGTTCCCCATTCCAGCTGCTTCACCGAGGGACTTGGCCTTCTGCCTCCACAGACAAGGGGGCAGGATTTGGCCCATTTGGCTCAGATTCTCGGTGTACAGAAATCCAGCAGAACTGCAAAGGTCCCAACCCGTTACAGAGCGGCTGGGGAGCCAGAAGTGTGGGTCCTTCTCGTTCACAAGGAGCCACACGTACGAGGGACACGGTCTAGGATTCAGTCACATTTTAACACAATTCCTACAGCCGTTTCAGGAACTCTCCTCCCCCCGCCCTATTCTGTTCACTCCTTTGTCTGCCTGCCCTGGGGCAGGTGCCAGGCCGTGCCAGGCGATGGCACTGGGCAAACGGTAAGCGCAGTTCACTGAAGTCAGCGTTCCCAGCAGTGTCAGAGAGCACTGCTCACCGCACCTGCTGCAGCTGTTGCACTAAAACAGGGGTCGGCGACCTTTTGGAAGTGGTGTGCTAAGTCATCATTTTGGCATTCTAATTTAAGGTTTCGCGTGGTGCCATTAATACATGTGAACATTTTTAGAAGGTCTCTCTCTCTGTCCATAATACAGAACTAAACTAGTGTTGGATGTAAAGTTAATAAGGTTTTTAAAATGTTTAAGAAGGTTCATTTAAAATTACATTAAAATGCAGAGCCCCCCGGACCAGTGGTCAGGACCCGGGCAGGGTGAGTGCCACTGAAAATCAGCTCGCCTGCCCCCTTCGACACCCGTGCCATAGACCATTCCACTCCTTGTACTGTTTTGAACTGGAGATGTTATGTGGAGCGCTGCCTTCCAGAGCCCTGAGTCTGCAAAGACACAACCCCAAGAAGTGGCTTTAGTGCGGACGCAGCCTGACCCCGCTGCTGCTGGATACAGTTATTTCCTTGACAGCTCCACACCGAACTGCACTTGCTCACACACACACCTAGGAAGTGCACTAGTGTGTGCACACTCATCCTGGGGAACACACAAGCAACAGTCTATTCAAGAAGGGTGAAATTCACCATTGTGCAGGCGGGTCAGCCTGAAATCCCATGCATCCTTTACCTCACCGCCCCCACCCCCAAAAATACTGCTGCGGTTCAGTTGCCCCCTACCCAGCTCACTTGAGACCTACGTGCAATTTTTCGTTTAGCAGCAAACTTCACTCTGTCCAGCTGCTGCTTGGTTCTTTTCTTCTGTAATCCATTCTCCTCCTTTGACTCCTGCTGCAAAGGAAAAAACAAAATACATCAAGGACACAGGTAGTGGTGCCCTTTCCCTTTCCCAAGACGTGCAGACGAAACCACTGGCTCTAAGGAACCATCCTCCAGCTGTGTGACATTTGAATTTCAAACGCTAATTGTAACCAGTAAAACAGCAACCAAAGAGATGGCCTGACCTGCAGACAGAGATAACGGACTTCACGCCAGTCACTGCAATGCAGTGCACCTGCTCTACCTGTCTGGCCTTGGCAAAACCTTGACAGTCAGAAGCAAATTGCTGACATCCAGCAGGCTGGCAAGTGAGGCCCAGCTGCCAGCGTTCTGCCCGGGACAGCTTGAAGTGCCCCAGGAGGCAGGGCTTTTGGCCTCCAACCCCTCCCAGTCAGCACAGCCAGCCTGCTTGGCCCTAATTCCGTCCTCGTACGTTAGACCTCCACGGGTTCCACTCAGCCATGCCTTTCCGATGGTCACGGCCTTCAAACATTGGTGGTCTTGGGGCTTCCTGCAACAGGCCTAGATCCATCCATGTTCAAGGTGTGTCAAAGCACCTGCACTACTTCAAGCTCATTGACTCAATGGGACTATTCACATGTTTAAAATGGCATGTGCGCTTGTGACAAGCAGGGAGGGTGGATGTGATCTCAAGAGTTTCTCTGGAGAGGGAAAGCTGTTCTGAAGGGAGATACCCGGAGCTGTAACATGAGATGAGAAGGGGGAGGGGAGATGACACCTAGAGCCCGGGGAAGTGAACAAAGGAAGGGGAAGACGGCTGCAGGGTTTGGAGGGGAGTAGAAGCTGGCTGGGGAAGGAGGGAGCCCGGATTCGGGGTCTTATCTCCCTGCCCCCCAGAAGGGCCTGACTAAGGGATCCTGTTTGTACTGACAAGCTCTGAGTTGGATTGTGTTCCTGTCATCTCAAATAAACCTTCTGATCTACTGGCTGGCTAAGAATCACTGTGAATTCCAGGAAGTAGGGGGGTGGGAACTGGACTCCCCCACCCCCTGTGACAGCGCTTACATACATTGCCCTATTAGGCCTTAATCAAGCCACAAACGTTTCCACGTAAATCAGTCAGTTGCTAAAGATCCCTGTTTATTTTCAGTGCTTGCTACTGAATTCCTTCCAGTCTGCATCATTTAGTAAATCAGGGCCCAGCAACGAACACAGTTCTCCAGGGAGAGGCCCCAGTGTTGTCCGGAGAGGGACTAACATCTCCCTGCACCCTGACACCAGGCCTCCTACTTTGCAGCCCCCAAAAGGCATTTAGTATCAGCCACGTTTGGAATTTGCTGTCTGCTCTCACCCTCCATGTCGTCCGCTATTCCTGTCCCAGACTGCTCCTTCCCACGTGGTGTGCACACTTCAGGTTATTTTACTCTGGATGGATACGCTGAATCCTTCCAAACTGAATTGACATTTTGCTGTTTCCTGCCCATAGTTCTTATCCTGCGAGGTCTCTCTGGATTGTGTCTCTGTACTGATGTGCGTTGGGAACTCCTCCCAATTTAGTATCATGAGTGGATTTTTTGGCGTCCTAACACCAGCCCCTGTGGCCTCTGCTACACACCTCCTCAGAACTAGGTTCATGGCTATTTATCATTACCCTTTGCTGATACTCTTGTAGCAGGTTTTCAGTCCAGGAACGTCCCTCCCCAAACTAAGCTTAACTATTTATCCAAGTAAGATTTTGCAAGACATGGTATTAAGTGATTTCCTGAAACTCTCATACGTTAACCCCCTGCAGAGCCTTCCCCACGGATTGCGGAACTGGATCAAAAAGAGCAAGCATGCAATATCTCAACACTCCCACTACCACCAGAGGGTTAGTTCCTGTCCCTTCTCCAATCACACCCAGGCTGGAGTTTGCTCTCAATATCATTTCTAAGATCTGCCCCTTTTGCTCTGTCCCCAAAGCCAAAACTTTGTTTCACACCATGATTTGCTCTGGCTGATGTTAGGGGTAGCTCCCCATCTACCCCTCCTCAGCCTACCCAAGGTTCAGCAGTTCAAATAATATTCCACTCCCAGTCCTCTGCCCATGTCACCCTCTCCTCAACCTCCTTGGGCCCCTTCACTGGCTCTCTATGTCCTTCCACCTGGCTCTACTCACACTGACTCTCCCTCATCCTATGCTGTTTGCCATAGCCCATCACCACTGAGGTGACGTGTTCCTGCAATCGCCTGGGAGAGCAGCCCTGGGCTAACATTCGGACAGGCCCCGTGCAGAGGAGCAGGGGGTGAAGTCCATAAAGCCATGTGGCAATCTGGCCTTTCCTTTGTAGGTGAGACACACCCTGATGGACGCTCTCCTTTTGCCCCCCATACCTACTTTAACGGCCTGCCAGTTCCACACCTAAGAGGGTCTATCCCCTTCCTGTCTAATCCAGGCAGGCTCTGTCAATCCTCAGCCCACCTCGCAATGCACTGCTGCACCAGCACTGGGCTGCGTCAGCTTTCTCCTCCCTTCTTGCAATCGCCAAAACGATCTCGCAACACCCCCGTCTTCCGTGCTCATCCCAGATCCCCGACGTTCCTGTGCATGGAACAAACACCCGAAAACCTGCTCCAGGGAAATATACCCAGCTCCCCTGCTGGGCCATCAGAATCCCTTGCTGTGTCTCGTGTCTGATACGCTCAGCGCCTCTATTCTACCAACGGTCTAGACATTTCACAATGTCAGGAGGAAAATTATACGCAGAGGAATGTTTAATTTCCACTGTACAGCTACCGTGCGAAGAACTGCTGGAGGGAATCCAGCTAAGCCTGATGGGCCCAAACACACAGAGTACCTCAGCTTCAGAAAGTCTTAAATCTTCCTTATGTACCGAACCAGAGAACCAGCACGCACCATTGGATTCGGTTTCCTTCTGCTGGTGGGAGGCTGCACCTCCAGGGGCAGAGGAAGGACTCTGCATGCAGCAACCACAGCCTGGAGATCCCTGCAGCGGATAGAGAGGCCTGCTCTAGGCTGGCTTTTAACAATGATCATCTGCCAACAAGGACAGTACAACTCAAGGGGCCACTCAACCAAATGGTTCGTTAATAAGATCACAAGTCCAAAAATCCCTTAATCAAGGAAATCTCTGCCAGCTGCAGCCAATGCTTTTTGTTACAAGGTCACCTCTCCTGCTCGGAGTACGAGGGGAAACTAAGAGCTCTGGCGAATGTGATGTGCCCAGTGCACACTTCTGCTCTCAGTGACAGCCTGGGATAAAGCCTCTTCTCCAGGGAATCCAAACTTCCTCCTCCTTGTAGGCATTGGTGCTGGAACTAGAGGGACTGGGGGGCTGCTGTCCCCCCGGCTTGAAGTGGCTTGAATTCCAGGAGGATTTACAGTTTGGTTCCATGGCTCTCAGCCCCACTATACAAATAGTTCCAGCCCCCCTGCTTGTAGGAATCTGCTCTGTAATTTCTGGTCAGGAGCAATTTCACTATAAGCATTGTTCAAAAAGTGAGACCGCGGCTGGCTTCCAAAGCTCGCTGCGTGTTTAACATCTGTTTTTCTGGATAGGCTCCAACAGGCAGCAGAAAAATAAACCACCTTTCTCAACCCCTTTGCACAGACTCAGAGGAGCTAATCCAGCCACTATGCAGATAGGTGCAGCTCCACCTGCCTCTGAAGAGTCCGCTTGTTTGACTCCCTGGCCTGTCCTCTGGACACAGCAAGTGCCCTCACGCTTGCTTCAAGATCTTCATGAAAAGAAATGGTCACTGGAAGCCAGAAGGGAAAGGGCAGGCCAAGAGCATGGCACCACAGCGCTACCAAGCACGCAACAAGAGCGCACAGCACAACACAACACACATATACCAATGAGGCTCATGTAATGGTTAAAAGTCAATTCGATGTTGGAAGTACCAGCCTGGCATTAGCCAAGGCCGCTGTGGAAATCAAAGTCACACTCTGCTCTATCAGTCTCAGACTTCAGTTCCGATGCCGCTGCCACTCTGCTCCCACTCTCAGCTCATCAGCACAGACCTGCTGAAAGCAGACGCTTGAACAACAAGATGAACCTGGGCTTGTGCCAGACCTGCAGCTTCCGACAGGTGAGAGCGAGCCCTGTGCTGTCCCTGGCACCAGATCCAGCTCACTTATTGCCAGTGATGACAAGTTCCAGAGCCAAGGGTCCTCCTCGAGAATGCCCTTCTCCTCCTCCCGTTCCACCCTGGGGACCTCAGGCCTCAACTTCCCTGTTGGCACAGCAAGGCCTTGCCCACTGGAGAGATGGACCAGGCCCTTGGAATGGATCTGGATGTGGACAGGGAGCCAGCAGACCATGGAACACTATGGGAATGTGCTCTCTTGGCTCCGCCTGACCCACAATGTTGGCCACTACTTGATGAACTCCCTGAAGCTACTGCATGGCCTTCACAGTTAACCCCAGGTACAGAGCCCTGCAGAAGCCCACTGCGGAAGTATCAAAAAGTCATCTCTCACCGTGGCTAGCCCTGCATCCAAGAAGAAAGCACAAGACCACCCCCTAACTCTAGATGAACTACATGCTACCTTGACTACCAGAGGGTAAGTTACAGAAGCCAGGCATTTATTAGAGGTTGGGCTTCTTGCTCCTGACAGTTCCTCAGACCATTTCCCTCCTTCTACCAACATCATCTTGGTCAATGGATCGGAATAAACCTGCTTCTATTTCTCCAGATACCAGGTGCCTTCAAAGGAGGGACACTGGAGCAACAGTGGTGTTTGTGCCAGATGAGAAGGAGATGTGGAGCTGGGTACCATCAGAATAGAGCTGACACTGCAACCCATAGCATCTTGCAACCTCTCCCAGGGGTCTGATGTAGATGCTGAGTCTCTGTGAGACTTCACACGAGCTCTGTGAATAGAAGCAGCTACCCATTACAGCCCTGTGGGCTCTGTCCAGGATGACTGAGTGAAATCACTTTCAAGTGTCTCCATCCTCCCTCCTGGTCTCACAGGCAGACCAGCAGCACTTTACAATCCCTGTATAAAGGCTGCTGACCGATTACTAGTATTAGCATAGCTATCTGGGCTCCGCCTATAGCTTATCGGCTTGGCTGGGATGGCAGCCATACTACAGCTTGGTCTCACCTCCAGCTGACAAGGGTCTATCAGTGGAACTCAGCAACAAACCAAATTGTACAGCATCTTTCTTCCCAGGAGACAGAGCGGGAACTGGCGAGGATGCTAGTGTCAGCTGGTTTCTCAGGCGCTGGCTGAAATATTGCCGAGCTGAGGGTGGGTAGAAGATTGTCCCTGTGAGGAAGCACTACCAATCTCTGTCATCAGAGATTGGGCCTGGTGTTTCCCAGAGCCATTTCCCAATCAAAAAGGATCAGAACCATTTTGTATGTCATGACGCAGACTTCCCACCGCATTTCCAATTTGTGCAGGGAACGCTGCATGGTCATCGCTTCCTGTGTCCACAATGTTGGGAAAAGAGCTTCAGATCTGCTTGACTCTTTCCACGGAGGACAAGAGTTCCTTGACTCCAGGATAAGACCCAGGCAGGCAGAGTGGATTACACAACCCCATATCCAGAAGAGTTCCTGCTGATGAGACTTTGAAGATGCCACTGAAAAACCCTGAGCAAATAGAGGAAACTTGGCGAATTAGCACTGATGAGCTTGGCAATACAGCCTGCCTGAGAATCTCCTGAGTCTCCGTTCAACAGAGATCATCAATAGTAAGAAGCCAGAGGCTTTCCAGGTGATTCTGCTACAGGATCTGCTGGTCTAGGAAGAGAATTGGGGACTACAGATATCTGCCAGGAGAATGCCATTGAATCTATGCTGTCCAAGACTCTCCTTGTATTCTTTGAATCCTGAACCATGTCCTAACAACTGCAAGATGAACAGAGAATTTATTGTTCTCTAAAATTGCTCTCTATCTGGAGTATTACACACCTCTTACAGGCAGGTAACAAGGTCTTGCTGGACTAAAATCAACAGCTACAGGGCTCAGGACTAAAATTTAACTTGATGTACACTGCAAGGCTGAGGGGACGTTACAGAAGTCAGGCACTTTTTAGTCAGAACCCATAGGAAGCAGAGATCCTTCCCAGGAGAGAAAAGTGGAGGGCACTGCTATGATTGCAGATCTAGAAGCCAAGGATTTAGAGGTAGAGACAGACCAGACTGAATAAACCCACTTAACCAACTGACTGTGAACTGCTGTCACTTAAACAGAACCTAGCTGGCTCATTCATGGCCTCTCTGGGCATCCCTTTCTGTAATATAGCCAGTTATGCCACCAGAATTTATTAAAAACATAAAAACGGCCATATTGGTTCAGCTCAATGGCCCATCTGACGTGATCAGTCCCCTCCAGACTACTCTAGGCAATGCGGTTACCTCGGACGCTTAGCCTTAGTGGTTAAGGATGAGAGTGGATTACACTCAAGCCTCCATGATCTGACACTAGCTGTACTTTGAACAGCTACTTGCATATAACAGAACCACATTTCTGTGATTTAAACGGCGATCAAATAAAACGTTTGAAAAAGATTTGCAAGGCACCTGAGGAAAAATGATTTCAATTCGATTTCAGATTCTGTTTGGAGAAGTTTCGGTTATCAAATCTCAGAGACATGACTCAGCACCAGCCAATCAGGCGCTCATTTCTGAGCCAAATGGGACATGATTAATCTGAAATACATCTGAAAAAGAAACAGAGCAGAACACTAAGGGAAAAGGGCAGCAGGCTGCCCCAAGATGCATAGTAGCTACCGCTTAGGTCAGCCTCTTGGCAGGAACACACTGGTAGATAAGCATGCCCCAGGCAGGATTTTGGGTTCCGCTTTTTTTAACTACTGACCTCTCCGTCGCTGTCAGATATAACAATAAAGGCATCCACAAAACTACGCTTCTTTTTGGCATCGACCAGGCCCCTCGGCTCTTCCTCCTCCCCGACTGGGCCCTTAAAGTCAGGGCTTTCTGTGTGCTTCTTCTTCCTCGGCATCCTGCACTCTGAAAAAAAGAAAGAGGTTGAAAGCAGCCATTTGTTTCCGTCTGGTTTAGGTTTCCCTTAACAGCCATCAAGTTTTACTATTTTAAGCAAAATACTCCAGGAATGAGATCTTATTGCAAAGCATGGTGGATTTCATGCTGTTGGGACCACGTGCATAAGTCCCTACTCATCACGTTAGGAATACTTTACACAGCTGATTTGCTCAGAAGGGGCTTCGAGGAGCAGCAGCACACATAAGACCTGCCTTCCATTCTTGTTCTCCAAAGCGAAGAGTAATTCCCACTCAACTCCTCTTGTTAACGCTCATCTGCAAATGTGTCCAATTATTAATTTTATAGCAGGAAATCGCCAGCCCTCCATCAAAGACCCCTGCCTTCCCCTCTTAGCACCACCCTTCACTACCACTGATGCAGAACAAACTAAGGTGTTGTGGTGAATCATGCTGACAACCTGGTGGCCTTGGCACTCCAGATCAGGAAACCACAGCAGCAAAACCAGTTGTCAGCTTTCATAGTCAATTAGAGGTGGGGCAAAAGCCATAGGCTTCCAGTAATGTAGTTATGCTCACAGAACAGGAGCTCCAAGAAATGCTGCACAAGCTCTGCAAGGTAGAAGAGTGGGAAAGAGATCGAAAGCAAGAAGTCATGTACAATACACATCACATGACCTGCACGTTCAACTGTCCTCTGCTGAAATACTCTCCCTAAAGGGTCATCCCAATCCTCAGTATAAACAAGGGCACTCAAGATGCCAGGAGAGCAGAGCATTATCACCGCAACCTTGTGAGGATTACGTGGCGTGCCAGTGAGGGCAGGTGCAAGTGCTATTCTGGGGGAATTCTGCGCCAAAAAGTTCAAAATTCTGCGCAAAATATTTGAAAATTCTGCAAAATTCTGTATATTTTATTTGTCAAAACAACATAACAATCACACCAGTTTCAATTATTTTGGTAATTTATTTCAAAATACCTGTCAGTATGTCTGTCTGTAACTATACAGACAAAAAAAAAGATTCAGGAATTTTTTTTGACTGATAGATTTCTTACTAGACATATTAATACAATAACTTTGTAGTTTAAATGAACTAGTCAACACAGAAACATATTTTCTGCACCCCTCAGAAGCAGTGCAAAAGGCTGGGGGGAGTCAGGGTAATGGAGGAGCAGAGGAAGACGGAAGGAGCCTGGAAGCGACCTTGAAAGCATACAGGGTGTGGATGGGAGAAGTATGGAACAGTTTCTGGGTGGAGGAAGCAATTGTTAGGGGGTTGGGGACTTCCCCATGCACACCCTATTTGATCCCAAACACCTCCACTCATTCAGGCATATCTGCCCTGTCCCCGGGTGGCTCTGGTACTTCCCTCCTATTCAGCCCCTGGCTCATTGCTGTCACTCCACTAGTTCCTGACCCTGCGCCCCAATCTGTCCCCACCCCCAATCCTTCTGAATCCAAGTCTGTGACCTCCCCAGCAACCCCTTGTGCCTCACACTGCCTCCCAACCCGCTCCATGGTCAGGCTATTGTAATAAACGCAGTCAGCTGTTCTGGTACCACAGCGGCCTCTGGTGGGAAAAAGGTGGAACTGCAGCACTTCTTGGGCAGAATGTATTTTCTGCAGGAAAAAAAAATAATTCTGCACCGGACATTAATTCTGCACATGTATAGTGAAGCAAAATTCCCCCAGAAGTAAGTGGAAGAAAAGCTAGTGCATCAGTAAGTCGCTTTTTTCCTTGTTCATTTACACACTGCAGGGGAGAGCTGCACAAAAACATTGGCTGCTCTGATCAGTAAAAGCACAGCCAAGAAGACTCAAGAGACACTGTGGCCAAATGAGAGCAACAAGATGGCGAAGGAGTTAAACCCCCATTTTCTTTCTCCATTCCCAAAAGCTGATTTAGCATTTCAGTTGAACAAGCTGTGATGGAGTGGGAATGTTCTTAATGGTTCCTCTGAATATTGTGTGGGAATGGGCGACTCCCCTTTCTGGGTGGCTGTAACCTGAGCCCAGGTGGGAGAGGGAGGAGGTGACACCTTCTGCTCAAGAGACAAAGGAAAAGTAGAGGAGGGGCTAGAGGGGGTTTTCAGTCTGGATCTGGCTGGGAACAGACGGAAAGCTCCAGGCAGGCTGCCTGGATCTTTGGTCCCCAAAATGGATCCAGCGGAGAGGCCGCATTCGCTGTACCTACAAGCTCTGTTTTAGATCATGCTCCTTTCATCTAATAAACCTCTGTTTTACTGGCTGGCTGAGAGTCACGTCTGACTATGGAATTGGGATGCAGGACCCACGGGCTTCTCCAGGACCCCGCCTGGGCGGACTTGCTGTGGGAAGTGCACGGAGGGGCAGAAGATGCTGAATGCGCCGAGGTCAGACGCAGGAAGGGGGAAGCCATAAGATGTGAAGCTCCTCGCCCTGGAGACAGGCTGTTCACAGAGTGGAAGCTTCTCCCCAGAGTCCTGACTGGCTTCGTAGGGAGCAGTTCCAGAGCATCGCCTGGGGACTCCGAGACACAAGCTAACTGCTGACAGCAATATTCTCCACTTCTCCCGAGAGTGTCACAAAGCTGTTTAAAGCGGTAGACATGGTATATGTTGACTTTAGTAAGGCTTTTGATACTGTCTTGCATGACCTTCTCATAAACAAACTAGGGAAACGCAACCTAGATGGAGCTACTATAAGGCTGGTGCAAAACTGGTTTGAAAACCATTTCCAGAGAGCAGTTATCAGTGGTTCACAGTGATAATGGGTGGGGTCCTGCAGGAATCAGTTCTGGATTCTGTTCTGTTCAATATCTTCTTCAGTGAGTTAGATAATGGCATAGCAAGCACACTTATAAAGTTTCCAGACAGTACCAAGCTGGGAGGGGTTGCAAGTGCTTTGGAGGATAGGATTAAAATTCAGAATGATTTGGACAAACTGGAGAAATGGTCTGAAGTAAATAGGATGAAATTCAATAAGGACAAATGCAAAGTAGTCCACTTAGGAAGGAACAATCAGTTGTACACACAAAAGATGGGAAATGTCTGCATAGGAAGGAGTACTGCAGAAAGGGATCTGGGGTCACAGTGGATCACAAGCTAAATATGAGTTAACAGTGTAACACTGTTGCAAAAAAAGCGAACATCATTCTGGGATGTATTAGAAGGAGTGTTGTAAGCAAGAGACGAGAAGGAATTCTTCTGCTCTACTCCGTGCTGATTAGGCCCCAACTGGAGTACAGGCAAGTCGCATCTTATGCACATTTAACATGCGTGATTTCAGCTTTACGCGGTCGGCAAAAGAAAAAAAGAGAGAAAAATAATAATTTAAAAACTGTATCTGCAGGGCAGGCGATTCCACGCATTAAACTCAATGAGTTTTTGTCTATACGCATTTTCCGCTTTACGCACTGATCATGGAACGTAACCCCCGTGTAAGATGTGACTCGCCTGTACTGTGTCCAGTTCTGGCCGCCATATTTGAGGAAGGATGTAGACAAATTGGAGAAAGTCCAGAGAAGAGCAACACAAATGATGAAAGGTCTAGAAAACATGATCTTCGAGGGAAGACTGAAAACACTGGGTTTATTTAGTCTGGAGAAGATAAGACTGAGAGGGGACACGATAACAGTTTTCAAGCACGTAATGGTTATTACAAGGAGGAGTGTAGTGAGGTGGCTGTCCTACTCCCATGAGAGATAGGGCCAGGGGAGGCCAGAGCAGCTGCACATACGGGCAGCCAATCAGATGAGGGCTTATTGGGAGCCAATCAGGGCCAGTGTTAGAGCCACCCAACCAGGGCTAGGCTAGGCCCTATAAAAAGGCTGCTCAGAAGAATAGCAGGCAGTCTGTCCCAGACCTTCAGAGGGGAAGGTCTGTTTCCTGTGGAGGAGACCAGCACCCTGGACAGAGCAGTGCTGGGCAGGCTGGGGGGAGCAGAGGTGAGCTTCAGCCTGACTCCTGCCAGGCTGCGGGGCCTGACAGAAAGGGCCTAGAGGGGGCGAAGAGCCAGAGGGGGCGAAGAGCCAGAGGGGAAGTACAGGACAGGAAGGCAGGGGAGAGAAGGAGGGCAGAGAAGCTGCTCTCAAAGGGTCCCTGGGTCACGACCCAGAGTAGAGGATGGGCCTGGGTCCCCCCCTTTACTCCTGGTGCTGCACCAGGATGTTGGGCAGTGGCCAAGTCAGGCTGCAACCTGCCCCCTGACACAAGAGGGGCTGGACTTGGGGGTTGTGGCAGGCCGCTGAGGCCAGTGTAGGGACTGCAGTTAGCCCCCGCCCCAGAAGGAGGTGAGAGTGGACATGGGGGCAGTGTCCTGAAGATTACGCCACTGAGCCACGATAGAAACAACCCGGGTCCAGACGCCAGCAGAGGGCAAGGGACTGACGGGACACCATCGGCAGAGAACACCATTTGGACTGAGAGCTAATTCCTGGACTGTCCAGCAGGAGGCGCCACAGCAGTGAGTCGTACCCCACTAAAAGGAGGAAGAAGAATTGTTCTTCTTAACCTCTGAGGACAGGACAAGAAGCAATGGGCTTAAATTGCAGCAAGGAGGTTTAGGTTGGACTTTAGGAAAAACTTCCTGTCAAGGTGGGTGAGCACTAGAATAAATTGCTCAAGGAAGTGGTGAAATCTCCTTCACTGGAGACGAAGAGCAGGTTAGACAAATAGCTGTCAGGGATGGCCATGAGTGCAGGGGACTGGACTAGATGACCTCGAAGTCCCTTCCAGTCCTAGGATTCTAGGATAAATAGGCTCAACTCCCTTTCATAAGGCCACAGATGCACATACAGGTTACGCTGCATGCCCAGGTCAGCAGGTAAGAGAGCAGCTGAGGTGGGATAGAGCTCCCAGGATCCCTCGACTCCTAGCCCACTGCCTTATCCGCCAGGCCATGCTGCCTCCCTTAAAATGGTTCTCTTGAATCTACTGGCTTTGGCGTAATATGGAAACATAAGAAAATATGACCGTGACCCTCTATGATGAGTGAGAATACTGTGTGGGTGCCTCAGTTTCCCCTATATATTTCTTAAGTCTCTAGGTGGTAGGATAAGGGCTGATAGTGTTGCAGAACAAAGGACCAGTGGAAAGGAGTGGCCAAGCCCTGTCTCTGGGCAAATGTTGGCCTTAGCCCTTCCCCCCTTGTAAAGTGCTAGCTGGAACCTGAGAACAAAGAAGTCAGGTGACACCTTCTGCCCAAGAGACAAAGGAAAGGAGGAGAAGGGGCTGGGGGGTGAGTTTTCAGTCTGGGTCTGGCTGGGAAGAGGCAGGGAGCTAGAGGCAGGCTTGCCTGGCTCTCTGGCCCCCAAAATGGACCCAGCGGAGGGGTCACGCTCGCTCTACCTACAAGCTCTGTCTTAGATCACCTGTCATCTAATAAACCTCTGTTTTACTGGCTGGCTGAGAGTCACGTCTGACTGTGGAGTTGGGGTGCAGGATCCACGGGCTTCCCCAGGACCCTGCCTGGCTGGGCTCGCTGGGGAAAGCGCACGGAGGGGCAGAAGGTGCTGAATGCTACGAGGTCAGCCCCAGGAAGGTGGAAGCTGTGAAGCTCCTCGCCCTGGAGACAGGCTGTTCACAGAGAGGAAGCTTCCCCTCAAAGTCCTGACTGGCTTCGTAGGGAGCAGTTCCAGAGCATCGTCCCAGGGACTCCATGACAATAATGAAGAGCAATAAGGAGGTGTTCTAAACTATATTAGGAAGAAAAACCATTCTAACAGTGATGTTGATCAATGACTAGATGGAAAAGGTGGAATTCTCAATAATAATGCAGAAAAGGTAGTGCGTTCAATAAACATTTCTGTTCTGTGTTTGGGGACAAGACAGATGATGTGGTAGTAGCGTATGAGGATGATGAAATATTTTCCATTCCAATAGTATCTTGGGAGGATGTTAATCAGGAACTACAAAAATCAGACATTTTAAAACAGCAGGTCCTGATAACTTGCACCCAAGAGTTTCAAAAGTGCTGGCTGAGGAGATGGTGGACCATTAATGGTGATTTTCAATAAGTCTTGGAATACTGGAGAAATTCCAGAAGACTGGAAGCTAATGTTATGCCAATATTTAAAAAGAGTAAATGGGGGGGACCTGGCTTATCAGTGTGACATTGATCTGGGGCAAGATAATGGAGTAGCTAATATGGCACTTGATTAATAAAGAATTAAAGGAGGGTAATATAATTAATGTCAATCAACATGGGTTTATGGAAAATATCCTAACTAATTTGATATTTTTTTATGAGGTTACAAGTTTGGTTGACAAAGGTAACAATATTTATGTAATATACATAGACTTCTGAATGACATTTAACTTGGTACCACATCACATTTTGATTAAAAAATTGGAGCAGTATAAATGAACATGGCCCACATTACGTGAATTGAAAGCTGGCTAACTGAGGGCACTCATATTGTAACTAGAAATGGGGAAACATTAGCAAGCAGTGTGTTTCTAGCGGGGTCTTGCAGGGACCTGTTCCTATTTATTTTGTTTTCTTGCAGGTCCTTGATAAAAATGTTAATCACTGATGACATTTGCATGACACAAAAAACTGGGGGAGTGGGGAGTAATGAAGAGGCCAGGTGTCATGGAGTCCCCGGAGCGATGGTCTGGAACTGCTCCCTACGAAGCCAGTCAGGACTCTGCCGGGGGAGCTTCCTCTCTGTGAACAGCCTGTTTCCAAGGCTAGGAGCTTCACAGCTTCCACTTTCCTGGGTCTGACCTCGGAGCATTCAGCACCTTCTGCCCCTCCACACGCTTCCCCCAGCGAGCCTGTCCAGGCAGGGTCCTAGGGAAGCCCGTGGGTCCTGCACCCCAACTCCACAGTCAGACGTGACCCTCAGCCAACCAGTAAAACAGAGGTTTATTAGTCGACAGGAACATGATCTAACACAGAGCTTGTAGGCACCATGGACCGGACCCCTCCACTGGGTCCATTTTGGGGGCTAAAGACCCAGGCAGACTGCCTGTAGCTCTCTACCTCTTCCCAGCCAGAACCAGACAAAGCACCCACTCTAGCCCCTCCTCTGTTTTCCTTTGTCTCTTTCCTGGCCAGGAGGTCACCTGACCTACCTCCACCACCTAGGCTCAAGTTACAGCCTCAGGTATGGACACCTTCACACAATGGTCAGAGGAATCATTAAGGACATTCCTACTCCATCACACCAGGTCACTGATACAGAATGCTCTGGATCCCTGGGTAAGCTGGGTACAAGCAAAAAATAGTTTTTAATACTGCTAAATGTAAATGTGTGCATCTAGGACCAAAGAACATTGGCAATTGTCACACGATGGATGGAGCCCGAAGCCCTGTAGCCAAAGCTGGCCTCCCCTACCCCCAGGAAAGTGGGGAATCCACAAGCTGCCTGCACCTCCAGTGTTTGTGTCTCTGGAGGGGGGCAGGGCCCAACCACTGCTGGCGGCCCTGGGAGAGGGGCCATTGCTTTGCACCCCACAGAATTCCAGTGCAGGAGGCTGTAGCTGCAAGAAAAGGCCCTCAAGCTGAATTTGAGAAATACTGGTAGGCGATACTTAGTCCTGCCATGAGTGCAGGGGACCGGACCTGATGGCCTCTTGAGGTCCCTTCCAGTCCTACATTTCTATGGTTCTATGAACTCATGGCAATGGTCCCTTCTGGCCTTGCAATCTATGATTAAGGTTTGGGAAGCCCTTTGAAGACGAAAAGTGCTGTATCAATTCTATGCATTGATTTGAAGTGTGACTGCAACTGTCAAGGCACAATCAATAAATTCCTGTTTGTCTGCTACTGAGAAATAAAATAGGGCTCCCAACAAGACCCTGCAGCATGTGGACGGGCAAAGCTGTCCTGCGCCAGCTGAGCTACACGTGAGCATGGCTGGAGATTCCTTCTTATCCTTCCCCTTCTTTGGGCTCCCCTGCACCAGACACACACCCCCTGGATGCAGGCAACTACCATCCTACAGAACTTCTGAGATTCCATGACAGTGAGGGAGGAGCCTTAGCAGAGGAGAGAGATGCACAGACCAAGTCCTTTGGGATGATGGACAGAAGCAGCACCAAACAGACCTTTGGTCACTGTTGGCTGAGTCCTTTCAGCAGTGGAATAGCCCCAGATTTGGGGAATCTGATTGTAAACCTAGATTTACCAGGGAAACAAGACAAGCATCCATGCTGGTCCCGAACTCCCTTCCAGCTGTGCAACGCACCTTCTGCAGGCTGCACCACATTAGATAAGGGATAACTTAGAAGCATCAGTTTGTGGTCCGATGATTTACTTATCCCTGAGATTCGCCAAAAGAGATGTCCAGAGCTTTACCCACCCAACTCCCACCGCAGGGCTGAGGAGGCGGAGAGAGCACCTGTACAATAGACACTCAGTGAACAAGGCAAAAAAGGAAGCATTTATCAGCGATCTGTCAGAGGGGACCACTGCAGGTAACTGAGGCAATGCTATTTCCTTTCACAGGCTAAAGAATGAGTTACTTACCATGACTTGTGCAAAGGGGCTGGCATCTCGCTTTCCACTCACCCACTTGTTTATCTTTGGATGCTAAGAATATCTCCTTTGAAATGTTCTGACAGCAAAGGTGACCCAGTAATGAGAGAACTCATACATGCTTCTTTCCACTCGGAACATTTTTAGGGGTACCCTTGAAGATCCCCACTGGTGATTATTTGTCACTTTCTCTCTCCCCATCTATCATTTTGATGAATCTGAAAACAATTCCTGACAGGATAATTCTAAATCTTGACACTGCAGCTTCAGACCTGCCAAGCTGTGACAGCTTAAAAATGCTTGAAAAATGAGGCCAAAACAAATGACTCCCATCCAGAGATAAGTTTCTGAGAGGTCTGAGACATGGGCTGCTGCTTTATAAAGAGCTCCTTACCCTCAGGAATGATACACCTTGCTCACAATCCGCACCATGGACTAACCACCACAGGGGTAATTCCACACTAGACCCTTCTCCAGTCTCTTCTGCCCAGAGGTCCTGGGGCTCTTTGCAGCCAGTATTTAATTTCTTGCAGCCTTGAGCGCCTGGCTTATTGCCAGGAATTACTGCTTCACCGAGGGGGACACTGAGTCCCAGGGAGAGGCCTGACTTCCTGAGCATACACCACTTCTCCTAAAGCCAGTGAGAGCTGCCCACGGCTCAGCATCTCGGGAGATCTAGCCAGAGGGCCAGCATCGCTGGACACTGCACAACTCAGAGCCAGCGGCAGGACTAGAGCCCAGGAGCCCGCAGTCCCTGGCCTGTAATTTATCCACTAGACAGCACTTCTCTGAGGTCCTGATCCTGCCAGGATCTCTCTGCGGGGAGGACCCTGTGCTCTGCCAGGCACTGGCTGGCCCAGGCTCTCCTGCAGGACAGGGGCCTCGTGTTCACATCACACCACCCCGGCTTTCAGGCGCTGGGCCAGAGCCCCGGCTAACCCCGAAGAGCTCCCCCCAGAACAGGGTCTTACGGGCAGGGAGGGGTTACGATCACTCCCCCTGTAATGGGGGGGGTGCTTTGGGGCACCCTCCAAGGCGGGCACGGGGGCCCCCAGCATGGCCGGGTTGGGGCAGGAGAGAGGAACGTGGGCACCCAGCGGGTCGGGGGGACGGTCAGGCCTGGAGGGGGAGGGGCGGGGGCACCCAAAAGAGGGGGGGTCATTCTCGAGGGGGGCGGGGCACGTTACTCACCGGGCCCGGTGGCTCCTGCAGGCCGGAACCCCTCCCACTCCCGGCCCGCTTGGCAGCGCGAGACCGGCGTCTCCTCTCCCGCCCCGCGGCCCGAACAGACTCGCCCGATGCGATCAGCGGGTCCGCTGCCCACACACAAGCTGGCGGCAGCAGCCTCACTGCCCTCATTCAACATGGCGGCGGCGCCCTCGCTTTTGCATCACGCGCTGGCCCGTTCCCATGTGGCCCCGGGTGAGGCCGGAGACGCCATCTTGCCTCCGGGCAGAGAGGAGCCCTTCGCCAGGAGTTGGCCCTTTCCCTCCTGGCTGGTTGATGATTTGGTGTCCCAGCCTGGGCCTGGGAGATGGCCCCGTGGCTATGGGGACAAGACAGCTTGGCAGCACTGCACCCGGGGAGGTGGGGGAGGCGTGGATCAGAGCCACGGCCCATCTAGCCCAAAGAGAATGATCAGGCCAGGACAACGTACTGAGTGATCCATCCCAGGACGTCTAGTCCCAGCCTCTGGCCACCCGAGGCTCGGGACAGCCAGACCAGGGGGCTGCGTCCCTGACTATCGGGGCTAACAGCCATTGATGGGCCTGTCCTCCAGGAACTTGTCTAGTTCTTTTTTGAACCCAGTTATACTTCAGGCATCACAACATCCCCTGGCATGGAGTTCCACAGGTTCACTGTGCGTTGGGTGAAGAAATGCTCCCTTAGGTTTGTTTTAAACATGCTGCCTCTTCATTTCCTTGAGTGACCCCTGGCTCTTGTGTTATGGGAAGGGGTAAATAACACTTCCCTAGTCACTTTCTCCACACCAGTCATGACATTGTAGACCTCTATCACAATATCCCCCCTTAGTTGTCTTTTTCTTTACATATTTAACAATCCCAGCATTTCCAGCCTCTCCTTGTATGGATGCTATTCAAGACCCCTGCTCATTTTTGTTGCCCTTCTCTGTACTTTCTCCAATGTCAATATATCTTTTTTGAGATGGAGTGAGGAGAACTGTACACTGAACAGTCCCGTCTTTTTAATCTCTTCTTGTATGGACACATTATCTGGTTCTGAGTCAACTAGTTGGTCTGGCTCTTGCAGTCCATGTTAGTGAGGGCTGGGAGTGCAGCTACCTAGGAGTGGAGTGCCTTTTCATGTAGTATATGTCTTTGATCTTCTAGTGTTTTATTACAGATATAGTGTGTTGCTTTAATTGAGATGATTCTAGAAAGTGAGTGGCTTTTTCTTGTACAATAATGAACAGAGAAAACTGCCCTAGTTCTGTACTGTAAGCATTGCTGGGCAAGTTCCGGCAGACACACAGAACTCATTTGCAGAACGCCAGGTTCTGAATTTCTGTTGGGTTTTGCCCCAGTTGGTATAACCTGCCATTATAGTCGACCCCAGACTACTCCCATCTAGTACAATAAGATGAATGGCATTGTCAAGTAGTGTTGTTAATGAGTTGTGTGACCCGGAGATCCCTTGGTGCCAATTGGCAGAGGGTGCAGAGGGGTGCCTGGGGCTTTATATCCCCTGGGTCAGATATCTGCCTAAGAGCTCACCAAAGGGTAGCTTATGAAGTAACTGTCTCCGTCTGGCTGTTTGTTTGCCTCACAATGCACACCTGTTTTACTCCTGACAGATTTCTGCACCCATGCGGAGGCACAGAATTCATATGGCCTGCGTATTTCTGTGCCCCCCGTTCAGAAAAACACAAAAGAAATCTGCAAGGGGACACGCATCTCTTTCCCGGCAGCCCAGGCAGCGTGTCCCCTCCATTGTGCCTGGAGAAGCTTCAGAGACTACCTGCTGTGAGTTAAGCAGAGTGGGGAGGAGATGGAAGTGGTAATCTGGGGTGAACTATTGCTCTGAAAACAGTGGATCGAGGAGCACTGCAGGTGTCCAGGGGCTGGGCACTCCAGGGAGACGCTCTTATGGCTCAGCGCTTGGGGCAGGCAGGACGTGCCGGGCTGAGAGTGGAGAGTGCTTTTGTTGCCTGTGGTCAGTGGGGTTGGGAAGCTGAGACCCAGCCAGCAGAAGGGCAGCTGGTAGCTAGGAGCTCAGCCCTGGCTACCCTGGGGAAGTGTCACAGGTTTCTCTAGTGTTTGGGGAAAATGGTTTTTACTGAAAATAAGCTTTTTATTAAAGTGCTTTTCTAGCTAGACGGAAGCTCTCTGATGTAATGTAGGTCAGCGGTTCTCAACTGGGGGTCCGCGAGCCCTTTCAAGGGGGCCACAGGGCCCCACAGCTGAAGTCTCGATCTTTGGCATCCCCCCACAGGGCAGAAGCCGGGGGAGACGTGGGAAAGAAGCCCCGATATCTGGTTCTGCCCCACAAGCCACAGAGCTGAAGCCAGGGGAGGCGTGGGGCAGAAGCCCTGATCCTCAATGCACCCCACTGCCAACCCGCAGGGCTGAAGCTGGAGGAGGCACAGGGCTGAATCCTGGAGCCCTGAACCCTGGTGCTCCCTGTGGGACACAAGTCCTGAGTGCACGGGCAGATTTGGGGACATGGATGGCATTGCTCCCCCGCAACTGCAGCACAAAATCACAGCAGTTCCGGGGGCAGATCCACACCACCCTCTGGGCCTTGCCTCCTGGCCAGGTCACACGCAGGAAGCCAAAGCTGGAGACGGGCAGCATGGGGCAGCTGCTGCTCTGGCTGGTCATGGAGCAGGCAACAACGTTGTCTCCTCTCCTGATGGTGCCCCAGCTTGAAGTTGCTCCTCAGTTCCCAGCCCCCTTTGCTCCCATAGAGGTAGCCAATAAGAGCTCCTACTGCTCTGTCTTCAATTGTAGCTTCTGTGAAAGACTTTTGTGTTTCACAATTTCCAAACTCAGTTCTCAGCCAATGCAGGCAGAGCTCTTATCAAACACTCAACGTTCCCTCTGGTTTGTGGATTCTTTGCTGAAAACATCCTCTTTCATAAACCACATTTCTCTGGGGTATAAAGTAGGTATCAAACATAGCCAGAGCCCTTTCATAGTCCTCTTTGTGACTGTCTTCAGAAAAGTCAAAGAATTTAAAAATATCCTCTGCCTGCTTCCCCATAGCATAAATTAAGGATGATACCTGTATATCTCCAGTGTCTTTGTAAAGCCTGTTTGCTATTTGAAATCTTGCAAAATCCTGCTTCCAGACTGTCCACTGTGAAGGTTTCTCAAAGCTTAAGTTCTCTGGGGCATTGAAGAGTGGCATATTATTAAGATCCTGCAACCTCTGATGCTGTTTTCCTTTTGCTTCTGTTCTCCTTTGGCACTAGATGGAAAATAAAGCAAGGGCAGCTGAGGAGGTGTACAAGAGAAGAGATTCTAAAAAGTTTATTCTAGTATCTAAACAACTGACATTACAATTCTTGAACTGTTCATTGTGAATGTTTGAACCGCACAGAAGCACAAGGTACGTGTTAGATTGGATATCACTTGCAGGGAGAACACGTGGAGGACAAAGACTAACCTAGTACAATCAACAGATGCAACGATCATGGAGACAACTTACGATGGAGTTAATTATCTTGCTCTGGACAGACAACAGTGAGAGAAATAGGTTCCCTTATGTTCCACTAGGCACAAGAGTTTAAAACTAAAGCTTTGTAAAACAACCGAACACACCTGAAGTATTATCTAGGCCTCATTCCTCTAGTTTTTGGAAGTTTTGTGTTTATATTGTAGAGAGTCTGTGGAGTGTGGTGGATTTTAATGGCATTCCCTCCTAGGTATATTTTGGTCATACAAATGTTTTGTGAAGTTTTCCAGATGAGGTCTTTTGTATGGGTTTTGAAAGAGTTCTGTCCAGACTTTACCATGTTGGATTGCTGAATGTTCTTTTCTTTTGTGGATTTAAATTAATTCTTGGTATAACAGAAGGAACTGAAGTCTACTGTGGGCTGGCTTATAGTAGACCATCATTACTTTCTCCTGTTGGATGAGTCCTACAAACCACAATCCCAAATTTTAATTAGTAGGAAAAAAAGTCAGTAGACTGTCTAGTATTAAAGCTACTTTTCAAAATGTGTCCCAAATAAAAACTAATGCAGTAAATTCTGCCTGAGTCTACAGCCAGCCTGAAGTCATAGCTCTGAGGTGTGAACTACCCCTCCTAATCTCAAAGGAGTGTTAACTCTGAAGCCTCAGGATATTTGAAATGTCAACAGTCAACTTTTCCACTGCTGATCAAGCAGATTTTAAAAAGGGGGACAGTCACATAAAGAGCTGCACAATCTACACAAGCCTCATCTGTTTGTGATGACTGGGAGAACCGTATGGTGACTTGCTTGCCTGGTGCAAAGGTTGCAGATCTCTCGAGGCATCTAGATAGACTTATGAGTAGTGCTGGGGAGGAACCGGTGGTCGTGGTACATGTTGTTCCAATGACATAGGGAAGGGCAGGAGAGATGTCCTGGAGGCCAAATTTAGGCTGCTAGGAAACAGATTGATATCCAGGACCTCTATGGTGGCATTCTCAGAAATGCTTCCAGTTCCACGTGCAGGGCCAGCTAGGCAGGCAGAGCTTCAGAGACTCAATGCGTGGATGAGACGATGGTGTAGAGAGGAGAGGTTTAGATTTATTAGGAACCGGGGAAACTTTTGGGATGGGGGGAGCCTATACAGGAAGGATGGGCTCCACCTAAACCAAAGTGGAACCAGACTGCTGGCACTTAACATTAAAAAGGTTGCAGAGCAGTTTTTAAACTAAGACATCGGGGAAAGCTGATTGCTGCACAGAAGCACGTGGATCGGATAGAGACTTCTCTTACAGGAAGGTCTACTGATAGAGATTCTCTAGGTTTTAGCCAGAAGGAGAGGATGGTAAAGAATAAAGGAGAGGCCAGATCAGATGACAGACTTCCACACAAAGAATGTGACACATCAGAAAAGGGCAGACAAATAAACAGTGACCAGTTTTTAAAGTGCTTGTACACAAATGCTAGAAGTCTAAATAATAAGATGGGTGAACTAGAGTGCCTCGTGTTAAAGGAGAGTATTGACATAATAGGCATCACAGAAACATGGTGGTGTGAGGACAATCAATGGGACACAATCATTCTGGGGTATAAAATATATCGGAAGGACAAAACAGGTTGTGGGGGTGGAGGAGGGGCACTATATGGGAAAGAAAATGTAGAATCAAATGAATTAAAAATCTTAAATGAATCCACATGTTCCATAGAATCTCTATGGACAGTAATTCCATGCTCTGATAAGAATATAACAGTAGGGATCTATTATTGACCACCTGATCAGGACAGCAATAGTGACGATGAAATGCTAAGGGAGATTAGAGAGGCTGTCAAAATAAATAACTCACTAATAATGGGGGATTTCAATTATCCCCATATTGACTGGGCACATGTCACCTCAAGACAAAAAGCAGAGACCAAATTCCTCGATACTTTAAATGACTGCTTCTTGGAGCAGTTGGTACAGGAACCCACAAGGGGAGAGGCAACTCTTGATTTAGTCCTGAGTGGAGCACAAGAACTGGTCCAAGAGGTAACTATAACAGGACCGCTTGGAAATAGTGATCATAATATAATAACATTTAACATTCCTGTGGTGGGAACAACACCTCAGGAGCCCAACACTGTGGCATTTAATTTCAGAAAGGGGAACTATACAAAAATGAGGGGGTTAGTTAAATAGAAATTAATAGGTAAAGTGACTATAGTGAAATCCCTGCAAGCTGCATGGACACTTTTCAAAGACACCATAAGAGAGGCCCAACTTAAATGTATACCCCAAATTAAAAAACAAAGTCAAAGAACTAAAAAAGAGCCACCGTGGCTTAAAAACCATGTAAAAGAAGCAGGAGAGATAAAAAGGCATCTTTTAAAAAGTGGAAGTCAAATCCTACTGAGGTAACTAGAGAGGAGCATAAACACTGCCAAATTAAATGTAAAAATATAATAAAAAAAGCCAAAATGGAGTTTGAAGAACAGCTAGCCAGAAACTCAAAAGGTAATAATAAAATGTTTTTTAAATACGACAGAATCAGGAAGCCTGCTAAACAACCAGTGGGGCCCCTGGATGATAGAGATACAAAAGGAGCACTTAAAGATGATAAACTCATTGCGGAGAAACTAAATGAATTCTTTGCTTCGGTCTTCATGGCTGAGGATGTTACGGAGATTCCCAAACCGGAGTCGTCTTTTGTAGGTGACAAATCTGAGGAATTGTCACAGATTGAAGTGTCACTAGAGGAGGTTTTGGAACTAATCGATAAACTTCACTGTAACAAGACACCAGGACCAGATGGCATTCACCCAAGAGTTCTGAAAGAACTCAAATGTGAAATTGTGGAACTGTTAACTAGGGTTTGTAACCTGTCCTTTAAATCGGCTTCTGTACCCAATGACTGGAAGATAGCTAATGTAACGCCAATATTTAAAAAGGGCTCTAGAGGTGATCCCAGCAATTACAGACCGGTAAGTCTAACGTCCGTACCGGGCAAATTAGTTGAAACAATAGTAAAGAATAAAATTGTGAGGCACATAGAAGAACATAAATTGTTGGGCAAAAGTCAACATGGTTTCTGTAAAGGTAAATCATGTCTTACTAATCTATTAGAGCCCTTCTTTGAAGGGGTCAACAAACATGTGGACAAGGGGGATCCAGTGGACGTAGTGTACTTAGATTTCCAGAAAGCCTTTGACAAGGTCCCTCACCAAAGGCTCTTACATAAATTAAGTTGCCATGGGATAAGAGGGAAGATCCTTTCGTGGACTGAGAACTGGTTAAAAGACAGGGAACAAAGGGGAGGAATAAATGGTAAATTTTCAGAATGGAGAGGGGTAACTAGTGGTGTTCCCCAAGGGTCAGTCCTAGGACCAATCCTATTCAACTTATTCATCAATGATTTGGAGGAAGGGGTACACAGTGAGGTGGCAAAGTCTGCAGATGATACTAAACTGCTCAAAATAGTTAAGACCCAAGCAGACTGTGAAGAACTTCAAAAAGATCTCACCAAACTAAGTGATTGGACAACAAAATGGCAAATGAAATTGAATGTGGATAAATGTAAAGTAATGCACTTTGGAAAAAATAACCCCAACTCTACATACAATATGATGGGGGATAATTTAGCTACAACTAATCAGGAAAAAGATCTTGGAGTCATCGTGGATAGTTCTCTGAAGATGTCCATGCAGTGTGCAGCAGCAGTTAAAAAAGCAAACAGGATGTTAGGAATCATTGAAAAAGGGATAGAGAATAAAACAGAGAATATCTTATTGCCCGTATACAAATCCATGTTGCGCCCACATCTTGAATACTGTGTACAAATGTGGTCTCCTCATCTCAAAAAGGATAGACTGGCATTAGAAAAGGTTCAGAGAAGGGCAGCTAAAATGATTAGGAGTTTGGAACAGGTACCGTATGAGGAGAGATTAAAGAGGCTAGAACTTTTTAGCTTGGAAAAGAGGAAACTAAGGGGGGATATGATAGAGATCTATAAAATTATGAGTGGTGTGGAGAAAGTGAATAGACAATCTCTATGTAAAAGGATAAATGGACACAAATCAGATATTAGGAATGGCAATATACAAAAGTCTGTAGGAGAACAGTTCAACCTGCCTGGATATACACTAGCAGACCTCAAAACAGCCATCCTTCTGCAAAAAAACTTCAAGACCAGACTTCAAATAGAAATTGCTGAGCTCCAGTTCATCTGCAAATTCGACACCATCAGGTCTGGACTCAATATTGTGAATGGCTCGCCAATTACAAAAGCAGTTTCTCCTCTCTGGGTGTTCACACCTCCAGAACAGCTGCTGGAAGTGGGCTCCACCCCCCCGCCTCTGCAATTGAATTTACCTTGCTTTCTTCCCTGCTATTTATACCTGCCTCTGGAGATTTCCACAACATTCATGTGATGAAGTGGGTTTTAGCCCACAAAAGCTCATGATCCCTAAGATCTGTTAGTCTATAAGGTGCTACAAGACGCTTTGTTGCTTTTGCAGATCCAGACTAACACAGCTACCCCTCTGATACAAGGAAAAGTTATTTACTTGTTCCCATAATAGAAGAACTAGGGGCCACCCAATGAAATTAGTGGGCAGCAGGTTTAAAACAAATAAAAGGAAGTTCTTCTTCACACAGCGCACAGTCAGCCTGTGGAACTCCTTGCCTGAGGAGGCTGTGATGGCTAGGACTATAACAGGGTGTAAAAGAGAACTGGATAAAGTCATGGAGGCTAAGTCTATTAATGGCTATTAGCCAGGCTGGGTAAGAAATGGTGTCCTTAGCCTCTGTTTGTCAGAGGGGGGTGATGGATGGAAATCACCTGATCATTACCTGTTAGGTTCACTTGCTCCGGGGCACCTGGCATTAGCCACTGTCAGTAGACAGGATACTGGGCTAGATGGACCTTTGGTCTGACCCAGTACGGCCTTTCTTATGTTCTTATGTCTCCCCTAGGTTGCTGTGGTATTAGTAACTTTTCCTTTAGTTTATGGAATTTTGTATCATAACCTTTCTCCGACCTTCTCTTTATGTTATAGCCCTTCCCCTGTGTGCCTGATTCTCTCTCAGGGCTGTGTGGGAGTTTTAGGTGACATGCCCCTTGTGTGGTGGAACTTCAGAGCTCTCCCCAGTCCTGTGATATTTGCCATCTGTCTCAGTGCTCCAGCTCGGGGAGCCATGGTGGGCAGTGACCCCCGCCCCTGCCCAGGTCATTTTCCAGCTCGGGGAGCCATGGCAGGCAGTGACC